>CM038676.1:292198026-292562713 GCA_021605205.1 Aegilops longissima
GACTTATGAGGTATATATCAGTTTTACGTTATTTATACATGTGATTGCACTTTGATATATACATTGATGTACTGTGTGTGCCAGCATACTGATCCAGGGATGGCACGGATACACAGAGGCTTGACCGTCTGAGGTCGGGTCGCTACAGATATGGTATCAGAGCACATGTTGACTGTAGAACGTGACCCTAGAAATCGGAAAGTCCCTAGGATAGTAAATCTCTAAAACTTCTTTTCAAAGTAGTCCATTACTTCTCATCTTTTCTGATTTTATCAAATATCCCCTCTTATCTCAAATAGTTAGACTATACACCTTTCCCTTTTGACCACATGAAGGATCAACTGAAGCCGCTCCAAGAAAGATATCGGACAGCTGATGACCTCTTCAAAGTAACAAGGGTTTCACCATGCATTAGAAGAGTTGAAGCTGCAACAATTGAAGACTCAAGACTAGAAGAATTTGAAGAATCAAGAATTATTTGACCTTTAGAAGACCAAACCCTGTTACACACTTACGTTAGATGCGGCGATTTGTGAGCTGTCATTTGTTTGATGTTTTCCAACAGCCACAAAGTAAAACTTGTTTCTTCAAAACTATTGTTTGTATTGTGTGTATATCCTCCCCACCTCTCTCATATCTCATCCCAAAACTTTTGGACCCCATAGATGATGAACGGTTGGCCTGATATTCTCTCGATCAAGACTCAGCCGAGGCGAGCTATGGATTCGAACATGGAGAATCACTTGGGAGCAATTTGGTTTCAAGGAAGAATGAAGTATCTTACGCTCTTCAAGATTTTGAAGGAAGTGCTGCAACCTGGTGGAAAATGCATCAAGCCATACAAGGATTTAATGGAGTAAGAACTTGGGATTTAATTCAAGAAGACTCGACAAGATCTCGCCTTATTCGAAGCACCATGATACACCAAGAAATAAACCTTGTGCCTGCAAGATTTGCGGAGAAATAGGACACACTCAGGAGGAACACAAGGATGGATGCCCTCATTGTGAGGAGAAACACCCACCGAGGAATGCCCAACTAGTCGTGTGACTTGTTTCTTGTGTGAAGGAACCACCCACTACCCGACTCAAGGTCACATTTACCCCATGGTGCAACAAACTACTCAGAGCAGGAAGAAGGAATGAAAGAAGCCCTCCGAGAAGTTATGAAAGAACTCTGTGATGAAGGAATGTGTTGAAGACCATGATGGAGAAGGCCTCAACAGATTTTACTCCAACGCTTGCTATTCATGTGGAGAAGAAGGACATTTTTCCCAAGATTGTACCAAGGAAAGAGAAGAATGTTTGAGAGATTTCCGACAATGAAGTGAAGTTTGACCCTCGGAAATAGAAGCTCTGATCATTACAGAAATCCAGAAGAGAAAAGAAGGCAACCCTAGAACAACACAATTTTCGCAGAGAAGGACCTGAGTCATATCACTTGTTACAGATGCAAGGATTTAGGTCATTACGCTAGTAAATGTCCAGAAAAGAAGCCAAGAACCCAAGGAGCCTACATAATCACAAAGAAGCCCCGAGATTTATCGGAAGTTATTTGTTTTCGTTGCAGGGAAGCTGGACATTATGCTACCAAATGTCCCGACAAGATGAAAGCTGGAGCTGAGTAGTTGGAATTTTGGTAATAAGTATACTAGGAAGTGGACTTATTTTCATGAGCACAAAGAGTTGAGTTATGTAATAGATTACTCAGAGATTGTAATAATTCATGACTCAATAAAGTTGATATGTCATATGCTGAAAGGCTTTAAGGAGTTGTTATATTTTATCTTGGAAATTAATATTCTGGATGAACATGGAAGAAAGTGAGTTGTAAACTGGATGTTGGAAATTGAGTTTGAAGTTTTGTTTGGGTGATATCAATGTGTACCCCAGGAGATATGTACCTTATTCTGAGCACCATTTTGTTTTACAACTGCAGATGACGACCCTTTACGAGTCTTTCCTTAAGGGTCCGGAAACGATCATGACCCCGACAAGTGATCATGATTACCCAAGATCCCAAGGACATGATGAAGCATATTCACCTTGAAGGAGATGCAGTCTACAAAGGCTACCCTTCATGCAAAAGGGAGTGGAACTTTGGTATGTGGAGGTACACCTCCACCGTTTGAAAGGAGTTTGCCCAAAGATGATGGGGCAGTACTTTTTCATCTCACGTGTGCCACAAGCAACTTTCTTCGACGCTGTTCGTGAAGCAGCCATGGAAGCCATACGCCGATCGAGAAATACTTGAAGCAAGACTCCGTTATACTCAGGAATACCTAAGAGAAGTGCATGCAGAGATGATGGAGGTGAAGCTTAAGGCCACCACGATGAAACAGAAGATTGAAGATTTCAAGGCGCATGTCGCACAATTCCAGCGGGACTAAAGAATCCTCGAGGAGGATAAATAAATAAAGTTGGAAGTAATGTCTGACCATAACGAACCATGTGGGTGGCAGCATTTGTAATAAACTTTTTGGAATTTGGATTTACGAAAAATGGTTAAGGATGTAATAAAAGATTGATATGAAAATAATGGAATTTATGGATAAACTAGTGCATTCCTTTTGGTGTCGTAGTACTCCGTAAAGCCATAGGATCAATGAAGAAAGAAAAGTGTTATTCATGACGGTCCATAGAAGGAAGCTGGAAAAAATAAGTTGGAGTTTTGTATGATCGTCACCACAAGGGTATGAAGGAAGAGGTACTATTGGAATTTACAGGAGATGTAATGTTGGAATATGGAATGATAATCCTCGGAAGGATGAGTTAAACTTGTACAAGAGTTGAAGTGGGCCATAACCCACAGCCCGGAGTTAATAAGAAGCAAGCACACTCTGTCAGAGGAACATCTTTCGTAAGAAAACTCGAGTTTAATCATCCGACATTTTTAGGAGGATACGAAACCCGAGGGTTGTCAAGAAACGTTAGATGTCTTGTTCAGCTTGCGAAACCATGGATTTATTCAACTCGGTTCGTCAACAAGAGAAATTCGCAATGCTTGTGAGTATGCCCAAGTGTTAGAATACGTGATTCACTGTTTACGATGTGGTAATGATTCCAAGACGGGATGGATTGGCCCCATACCGAGACTTCTATCATGAACTATCATATGTTGATGGAAAATCAGAGATCCTTGAAAACCTTAGAAGAGTGTCGACGCGATAAGCCATAAAACCATAGAATGGTAGGACGATGGAACCCTTTACAGCAACCGCTACAATCGTAGGTTATACGCGAGATCCAACCCGACCATTTTCCCCGCAGGAGAAACCATGAATTGTCGACCACCATGAGATTTTTGATAGTTGTTTAGTATTGGCGATGCACCCTGCAGAGATGAAGACCCAGTCTCGGAAAAACCTTACCATGATGAAATGACACATGATATTGTGGAAAGGGTTATGCCCTCACCGAAGAGAGTCAAGAAGGATTCATACCAAGATATGAGAAGATCGACACCGCCAACCCTAAGGATGAAGTACATGAGTTTTGTCGAACATAACCATGCTTCTAAGTGTGGTAGCACACTAGACCATACCGATCAATGGATTTGCTGGAAGACCTCCAAACCCTAACCTTTTCTTGTTAGTTTCTTCAATCTCGAGGACTAGATTCATTTTAAGTGTGGTAGATTTGTAACATCCCAAAATTCTAAATTTTGGAATGTTATATTAAATAAATAACTATGCTTGTTGTTTGATTGTTTGTTTGATTGATTGAGTGAAATTGAGTGGAATTTGAAACTTTTTGAAAGTTGAATGAGAGGGAATGAAATGACTTTCCCAAACTTTCCCTTTGCCCTTTTGGATCTCAATGAACTCAATTTCATTCCAACACAAAACCCTAGAGTGAAGATGACATGACTTCTTCCATTTGAAATGAAAAGGGTTTTGAAAATATTTGAATTTCATTTGAAAATATTTCAAATTCAAAGCTTTATGCAACTCAATGATTTTCATGAGAGAAGATAAAATGACTTCTTCAATTATAAGAAATATGAGTTGGAAGTTAAAAGAATCAAATTGAAAGTCATTTGAAAGTATTTTGAAACTCCCTTTCAAATTAGGGATTATTTGGATTTTATTCAAATTACTTTTCTCCTAAAAAAATTAAATAAATGGAAATATGGGTAAAATGAATCCTTCAATAGAAAATTAGGAGAAAATAAATTTCACATGATTTTGGTATTTTAAAAATGATTTTTGTTGGGTTTTATTGCAACAGCAACACTATTTGAGTTTTGTAAATTTTTGAGGATTTTATTTGAACTTGAAAAATAGTTCATGTTGTAGGAAATCTTTTTCTGGAAATTTTGATATATTATATGTCTATATAATATTATTTATTTATTTATTTGTGTTTGTTTTGTTGTCTATGCTTTATAAACAAAAAACAAAAAAACACCCGAAGCCCCGGAGGCCCATCTCCCCCTCTCTCTCTCCCTCGGCCCACCTATGCGCCAGTTGGCCCAAAGAGCTCACCCACAAAAACCCCTTTCAGACCGCCGCCTGGCCGCTTCTTCTCTCTCTCTCTCTCTCTCGACAGCAGGGGCTCGCGCCTTCTTCCTCCTCCTGCAAGCCACGCACAGGATCGCCGCCGAATCCCGAACTTCTCGGATCGCGATCTTCGATCCGCCTCTGCTCCAAGTCTCTTCCCTATAAATAACCCTCTCGCCGACCAGTTCCCCCCTTCCCGCACTAAGAACCTCCGCTGCCTCCTGATTTCTCGCGGATCCGAGCACCGCCACGCACCATTGTCGCCTTTACCTCACCACCCCGACCACCTACCCGCCACTTGAGACCACCACCAGAATTCCCTCGCTCTTCCGCACTCTCCCGTGAGCTGCCATGAGCTCGAAACCCACCGGAGCGCCGCCACCGCTGACGCCCGAACGCCACCGCCGCCTCGACCTCGCCGCCGCCCTCCTCCGTCCACCTACGGCACCACCTCGACCACCACTGGACTCGCCGTCGTCCGCTGCATCGCCTCGTACACACCACCGAGCTCACCGACGACCGGAGCGCCGTCCCCGTCGACCACCGAAGCCGGAGCATCTCGCCGGAGTTCGTTTCCGCCGTGCGGTGAGCTTCTCCTCCCTCCGATCTTTTCTCAACGGCTTAGATTAGATCTCTGTATGGTTAGGTTTTATATTATTAGATTGGTTTTAGTGCGGTTTATCTTACGGTTCGTTTAGTTTAGATCGAACCGGGTCTCCCGGTTTTTCTTTATTATCCGCGTCGTCTCTGGTTCTCTTAGTTTGCGAACGTTCACCGTTTAGTCTCCGCAGTGCAAACCTCCAGCGAACCAGGAACAGCCACGTGGCCTATGCCCGATCCGTAGGTTTTTTTTTTCTAGGTCTGTTTTTTTTTCAGAAATAGTTTCTGATTTAGATTGTTAATATCCTTTAGGTTTTAAGTCCAAATTGAGTGATTCTTTTTGCATTAGATTCAAAATTTCTTGAAGTTTCTGTTTGTGTCTTTAGTTATCAATTTTGAGTAGTTTAAAATTTGAGTTTGATGAAATTTGTTCAAATCACTAATTTGGTCATATTTTGAGTTTTACAAAGTATTTTTGATTGATTCTTTTTGCTACTGTTTTATTATGGTTTTGTCTATCCAGAGAATATACTTATTTATTTTACTTTATTTTTAAATTAGGTTTTAGCAAAACAGTATTGTTTTAGTTATAGCTTTTTTTAGTCTTTTCTTTATTGTTTTTATTAGTTTTAAATTATTTATTTTTGTCACTTTTGACAAATTTAGTTTTGTTTCTGTTAGTAAACCAAGAAAATTTTGTTTTTATTTTAAAATTTATTTTATTTAGTTTTGTATGAAAACTTGTTTAGGTCATAGTAGTGTTTCATAAAAGCTTTTTATTTGTTTCTTTTTGCTATTAAAAGTTTATGAAAAATACTTTCTGTTAAAAATTAGTTGTTTTATATTTTATTTTCAGATTATTTATTATGTTGGTATTTTCTTTGTTGTTAAATTTTACTTAGGATAAAACTATTTTTGTGTTATGTCTTAGAGTTTTCTTTAGTAGTTTTGTTGTGTAGTTTTCCTTTGTTTTTATTTGGTGTCCCTTGATTTGCATTTTTAATTGTTGGTTTTATTATGAGTGTTAGAATTATTTGCTAGGACGTTTGCTTATATGAATGATATGTTTGACTATATAGATTTACATCGGAGTGACGAATAGTTTTACCAAGTTTCCGAGAGCGTTTATATCTTCATCAACATACCAGGCAAGTTCACTTTGACCATGTTTTTCATACCTATGTGTTTTATTGCATCTAGTGTCATCTTCGCAACAATCCCTCCAGTAGTGACATTGGATCCTTGTAGTTGATTAGTATGCATGAGGTAGGAACCCATCACCCTATTACCAAGCCCGGGACGTTATTTATTTTAATGCTACGCTATAGTAGACGGGGTTGGTATGAGTGCTCGGAGTGGTGTGAGAATGGAGGATCTACGCCAATGACGATAACTCCATGATGGAATCTGCAAGGACTGCATCTTCAAGGCCTCAAGACTTCAAGACTCGAGACAAGAATTCAATACACACTCATGGGTGAAGGATGGTTGACGGGCACCTGGAGAAACTAGTGGTTGGCCGGGATGCATGGAGAAGTGCCATGACATCTTATGGAAGCTTCACGCAGACCCAAAGAGACGGAAGAATACTTCATGCCCTAAGCTTACCTGCAACCGCAAGTCACTATGGGCTCGCTTTGTTGATCTTAGTTGTGACTCGCTAGGGCGGTGCTAGCAGATGTGGAACTACTAGGATTGAATGAGCACCGACAAAGGTCGGGAACTCTTCGAAGACCATGTTTGGTCATCTTGTTCTCAAACACCTCAAGTGCGAGAACGTAAAGAGAGGGATCGAATCTTGCGGGTAAAGTGTACAAACCTCTACAGAGGGTTTAAACCTAATCGATTAGCCGTGTCCCCGGTTACGGACAATTTGAGCCTCGGACTTGGATCTATCTCGAACTCTCAACACCGGATCGATAACTTAATTGTGGGCAACTTATGATGATTTGGGCTATGAGACATCGGTTGGCGGAACCATGTCATGATAGAAAACTCCATAGTACGGACTCCAGATATTCCTTTGATGTAGGGTAAATAAAACCAGCTTTTACGCAAACAAAACTCGATACGAGCCACAAAGCCGATTGCATATAGTATAGTTTTATCATCTGCTTCCTCTTATTGTGATCTTGCCGTACATTCAATGTAATCGACCTACACGGCTGCAACGTATCATGTTGCGATATTTCTCGACAAGTAAGAGTTACGATACAGGTTACGGTCTACACTCAACCCGCCGATGGCGTTGATGGGACTCCACACCGATTACTTGTTTCACTGAGACTTATGAGGTATATATCAGTTTTACGTTATTTATACATGTGATTGCACTTTGATATATACATTGATGTACTGTGTGTGCCAGCATACTGATCCAGGGATGGCACGGATACACAGAGGCTTGACCGTCTGAGGTCGGGTCGCTACACTAGAGCTGTTTGGCCCGTGCATCCAAATTCGCCCGTTCTACGGCCAACCTGGTGTCCTCAGCTGCTAAGGCCTCCTTGGCCCGAGCTATTTCCTCACGCACCTGTGCCACCTCTGCATCATGTTCATCTTGATTTGCAGGAATAACTATGGCGGTTAACAGGGCCGTCAGCTTAACCATGAGATCAAGCAGACTGAGCCGGCGGCGACAGGCCTCCCCGCCCGCCGCCCTCGACCGGACGTTATTGCTGCCAGCAGTCAGAGAGTTCGGCCGGGTTGAGTGCCACCATGAATACCCCTACCCAGCTTGGCGGCTCAAAGGTCCGAATCTCGCTGCCATCTAACAGCCCCCAAGCCTGCCATCTTGCAGTTGATACAGCGAATCCATCTCACCAGTGGACGAATCACCATCGGAGTGGACGACCGACTCACCGCCATCGACAGATCCTTCAGAAAGTTCTCCTCCATGGATGCAACCTACGAAGGCACGCTTCACGACGGTTGAGCACGGGCGGGTCTCGCACGCTGAGTCGTCTCGACGTGGTCGGTGCAGTTGTCCGGCTCAGGGCCCGGCTCACCGATCCGGCCGATGAAAACATGGATTCCGTCAAGGAACCTGCACCAGACTCAATTGAGCCGCATCGGGCCCCACCTTCGTCGTCGATGTAGATCTTGCCGCGACGACTCTTGGTCATCCGGCCCACAGCGTATCCCTTGAGCCCTTCAAAGTTGCCCTTCAAGAACTCAAATCCACCGTGCGCTGGCCCCATGGTGGGTGCCAACTGTCGTGGAATTGTCACGGCAGATGTCCTCTTGCAAGGACTTAGTCGTGGAGCCATCGCAACTAGGAAGCTTAAAGGGGTTAATCGGGACAAGGGACACGAGAGAGGTTTAATACTAGTTCGGCCCCTTATGGTGAAGGTAAATCCTACATCTAGTTGGGTTGGTATTGCTAGGGTTTCGATGAACAGGAGCGAGATACGCTATGCCCGGCTCTCGATGAGTTGTTTCCTGCCCTAAGCCGCTAGCGGGTCGTCCCCTTATATACACGGGTTGACGCCCTGCGATCTAGAGTGTCCCGGCCGGCTCATAAACAGTGTTCGGCTCGGTGACTAGTTAATCCTGCCTTATAATACAAGTCATGCCATTACGACGGTTTATCACTACGGGCCTTAAGTCGCCCGTGGGCTTTAGACCCTTTACTGAACCGCCATCTTCATGCTTTCTTGGGCTTCATATGATGAATCACCTTTGCGTAACCCGGCCCCTCCAGGGCGGCTTACAAAAATAGTTATATCCCCAACAGTAATCAACATCTTGAATTTGTCAAAAACCCTTTTCGGCAAGTCGGGATTTGTAGATAGTAACACTACTATCAGTGTCCGTCTTCCTCTTGAAGATCCATTTATTCTCAATGGCTTGCCGATCATCGGGCAAGTCCACCAAAGTCCACACTTAATTCTCATACATGGATTCTATCTCAGATTTCATGGCCTCAAGCCATCTGTCAGAATCTGGGCTCATCATCGCTTTCTCATAGTTCGTAGGTTCATCATGGTCTTGCAACATGACTTCCGGAACAGGATTACCGTACCACTCTGGTGCGGATCGTACTCTGGTTGACCTACGAGGTTCGGTAGTAACTTGATCTGAAGTTTCATGATCATCATCATTAACTTCCTCACTAATTGGTGTGGGCATCACTAGAACTGATTTTAGTGATGAGTGATATGTCTCCATCGTATCTACTTTTCCAAACACTTTTGCCCTTGTTTTGGACTCTAACTTGCATGATTTAAACAGAACTAACCCGGACTGACGTTGTTTTCAGCAGAATTGCCATGGAGTTAATTTTTGTGCAGAAATAAAAGTTCTCGGAATGACCTGAAAATCAACGGACATTATTTTTGGAAATAATAAAAAATACTGGCGAAAGAATCAAGGCCAGGGGGCCCACACCCTGTCCACGAGGGTGGGGGCGCGCCTACCCCCCTGGGCGCGCCCCCTACCTCGTGGGCCCCCTGGAGCTCCACCGACCTCAACTCCAACTCTATATATTCACGTTCGGGGAGAAAAAAATCAAGGAGAAGGATTCGTCGCGTTTTATAATACGGAGCCGCCGCCAAGCCCTAATCTCTCTCGGGAGGGCTGGTCTGGAGTCTGTTCAGGGCTCCGAGAGGGGAGTCCGTCGCCGTCGTCATCATCAACCATCCTCCATCACCAATTTCATGATGCTCACCTCCATGTGTGAGTAATTCCATCGTAGGCTTGCTGGACGGTGATGGGTTGGATGAGATTTATCATGTAATCGAGTTAGTTTTGTTAGGGTTTGATCCCTAGTATCCTCTATGTTCTGAGATTGATGTTGCTATGACTTTGCTATGCTTAATGCTTGTCACTAGGGCTCGAGTGCCATGATTTCAGATCTGAACCTATTATGTTTTCATGAATATATGTGAGTTCTTGATCCTATCTTGCAATTCTATAGTCACCTACTATGTGTTATGATCCGGCAACCCCGAAGTGACAATAATCGGGACCACTCCCGGTGATGACTATAGTTTGAGGAGTTCATGTATTCACTATGTGTTAATGCTTTGGTCCGGTACTCTATTAAAAGGAGGCCTTAATATCCCTTAGTTTCCAATAGGACCCCGCTGCCACGGGAGGGTAGGACAAAAGATGCCATGCAAGTTCTTTTCCATAAGCACGTATGACTATATTCGGAATACATGCCTACATTACATTGATGAAGTGGAGCTAGTTCGGTGTCACCCTATGTTATAACTGTTACATGAATAATCGCATCTGGCTTAATCATTCATCACCGATCTAATGCCTACGAGCTTTTCACATATTGTTCTCCGCTTAGTTACTTTACCATTGCCACTGTTACAATTACTACAAAACTGCTATCGTTACTTTTGCTACCGTCACCGTTACTTCCATACTACTTTGCTACTAAACACTTTGCTGCAGATATTAAGTTATCCAGGTGTGGTTGAATTGACAACTCAGCTGCTAATACTTGAGAATATTCTTTGGCTTCCCTTGTGTCGAATCAATAAATTTGGGTTGAATACTCTACCCTCGAAAACTGTTACGATCCCCTATACTTGTGGGTTATCAAGACTATTTTCTGGCACCGTTGCCGGGGAGCATAGCTCTATTCTTTGAGTCACTTGGGATTTATATCTGCTGGTCACTATGAGGAACTTGAAAGATGAGAAAACCAAAATTTATCCCTCAACTACGAGGGGAGGTAAGGAACTGCCATCTAGCTCTGCACTTGATTCACCTTCTGTTTTAAGTAAACTTGTGACACCTAAACCTGCTTCTGCTATTAATTCTGATATGTCGCATGTTATTGATGATGTCACTTCTGCTATGCATGATACTTATGATGAAACTACTTCTATGCTTGATAATATTGTGCCACTAGGTGAATTTCTGGATGAACAACTTGCTAGGGCTAGAGAGAATGAAATTATTGAAACTGATAATATTGATGAAAGTGATGATGAAGATTCTCCCCTAGATATGAATTGTCTCACAGCTCGAGGGTTATGTTATGGATGAAGAAACTGCTAGAGATTTTCTTGCCTGCAATGATAGAAGTGATCTTAAGAAATTATTAGTTAAGCTGGAAGAAAAATCTCTGAATGCTAGAATGAAATATGATCCTGCTTATGCTACTTCACCTATCTTTGTTACTGATAAGGATTATGATTTCTCTGTTGATCCTGAGATAATTACTTTGGTTGAATCTAATCCTTTTTATGGCTATGAATCATAAACTGTTGTGGCACATCTTACTAAATTAAATGATATAGCCACCCTCCTCACTAATGATGAGAAAACTCGCTATTACTATATCCTTAAATTATTTCCGTTCTCATTAAAGGGTGATGCTAAGATATGGTTTAATTCTCTTGATCCTGGTTGTGTGTGTAGTCCCCAGGATATGATTTATTACTTCTCTGCTAAATATTTCCCCGCTCATAAGAAACAAGCTGCTTTAAGGGAAATATATAATTTTGTGCGAATTGAAGAAGAGAGTCTCCCACAAGCTTGGGGGAGGCTTCTCCAATTACTTAATGCTTTGCCTGATCATCCTCTCAAAAAAATGAAATACTTGATATCTTTTATAATGGACTAACCGATGCTTCGAGAGACCACCTGGATAGTTGTGTTGGTTGTGTTTTCAGGGAAAGAATTGTTGATGAAGCTGAAATTCTATTGAATAATATGTTGATGAATGAAACAATTGGACACTCCCTGAACCAACTCCTAAGCCAACTCCGAAGAAAAGGGGTATTCTATTTCTCAGTCCTGAAGATATGCAAGAGGCAAAGAAATCTATGAAAGAAAAAGGTATTAAAGCTGAAGATGTTAAGAATTTACCTCCTGTTGAAGAAATACATGGCCTTAATTTACCACCTATCGAAGAAATACATGGTCTTGATAACCCGACACACGTAGTAAAGGTAAATTCTCTCTATAGATATGATAGAGCTGAAATCCCGCCTACTAAGTTTGCTAGCCAATGCTTAGATGAGTTTGATAATTTTATGGTTAAGCAAGAAGATTTCAATGCTTATTTTGGTAGACAATTGAAACGCAATGCTTATATGATTGAACACTTGAGTGATTATATGTCTAGAGTTAAAGGTGAACTTAAACTCATTAGTAAACATGCTTCTATGGTTACCACTCAAGTAGAACAAGTACTTAAAGCTCAGAATGATTTTCTCAATGAATTAAATAGTAAGAAAAATGATAATGTTGTTAGAGTTATGATTAGAGGGGGTAAAATGACTCAGGAACCCTTGTATCCTGAGGGCCATCCTAAGAGAATTGAGCAAGATTCTCAGAGAACTAATGTTGATACACCTAGTCCTTCTAAGAGGAAGAAAAAGAAAAATGATAGGACTTTGCATGCTTCTAGCGAACCTATTGTTGACACACCTGAGAATCCCAATGATATTTCTATTTCTGATGTTGGAACACAATCTGGTAATGAACATGAACCTAATGTTAATGATGATGTTCATGTTGATGCTCAACCTAGCAATAACAATGATGTAGAAATTGAACCTGTTGTTGATCTTGATAACCCACAATCAAAGAATCAATGTTATGGTAAGGGGGACTTTGTTGCTAGGAAGCATGGTAAAGAAAGAGAACCATGGGTTCAGAAACCCATGCCTTTTCCTCCCAAACCATCAAAGAAAAAGGATGATGAGGATTTTGAGCGCTTTGCTGAAATGATTAGACCTATCTTTTTGCGTATGCGTTTTACTGATATGATTAAAATGAATCCTTATGCCAAGTATATGAAGGATATCGTTACAAATAAGAGATACCGGAAGCTGAAATTTCCACCATGCTTGCTAATTATACTTTTAAGGGTGGAATACCAAAGAAACTTGGAGATCCAGGGGTACCAACTATACCATGCTCCATTAAAAGAAACAATGTTAGAACTGCTTTATGTGATCTTGGAGCCAGTGTTAGTATTATGCCTCTCTCTTTATATCGTAGACTTGATTTGAATAAGTTGACACCTACTGAAATATCTTTGCAAATGGTCGATAAATCAACTGCTATACCTGTCGGTATTTGTGAGGATGTGCCTATTGTGGTTGCAAACGTTACTATTTTAACGGACTTTGTCATTCTTGATATTCCCGAGGACGATAGTATGTCTATTCTTCTTGGTAGACCCTTTTTGAATATTGCAGGGGCTGTTATTGACTGCAACAGAGGCAATGTCACTTTTCATGTTAATGGTAATGAGCATACGGTACACTTTCCGAGGAAACAATCTCAAGTCCACAGTATCAATTCTATTGGAAAAATTCCAACTATTACTATTGGAGGTTTTGAATTTCCTCTTCCTACTGTCAAAAAGAGATATGATATTCTTATTGTTGGGGATGTGCATATCCCCGTTGAGGTAACATAGTGTTATTCAAATTTTCTCCGGTTTCATGTTATTCGAAATGAGTTTGTTAACAAGACCTGATCAACCTTGTTAGTGGATTCCTTTTGATGAGCATGAGATGGATGAAGTTAGAAGGCACAACCTTCTGTACCCTTCTTTTACTTTCTGTTATTTAGATTAAACAAAGCAAAAATAGCATTTTCTGTCTGTTTTCTGAATTATCCGTGCAATAAGAAAATACCCCGAAAATAAAATTTCTCCAAATGCCCCGAAATTGAAATATGATTTTTTCTGGAATATTTGAGAATATCTGGCACTGAGAACACAACAGGGGGAGCAAGCACCTGGCCACGAGGGTCCAGGGAGCGCCCACACCCCCTGGGCGCGCCCCCTGCCTCGTGGGCCCATGGTGGCTCCCCTCCACTTATTCTAGCCACCACACACTCTTTCTTCCTCCCAAAAAATCACCAACCAGCTCAAGCACGAGTTCCAGCTCATTTTGTTGTGATTTTCGATCTCCTAGCTCAAAGCTCCACTCACAAAACTGCTTTGGGCGTCGGTATGTGACTCCTCCGATGATCCAATTAGTTTTTGTTCTAGCGCTTTATTATTGCAAATTTTTGCTACTTAGGTGACCCTGTTGTTGAGCTTGCATGTCAAATTTATTTGGTCCCAAGTAGTTCTAATGCATGATATAGTCTCTAGGCACTTGTGGGAGTAGTTGCTATCAATTTTGTTGAGTTTGGTTCACTTTTATTTGAAGTTACTAAAAATTTCAGAAATTTTTCAGAAGAAGAAATATGTTTAGGAAGATGTACCAAGGTGGTTCTTCAAGGAAGCAAGGACCCAGACCTGCGATACGTGAGCCGGACCATGAACCACCAAGAGAAGCTCAAGTGCGGCCTTGTGAATGGCCGTCAGAAAACTTCATGGTCCGAGCAGGAATTAAGGAGGAATTTGAGGCATATGTGCGTAACGCTGATTAGGAGGGATTCGTGTCAGATAAGTGCCTCCAACACTATTACCTTACTGATTCCTTTGTGAGTAGATTTAGATTTTCATCATCAAGCAACTCTCACACGGTCCGTTTGATCTTTATGATAAATCCTATACCATGGACCTAGAGGATTTTACTACTGCTTGTAAACTCCCGCAATGGGGTGGTCCTAGTGAACCTCGCAAATCTGAGTTTAGAGATTTTCTTGCTAGTATCACAGTGGGGGAATCTAGAGAAATAACACAAGCTACCATAGGGAGCATTCATTTTCCTTCTATACATTATTTTGCTCTCTTTATAGGCCGATGCATAAACGATAAAGATGAGGCATGCCACATGTGTGTTCCTGATCTCAGTGTTCTCAGGAGTGCTATATTAGGAGATAAACATTATAATTTGGGAGCTATTGCGGCGCGTAGGTTGCATAATAATAGTACAAATGGAGATTTGTTTGGTGGAATTTATGCAACCCGTTTAGCTAATTATCTTGAGATACCTATTCGTGATTATGATATGGAATTGCCTCCTGCTTATCTAGACTTTAATGCCATGGTTCACCATCAGTTTGTTCATAGGAATGAACCGCCTCTCCAATACCGACTAATCTTTGACAGGCGTCACACTGTCAATATTGTTCTTCCTGCTCCTACTCTCTTTGACTTTCAGGCAAAGGGGAGATATGTCATAACCAGGGAGGAGGCAAATGAGTACGAGAGGAGGACGAGGGAAGCTCACCTCCAAGCTGCAGCCCATGATGCAATAGCTGTTGCATCTCAGTACGACCCCAGTTACAACTTTGGATATCCGCCAGGCCAGCCATGGCCCTAGACCAACTTAGGCCAAAAGCCTAAGCTTGGGAGAGTACGTATTTCTCACCGACATTACATTTATGTTCACACACTCATTGCTAGTTGTCTGTGCTCATACTTTTTCATTGTAATATCCATGCTAGTTTATTTTCCTTTTTATGCTTTTTTCTTGTGTGTTTGAAAAACCTTAAGAAAAACCAAAAAAATAGTTGTAGCTTGTAGCTAGTTTACTTTCCATGCTGTAGTAGTAGTAACTAAAAGAAAACCCAAAAAGATTTCTTGTTCTTCTTTTGCTTGTTGGGAGCTTTCTCGTGTAAATAGTTTTATTTCTTTTCTTTTCTTTTCTTTGGGTGTCGATAGGAGAAGACCATAATGAAAATGTTGAAGTGGCTCTTATATGCATTATTGTTGATTTAACCAAGAGCCCATATTGCCTTGTCTTCTCATGTTTATTGAATGCTTGCAGATTCCAGCTTAGTCCAAAGCACGTGCACTATTATTATCATCGTTTGATCGTCCAAGTGAAAGGCAATAATGATGATATATGATAGACTGATTGAGATGAGAGAAGCTCGTATGAACTCGAACTCTCTTGTTTTTGTAAATATGATTAGTTCATCGTTCCCGATTCAGCCTATTATGAATAAACATATTTGCAATGACAATTAGAGATTATAGTTGCTTATGCCATGCTTAATTAGCTAGGAGTTTATAATGGTTTACCTTGTGTGCCAACACGCTCTTAAAATGGTTGTGATGTGGTATAGTAGGGTGGTATCCTCCTTTGAATGATTCAAGTGGCTTGACTTGGCACATGTTCACGCATGTAGTTGAAACAAAATCAACATAGCCTCCACAATATTTATGTTCATGGTGGATTATATCCTACTCATGCTTGCACTCAATGTTTATTAATTTTAATGCATGTTCATGACTATTGTCGCTCTCTAGTTAGTCGCTTCCCAGTCTCTTTCTAGCCTTCACTTGTACTAAGCGGGAATACTACTTGTGCATCCACTTCCATAAACCCCAAAGTTATTCTATATGAGTCCACCATACCTTCCTATATGCGGTATCTACCTGCCGTTCCAAGTAAATTTGTATGTGCCAAACTCTAAATCTTCAAATGAAACTCTGTTTTGTATGCTCGAATAGCTCATGTATCAACTAGGGATGTATGTATCTTCCATGCTAGGCGGGTTATTCTCAAGAGGAGTGGACTCCGCTCCTCACTCACGAGAAAATGGTTGGTCATCGGGATGCCCAGTCCCATGCTCTAAGCAAATCAAATCAAATAATTGCAAACAAAACTCCCCCGGGACTCTTGTTAGTTGGAGGCACTCGTTGTTTCGAGCAAGCCATGGATTGATGCTTGTTGGTGGAGGGGGAGTATAAACTTTACCATTCTGTTTGGGAACCGCCTATAATGTGTGTAGCATGGAAGATATCGAGATCTCTCAGTTGTTATGTTGACAATGAAAGTATGCCGCTCAAAATATTATTTATCTCTGCTTTAAAATTGAGCTCTGGCACCTCTACAAATCCCTCCTTCCCTCTGCAAAGGGCCTATCTATTTACTTTTATGTTGATTCATCACTCTCTTATTAAAAAGCAACAGTTGGAGAGCACCGCTGTCATTTGCATCCATTACTATTAATTTATATTGAGTATGACTATGACTGGATCTCTTTTACCATGAATTACAATGTTTAGTCAGTCCTTGATCTTCAGAGGTGCTCTGCATTTATGTTTTGCGGTCTCAGAAAGGGCTAGCGAGATACCATCTTGTTATATCATATTATGATTGTTTTGAGAAAGTGTTGTCGTCCGAGATTTATTATTATTGCTCGCTAGTTGATTATGCCATTGATATGAGTAAACATGAGACCTAAATGTTATTGTGAATATGGTTAGTTCATAATCTTTGCTGAAAACATGAATGCTGGCTTTACATATTTACAACAACAAGAGCAAACAGATTTTGTAAAAGTTTTTCTTTATCACTTTCAGTTTATCAACTGAATTGCTTGAGGACAAGCAAAGGTTTAAGCTTGGGGGAGTTGATACGTCTCCGTCGTATCTACTTTTCCGAACACTTTTGCCCTTGTTTTGGACTCTAACTTGCATGATTTGAATGGAACTAACCCGGACTGACGCTGTTTTCAGCAGAATTGCCATGGTGTTGTTTTTGTGCAGAAATAAAAGTTCTCGGAATGACCTGAAAATCAACGAAGATTATTTTTGGAAATAATAAAAATTCTGGCAAAAGAATCAAAGCCAGGGGGCCCACACCCTATCCACGAGGGTGGGGGCGCACCTACCTCCCCTGGGCGCGCCCCCCTGCCTCGTGGGCCCCCTAGAGCTCCACCAACCTCAACTCCAACTCTATATATTCACGTTCGTGGAGAAAAAAATCAAGGAGAAGGATTCATCGCGTTTTACGATACGGAGCCGCCGCCAAGCCCTAATCTCTCTCGGGAGGACTGATCTAGAGTCCGTTCGGGGCTCCGGAGAGGGGAATCCGTCGCCGTCGTCATCATCAACCATCCTCCATCACCAATTTCATGATGCTCACCGTCGTGTGTGAGTAATTCCATCGTAGGCTTGCTGGACGGTGATGGGTTGGATGAGATTTATCATGTAATCGAGTTAGTTTTGTTAGGGTTTGATCCCTAGTATCCTCTATGTTCTGAGATTGATGTTGCTATGACTTTGCTATGCTTAATGCTTGTCACTAGGGCATGAGTGCCATGATTTCAGATCTGAACCTATTATGTTTTCATGAATATATGTGAGTTCTTGATCCTATCTTGCAAGTCTATAGTCACCTACTATGTGTTATGATCCAGCAACCCCGAAGTGACAATAATCGGGACCACTCCCGGTGATGACTGTAGTTTGAGGAGTTCATTTATTCACTATGTGTTAATGCTTTGGTCCGGTACTCTATTAAAAGGAGGCCTTAATATCCCTTAGTTTCCAATAGGACTCCGCTGCCACGGGAGGGTAGGACAAAAGATGTCATGCAAGTTCTTTTCCATAAGCATGTATGACTATATTCGGAATACATGCCTACATTACATTGATGAACTGGAGCTAGTTCTGTGTCACCCTATGTTAAACGTTACATGAATAATCTCATCCGGCTTAATCACTCATCACCGATCCAATGCTTACGAGCTTTTCACATATTGTTCTCCGCTTAGTTACTTTACCGCTGCCACTGTTACAATTACTACAAAACTGCTATCGTTACTTTTGCTACCGTTACCGTTACTTCCATACTACTTTGCTACTAAACACTTTGCTGCAGATATTAAGTTATCCAGGTGTGGTTGAATTGACAACTCAGCTGCTAATACTTGAGAATATTCTTTGGCTCCCCTTGTGTCGAATCAATAAATTTGGATTGAATACTCTACCCTCGAAAACTGTTGCGATATCCTATACTTGTGGGTTATCAATGAGCTACTTTCCAATTCGAGAGAAGGTACAGTTACCTCATCAAGTTCTACTTTCCTCCCACTCACTTCTTTCGAGAGAAACTCCTTCTCTAGAAAGGATCCACTCTTAGCAACAAAGATCTTGCCTTCGAATCTGTGATAGAAGGTGTAACCAACAGTTTCTTTTGGGTATACTATGAAGACGCACTTCTTTGATTTGGGTTTGAGCTTATCAAGCTGAAACTTTTTCACATAAGCATCACAAACCCAAAATTTAAGAAATGACAGCTTCGGTTTCTTACTAAACCACAGTTCATACGGTGTCATCTCAACGTATTTTTAGACGATGCCCTATTTAACGTGAATGCAGCTGTCTCTAATCCATAACCCCAAAACGATAGTGGTAAATCGGTAAGAGACATCATAGATTGCACCATATCTAATAAAGTACGGTTACGACGTTCGGACACACCATTACGCTGTGGTGTTCCAGGTGGCGTGAGTTGCGAAACTATTCCACATTGTTTCAAATGAAGTCCAAACTCGTAACTCAAATATTCGCCTCCGCGATCAGATCGTAGAAACTTTATTTTCTTGTTACGATGATTCTCAACTTCACTATGAAATTCTTTGAACTTTTCAAATGTTTCAGACTTTTGTTTCATTAAGTAGATATACCCATATCTGCTCAAATCATCTGTGACGGTCAGAAAATAACGATACCCGCCGCGAGCCTCAACACTCATCAGAACGCATACATCGGTATGTATTATTTCCAATAAGTCAGTGGCTCGCTCCATTGTTCCGGAGAACAGAGTCTTAGTCACCTTGCCCATGAGGCATGGTTCGCAGGCATCAAGTGATTCCAAAAGCCCACGAGCATGGAGTTTCTTCATGCACTTTACACCAATATGACCTAAACGTCAGTGCCACAAATAAGTTGCACTATCATTATTAACCTTGCATCTTTTGGCTTCAATATTATGAATATGTGTATCACTACAATCGAGATTCAATAAACTATTCACCTTGGGTGTATGACCACATAAGGTTTTATTCATGTAAACATAATAACAATTATTCTTTGACTTAAATGAATAACCGTATTGCAATAAACATGATCCAATCATATTATGCTCAATGCAAACACCAAATAACATTTATTTTAGGTTCAACACTAATCCCGAAGGTAAAGGGAGTGTGCGATGGTGATCTTATCAACCTTGGAATAACTTCCAACACACATCGTCACCTTGCTCTCAACTAGTCTCTGTTCATTTTATAACTCCTGTTTCAAGTTACTAATCATAGCAACCTCAAATAAAGATCAAATACCTGTGGGATACTATGAATACTAGTAAAGTACACATCAATAACATGTATATCATATATACTTTTGTTCACTTTGCCATCCTTCTTATCCGCCAAGTATTTGGGGCAGTTCGCTTCAAAGGACCATTTCCTTTGCAAGAGAAGCACTGGGTTTGTGCTTGGGTCTAACTTTGGGCTTCTTCATGGGAGTGGAAACTTGCTTGTCATTCTTCTTGAAGTTTCCTTTCTTTCCCTTGCCCTTTTACTTGAAACTAGTGGTCTTGTCAACCATCAACACTTGATGCTTTTCTTGATTTCTACCTTCGCCAATTTCAGCATCGCGAAGAGCTCAGGGAATTGTTTTCGTCATCCCTTGCATATTATAGTTCATCACGAAGTTCCAGTAACTTAGTGATAGTGACTAGATAACTCTGTCGATCACTATCTTATCTGGAAGATTAACTCCCACTTGATTCAAGCGATTGTAGTACTCAGACATTCTGAGCACATGCTCACTGGTTGAGCTATTCTCCTCCATCTTGTAGGCAAAAATACTTGTCAGAGGTCTCACACCTCTCGACTCGGGAATGAGTCTGAAATACCAATTTCAACTCTTGGAACATCTCATATGCTCCATGGCGTTTCAAAATATTTTTAAAGTCCCGGTTCTAAGCCATAAAGCATGGTGCACTAAACTATCAAGTAGTCATCATACCGAGCTTGTCAAACGTTCATAACGTCTGCATTTGCTCCTGCAATAGTTCTGTCACCTAGCGATGCATCAAGAACATAATTCTTCTGTGCAGCAATGAGGATAATCCTCATATCACGGACAGTCCACATCATTGCTACTATCAACTTTCAACTTAGTTTTCTCTAGGAACATATCATAAATAAAACGAGGAACCTATACGCGAGCAATTGATCTACAACATAGATATGCAAATACTATCAGGACTAAGTTCATGATAAATTTAAGTTCAATTAATCATATTACTTAAGAACTCCCACTTAGATAGACATCCCTCTAGTCATCTAAATGATCGTGTGATCCATGTCAACTAAACCATGTTCGATCATCACGTGAGATGGAGTAGCTTTCAATGGTGAACATCACTATGTTGATCATATCTACTAATATGATTCACGTTCAACCTTTCGGTCTCAGTGTTCCGAGGCCATATATGCACATGCTAGGCTCATCAAGTTTAACCCGAGTATTATGCATGTGCAAAACTGGCTTGCACCCGTTGTATGTGAACATAGAGCTTATCACACCCGATCATCACGTGGTGTCTCAGCACGAAGAACTGTCGCAACGGTGCATACTCAGGGAGAACACTTATACCTTGAAATTTTAGTAAGGGATCATCTCATAATGCTACCGTCGTACTAAGCAAAATAAGATGCATAAAAGATAAACATCACATGCGATCAAAATATGTGACATGATATGGCCATCATCATCTTGTGCCTTTGATCTCTATCTCCAAAGTACCGTCATGATCTCCATCGTCACTGGCATGACACCATGATCTCCATCATCTTGATCTTTATCAACATGTCGTGACATGGTCGTCTCGCCAACTATTGCTTTTGCAACTATTGCTATCGCATAGCGATAAAGTAAAGCAATTATATGGCGCTTGCATCTTATGCAATAAAGAGACAACCATAAGGCTCCTGCCAGTTGCCGATAACTTTAACAAAACATGATCATCTCATACAACAATTTATATCTCATCACGTCTTGACCATATGAAATCATAACATGCCCTGCAAAAACAAGTTAGATGTCCTCTACTTTGTTGTTGCAAGTTTTACGTGGCTGCTACGGGCTTCTAGCAAGAACCGTTCTTACCTACGCATCAAAACCACAACGATTTTTCGTTAAGTGTGTTGTTTTAACCTTCAACAAGGACCGGGCGTAGTCAAACTCGATTCGACTAAAGTTGGAGAAACAGACACCCGCCAGTCACCTGTGTGCAGAGCACGTCAATAGAACCAGTCTCATGAACGTGGTCATGTAATGTTGGTCTGGGCCGCTTCATCCAACAATACCGCCGAATCAAAGTAAGACATTGCTGGTAAGCAGTATGACTATTATCGCCCACAACTCTTTGTGCTCTACTCGTGCATATAACATCTACGCATAGACCTGGCTCGGATGCCACTGTTGGGGAACGTAGTATTTCAAAATTTCCTATGATCACGCAAGATCTATCTAGGAGAAGCATAGCAACGAGCGGGAAGAGTGTGTCCACGTACCCTCGTAGACCGAAAGCGGAAGCGTTTAGTAACGCGGTTGATGTAGTCGAACGTCTTCACGATCCAACCGATCCAAGTACCAAACATACATCACCTCCGTGTTCAGCACATGTTCAGCACGATGACGTCCCTCGAGATCTTGATCTAGTTGAGGACGAGGGAGAGTTTCGTCAGCACGATGGCGTGGCGACGGTGATGATGAAGTTACCGGCGCAGGGCTTCGCCTAAGCACTACAACGATATGACCAAGGTGTTAACTGTGGAGGGGGGTGCCGCACACGGCTAGGAACAATTGATGTGTGTTCTAGGGGTGCCCTCCCCATGTATATAAAGGAGAGAGAGGGAGGGAGGCAGCCTAGGGCGCGCCCAAGTAGGAGGAATCCTACTTGGACCCCTAGTCCAATTCGCCCCCCCTTACCATATTTGGACAAGGGGGAAAGGAAGGAGGGGGGAGGGGAAGGAAGTAGGAGTCTTACTTCATACTTTCCTTTTCCTCCTCTCCTTCCCCTTTCTCCCCACGTGGCTGGCCCTATAGGGGGCGCACCAGCCCCTTTCTGGGCTGGTGTGTTCCCTTACTTGGCCCATTAAGCCCATATCTTTGCCGGGGTTTGCCCGAACCCTTCCGTGACCCTAGATCACCTGTAACACTTCCGGTGCCCAAATACCATCGTCCTATATATGAATCTTTACCTCTCGACCATTTTGAGACTCCTTGTCATGTCCGTGATCTCATCCGGGACTCCGAAAAAACTTCGGTCATCAAATCACATAACTCATAATACAAATCGTCATCAGACGTTAAGCGTGTGGACCCTACGGGTTCGAGAACTATGTAGACATGACTGAGACACATCTCCAGGCAATAACCAATAGCGGAACCTAGACGCTCATATTGGCTCCTACATATTCTACGAAGATCTTTATCGGTCAAACCGCATAACAACATATGTTGTTCCCTTTGTCATCGGTATGTTACTTGCCCGAGATTCGATCGTCGGTATCATCATACCTAGTTCAATCTCGTTACTGGCAAGTCTCTTTAGTCGTTCCGTAATGCATCATCCCGTGACTAACTCATTAGTCACATTGCTTGCAAGGCTTATAGTGATGTGCATTACCGAGAGGGCCCTGAGATACCTCTTCGATACACGGAGTGACAAATCCTAATCTCGATCTATGCCAACCCAACAAACACGTTCGGAGACATCTGTAGAGAATCTTTATAATCACCCAGTTACGTTGTGATGTTTTATAGCACACAAGGTGTTCCTCCGGTATTCGAGAGTTGCATAATCTCATAGTCGGAGGAGCATGTATAAGTCATGATGAAAGCAATAGCAACAAAACTAAATGATCATTATGCTAAGCTAACGGATGGGTCTTGTCCATCACATCATTCTCTAATGATGTGATCCCGTTCATCAAATGACAACACATGTCTATGGTCAGGAAACATAACCATCTTTGATTAACGAGCTAGTCAAGTAGAGGCATACTAGGGACACTTTATTTTGTCTATGTATTCACACATGAACTAAGTTTCCGGTTAATACAATTCTAGCATGAATAATAAACATTTATCATGATATAAGAAAATATAAATAACAACTTTATTATTGCCTATAGGGCATATTTCCTTCAGTGGGAAGGAGAGGGAGAGGAAGAGGAAAGAGGGGGCCACGCCCCCTCTCCCTAGTCCAATTAGGACTCCCCTTGGGGGGCGCCACCCTGTGGGCTGCTCTCTTCTACTCCCTTATGGCCCATTAAGGCCCATAACTTCCCCGGGGGATTCCGGTAACCCCTCAGTTCCCCGATAAATATCCGAAACGTCCCAAAACCTTTCCGGTGTCCGAATACCTTCGTCCAATATATCAATCTTTAGTTCTTTACCTCTCGACCATTTCGAGACTCCTCGTCATGTCCGTGATCTCATCTGAGACTCCGAACAAACTTCGGTCACCAAAACACATAACTCATAATACAAATCGTCATCGAACGTTAAGCGTGCGGACCCTACGGGTTCGAGAACTATGTAGACATGACCAAGACACATCTTCGGTCAATAACCAATAGCGGAACCTGAATGCTCATATTGGCTCCTACATATTCTGCGAAGATCTTTATCGGTCAAACCGCATAACAACATACGTCATTCCCTTTGTCATAGGTATGTTACTTGCCCGAGATTCAATCGTTGATATCATTATACCTAGTTCAATCTCATTACCGGCAAGTCTCTTTACTCGTTCCATAATGCATCATCCCGTAACTAACTCATTAGTCACATTGCTTGCAAGGCTTATAGTGATGTGCATTACTGAGAGGGCCCAGAGATACCTCTCCGATACACGGAGTGAAAAAACCTAATCTTGATCTATGCCAACTCAACAAACACGTTCAGATACACCTGTAGAGCATCTTTATAATCACCCAGTTACGTTGTGACGTTTGATAGCACACAAAGTGTTCCTCCGGTATTCAGGAGTTGCATAATCTCATAGTCAGAGGAATATGTATAAGTCATGAAGAAAGCAATAGCAATAAAACTAAACGATCATTATGCTAAGCTAACGGATGGGTCTTGTCCATCACATCATTCTATAATGATGTGATCCCGTTGATCAAATGACAACACATGTCTATGGTTAGGAAACTTAACCATCTGTGATTAACGAGCTAGTCAAGTAGAGGCATACTAGGGACACTATGTTTGTCTATGTATACCCACATGTACTAAGTTTCCGGTTAATATAATTCTAGCATGAATAATAAACATTTATCATGATATAAGGAAATATAAATAACAATTTTATTATTGCCTCTAGGGCATATTTCCTTCAAGCAGGACAAGAATCTTGACAATCTTCTTGACATGTTGGGGACAAGTTTGTATTGTGTTTTGTATGCAGGTACCCGTGACTTTGTTTGCTGGAAGAACTCTTTCTGGTTTGATAAACCTTGATTCTCTACCGAGGGAAATACTTATTGCTAGGTTACTTCACCTTTATACTTTGGGGTTACCCAACATGGGGCTGTTTGGTTGCTGCCCTGAGTAATGTTGCCTGACCTGAGACCCTGCCTGTGACTAGCCTGATGTGTGTTTGGTTGCCACCCTGAGATTTTTAGCCTGAGATATCTGCCTGTGCCAAGGTGCCTGAGTCAGGCCTAGGAAATTGGTGGCCTAAGATTGTTAAAGATTCCATCCCTCCTGATTGCGCAAAATCAGCGCTGCCCTCTCATGTTTCCATCCCATTTTGACTTTTCTCTTTCCCTCCAAACACTGCCTGCAGCTTCTATGCACATAGGCACAATTTTAGGACGACAACCAAACACATCCTAGAAAAATATGTGTGCCTGGCCAGGCAATTCTTCAAGCACGCTCAGGCTACTCTCAGGCAGGGAATAATCTCAGGCACGTCAGTCAGGATAGCAACCAAACAACCCCCAAGTCTTACAAGAGAGCAAGCAGGGTGACACCGGCCAGCATATGCCAGTCCAACGTGGCGGACGCGTCCGGTCCACCCCATATATGAGCTGGATATAAAGGGTGTCGATCAACCGAGACGTATAAGGGGTGTTTGAGGAGGTCGGTTGGGTCAGAAAAAACTGACCAATCACTGGCCAGTCAAAATAAGCTATGAAGCACCGACACGTCCAGAAGCTGTGTATCGGCGTATAATACGTTGCCGATACTCCGATACGTCAGATACGCCATCGATACGCGTATCCATGAAGTATCCCGTTTTTTGATTTAAAAAGAACGAAAAAATGCCGATACGGCCGCCGGGACTGCGCCGACACGTCGGGGACACGGGAAGCTCAGTACGAGCCCACTCGTAACCCTAAACAGCAAGCGTACCCAATTCGTTAGGGCGGTAGACTGGATCGAGTACTGTCGGGCGAGCGCATCGCTGCGGACGACTTCAGTCTCTCGCCGCCGCCGCTGCCTGGAGTCGCTCGTTGCCGCCGCCTAGGCGTGCTGGCTGTGTGTGCTTCCGCCATGCATGCGTGGCTGTTGTTTATGTGTGCGTGCTTGCTCACTGCTGAGTAAATTGATGATGATTTAGTCATCCAGGAGGCGAGGATTGAGTAAAGTGATGACCAGTCACTCATTCAGTCATTGAGAAATAGGCATGGATGCAACCAATTGGTAGTATTTTGATCTCATCTCAGGCATTCAATTCATTGTCTTCATAATAATATGACATTTTATTAATTATTTATATATACTCGCCGTATCGCAGTATTATTGTTTTCAGAAATTGCCGTATCCCGTATCCCCATATCTGTATCGCCGTATCGATGTCGCCGTATCGATGCTTCATAGAAAATAAGAAGTTTGTAGATGCTCTTAGTGGAGACAATATTCCTAGTGATGCGCATGTGGTGACTTTAACTCAAGCCTTCAAAAGACATTGTATGATGATGTGTATGTGCACGTCTATGTTGTGCTCAAGAACTTTCTCTTCTGAAAACAATGAATATCAGTTTCAGATCAGTTTGGCCAAAATACACAACCAGCCAACCATCCGAAACTGTAATGTCAGGCGAGCAATATAGTAGCGGCCAGCTCAAACCATATCTGAACCACTTTAGAAAAATCACAAGCACAGCTCAAAAAAAAAAAAATCACAAGCACATCAAACAGCCGAACGTTTTTTTGTTTTTGTTTTATAAGTTTAGAGCTGAACTGTCAAATGCTTCACAAGAGGAGACGGAGGAGTGCCACGTTTCTCTTTCCTGTCTCTCTCTCCTCCGCACCCGGCCTCCTCTCTCTCTCCTCTCTCCCTCCTCCCCGCTCGCCAATTCCTGCGCCATCATCCACCCCCGCCCTCGCGGCCACCGGAACCCGCCGCATCGGACGGCGAGCCCGCGGCGCCCCGCCCGCGAATCCGGGCCGCCCGCGCCCAGATCCGCCCCCCCGTGGCGCCCCCGGATATCATGAGCCGCCCCCATTTGCCCAAAGACCACGCCTTCCCGCGCGCGAATGGGTTCTTCGACCGCCGCCTCTGCGAGATCGAGGAGGCGGACGCCGCGGCCGCCCTAGCCGCCGACCAGTCCTGGTCGGGGTCGCCGTCGCAGTCCACCTCCCCGTCGTCGGCGTCGTCGCTGCCGATGTCGTCGTGCGGCCAGTACATGCTGCACCGGGTCGGCAAGTTCGACACCCTCGCCGGCGTCGCTATCAAGTACGGAGTCGAGGTAATGCGACGGGAGTACTCCTCTCCCTTCAGGGCCTCCGGCTTTCTATATTACTATATGCATACACATTGGAATACCAGAGGGGATATAAAATAACTGTGTTTAACTTCTACTCCCTCTGTCCCAGAATATAAGAACGTTTTTGACACTATGCTAGTGTTAAAAACGTTCTTATATTTTGGGACGGAGGGAGTAGCTGTTTCAGGTAGCATATTGACGATAATAAATTGTTTGAATGATTTGTGTATTTTGATTGGTGCGTAGGTAGCTGACGTCAAGAGGCTGAATAGCCTCTCGACTGACCTCCAGATGTTTGCGCACAAGACGCTGCGGATTCCGCTCCCTGGAAGGCATCCTCCTCCACCTTTGCAGCAGAATGGTTCAGACGAGTGTGATGACAGGTATACGGAATACTAGTATGCTGCTTCCCTTTTTCTTCGGGAAAGGCATTAACATGTGACTACTTTTAAACCATGCCCTTAGTGAGTTGGCAGTGCTGTTGATCAAGTGTTCAGCTTAGTGTTGTGTGTATCGATAGTCAAGAATTGTTACTACATCGCTACGAGTTTTTTCAAATGTGTATCAGGATCAAATGAGTATTCCGCGTTGGATTTTATTGGAGCACTGGTTAAGGTAGTTCTGGATACAAAATTGTAGCGTTAAGTGAAACTGGAGTGGGGATTATGGTCTCGTAGTCCTCATGCAACAACTACTTAGGCATTCGAAATGGAGCCAGAATTATTACCTTATTTTCTCTTAACCATGTCTCCTTTATGAAACTAAGGTTTTGCTTTTGCGCCCCTAAAAAAAAGGTTTTGCTTTTGCATGAAGCTTTTCCTTAACAAATGCATGCATGCTGTAAGTCGTATCACGTATCGGGAGGAGTTAAAGTGGCAACAAAATCTCAGTAGCCAATTTATCTGTGTGACGTGCCATTAATCAGTTTGGCGGTTACATAACTTCGGAATTTTGGATTCTGACTGTATGAATGGATGATTACATGTTTATTTTGGCAGTATTTGCGTGTGCTATGAATTGTCATGCCCTTGAGTTCATAAATTGACCATATTGAACATAAGTTAAGCTGACACACCAAGGGCCTTGAAGGCAGGGAAAATGGAGAAAACAGATTCTGGCGAACATGTGAACATGTCTCAAACCCTCAATGTTCTTGTGCTTACGCATACTGGCCACCGTTTTCTCCTTTGTAACAAGGCGTGTAGATTCTTCTCACTTTCTGAAACAAAGTCAACAAAATAGCATTCATTATGAGCGTGAGGTGCTTTTGGATAAATTCGATTACAGCAGTTTGCCTCCATAATATGTTATATGTTGTAATATTCTTTTCTACTCCCTCCGTTCCTAAATATTTGTCTTTCTAGAGGTTTCAACAAGTGACTACATACGGAGCAAAATGAGTGAATATACACTCTAAAATATGTCTATATACATCTGTATGTGGTAGTCCATTTGAAATCTCTAAAAAGACAAATATTTAGGAACAGAGGGAGTACTTGGGATCGCAAATGACTTCTGTTTCTGCCTTTTAGATTTTACAACACTTCATGGACCAACTACTCCCTCTGTTCATAATTCTTGTCATGGTTTTAGTTCAAACGACAAGAATTATGGAACGGAGGGAGTACTTGCTATGTTTTCTGTTTGCACTATTACATTTTTTGCTGGCTCTACTTTATGTATCATCAGGTATAACAGTATAATATTATTTCAGGGAATGTACTCCACGGCGTCTTCATGATGATCTATTGGATTCAGTTTTGCGAACACCAAGACACAAAGTCTCGCCAGCCATGAGCCTTTTGCAGGGATACTATGGTCTCACACCACCTCCAAAGAGGAACCCGACACAGGATGGCACCGAGATAGCAGTATATGGAAAAGGCAAGTCAATTTCCTTGGTTGATGAGCCCTGGTCTGCAGAGACACCAAATCCCAACACGTTCATGTTTGAGCATAGGAAACCCAGAAGCCAGACAATAGGTTCTCTTGTGAATGGCGAGTCTGAGGAGAATGGAGACGGCGAAAGGCCGGTAAGGAGGCGCCCCAAAACTGATGGCGAGTTGCTACCTAGGGAGGAAAATGGCAGCGCCTTGTTGTCACGGGCGGGGAAAGGCCTCGCATTGAGGCCAAAGTCGGGCACTCGACCAGACATGAACAAGAGCCATCAGAATCTTATCGCGATGTCGGAGCCTTCGTTTGACGGCGGGCTTCAAACCGTGAAGAAATCGTCGAGCACCCCTGAGTTCCAAGAGCCAGAGAGCAACAGCAGCTCCTCGTCCATATGGTCAGCAAGCAAGTGGAGCTTGAAACCAGACGCTTTCGCCCTCCCTCTTTTTGACAGCATTCCAAAGCCAATCTCTGCTTGGAAAAACAAGGCGGCCCGAGATTAGCAGCTTTCCCCATCTCTTGGCCGCCCACCTGATTCTTTGCCTGAACTCTGGCTATATCCCATGTAAGCCCGTGGAGGAGCTTGAGCTCAGGCCGGCACCGGTCGTCCCAGCTACGAAAGCAAGGCAGGAAGGACCTCGATGGCAGCCTCTGATTTGCATGGTTTGTCATGCTATATATGTTGGAGATGTTGTGGCGGGTAGAGGCGTTACCTGTCTTCACATAATCTTATAGAAGATGACACAGAGCCTTGGGTATTCTTTTGTACACATTGGAGATAATGTAGGATGAATAGGCGGGCTATATGTTGTATGTGTGATCCCATTCCCATACACTAATATAGAAAAGATTGGTCTTATTTCACGAGTTTATTCATGTGCCTTTTGGCGTGTGCTAGCTGTTCAACTATACTGTGTATCTCAAGAAAAAAGAATAAAATGCAGCTCATTTCTCTACAGTTGGGTGTTCGTAAACGTGCTGGTTCGGAGATCCTGTCGGTGATGCGGGAATCTCCTCGAAAACCGAACATCTCATGTGAAGTTCATGCAAAATTAGGTCCGAAAACATTCATAATGCTTCTCATTTCATTGATAGAAAGAAACAGAATAAGTACATGAAAAGATACAACACATGTCACAGAACAAATACATGAGAAGGCATGGACATATCATTTCATTGATAGAAAGAAACATAGTAAATTGATAGAAAGAAACATAGTAAGTATATGAGAAGATATAACACTAGCACGAACAAATACGTGAGAAGGCATGGGCATGGCACCTGGGGCAGAAAGACAAGGGGCGCTCGGCCCGAGCATAGGAAAAACATAAACTAAACACATCAAGCCTAGGACCAGGCCGAATCGGCATGACGTCAAACATCTCCAAAACCAACACCGTCGACGCAACCAGGAAGTAAGATAGCGTCTTCAAAAGGGGAGTGATGCCATGAGGCACAACCATCCGATCCGAAGAACCAGACCTAAGATTTCCCCTGTTGCTCAAAGAGGAGCATAGATAAAGGCCATGGCAGCGCCTCCAAGAAGGAAAACAACACCCGCGAGCGGCGCCGCTGCTGCCATCGTGGGCGAGCTGAGTTGGGATTTTCGCCCTGGCCTAAGTCTGAGCAATCCCATCACCGCCAGATCAAGGTCTAGAGGTAAGAAAGTTAGCCTGCCAGTCGAGACCACCACCTCAGGATGGGGGAGAGGGGTTGCGCTTGCCGGTAGAGGGTGGCACCCGGGCGTCCTCGAAAAAAACGAGCTTTGTGACTGGCACACCGTGAAGGTGGACATGGCCGGGAAGGCTACAGATTAGAGAGTAGAGAGTGCCGACCCCACTGGCAAAGCCATGAGCTGAAAGGGAAGGCAGATCCGATCTGTCGGAGGCGGAGACGAAGGTTGGAAAGGACACAATAACCGGAGCGTTGGGGCCGGAACCGCGCCGACAAAGAACGCTGGCAGGCCATGTACGCTGAAGAACGCATGTTCATGGCCGAGAAACTGTCGTTTCTTCGAAAATGGAAAAGGGAAAAGAAAAAAAACAATGGGTGCAAAGGTTTGAGACGTTCATCCTGTTGGCATGATGACCCCACAAAGAATATCGCGGACAAAAAGCATTTACGCTTGCTGACAAGATGACCCCACAAGTCAGCCGCTCGGATGAAGCCTCCATCACTCTCATTCATTTCCTCCGCGCCAACGAACGCAGCGCAACCCACACCTCCGCTTCACGCACTTCGCCTTCTCTCCTCCTCCTCCTCCTCCGCCCAGTCTCCCACCCCCGGCGCCGATTTATATACACGGCTGGCCTACAGACATGCGCTTCCCCCACCCCACCCCCGCCCCGCCCACTCGCCCGCACCGAACCCAACCCCATGGCCATGGCCGACGACGACGGCCCCATCCCCCCGCCTCCGCTGCGTCCGCCGCCTCGCCGCCCCCACATGCAGCTCCAGCCGAGGAGGTCGCCCATTACTCTCTCCACAGCCCTCTGACGCCTGCATTCCTAGAGCTGACGGGGGTCTCCCTTTCCGTGTCTGCATCGGCGCAGGTACCAGGTGGAGGTGTTCGAGGCGGCGCTGCAGGGGAACACCATCGCGGTGCTCGACACCGGCTCCGGGAAAACCATGGTCGCCGTCCTGCTCGCGCGCCACCACGTGGGCCGCGTGCGGGCCGGGGAGGTGCCCCGCCGGATCGTCGTCTTCCTCGCGCCCACCGTGCACCTCGTCCACCAGGTGCGCTTCTGGACTCTGCAGCGACCGATTCGCGACGGCAACGTCTGCGCCATTTTTCTCCTCGCGTTCGCAGCTACCGTGGCCCTGATCGCTGGTTCCTGTCTGGGCTCGCGCTGTAGCAATTCGAGGTGATTCGGGAGTACACGGACCTCGACGCCGCTGAGTGCTACGGAGCTTCGGGGGTCGGCGACTGGAGTACCGAACGCTGGAACAAGGAAGTTGGGAGCAAGGAGGTAAGTGTCGGGGTTTACTCTCTCCCGCGAGATGGTCATTGGTTGATCCGAATGCACACTGAATTGGTACACGTACCGTGCTCACCAAGTGCTTGATGAATGACTTGTTGACAAGGAACCAACATTGTTGGTTTCTGGGTGATAGCAGCTTCGGATCGCATGTAGATCGATGCCATTGTTATTTGAGTAGTATTAGAGGGCAGTCGACTAAAGCAATTTGCTGAAGGGCCGTGACTATGAAATAGCTGGGGTCTCTACTCTGGACACAAGTCCTAATAAAAGAAAATTTCCTTTCAATGCAGTCACTGCTAAATTTGGACACTGCTTCGAAATCCGCAAGATCTCACAACTCTTGTAATATGTTGCTTAAAAAAACTCTTGCAAATATGCCACTTGGTAAAGTTATCTGGATTATGTGTCTTTCTAAATTCTAATCCAGTTTTGTGGATATTCCTATGCTTTTTACCTGCCATATTGTGCTTGTTATGCGTTCTTTGACAACTTTGATTGAAAATATGAATTTTCCTGGAACAATGATCTTATTATGCGTTCTATTGTGTTTGTGTGTTTCAGATTGCTGTTATGACGCCCCAGATATTGTTGGATGCCCTGAGGCATGCCTTTGTAACAATGAGTGCAGTGAGCCTGCTAATATTTGATGAATGCCATCGTGCCTGTGGAAACCACCCATATACACGAATAATGAAGGTAATGGGATTTTTCTTGTTTTAACAACATCTGTAGATATGTTTTGGCTTGCCTCTCATGCAGTTTTTTGAGTCATGAGAAGAATATGTTTTTCGTAGTTTGGCATGTCGAATTTCCTAACGGTTTATTTCTCTTTTGAGTCTGTAGGAATTTTACCTTGGCTCTCAGTGGAGGCCAGCTGTATTTGGAATGACAGCATCTCCTGTTGCTACTAAAGGCAAGAATTCTACACATGACTCGTGTGCTTCCTTTCTTTCTACCCTCTGCGATTATTCTTCAGCAAATATTTCCAGCAAACGACCGCTATTTTGGTTCTTGAAATCAGCATGTTGTATGACTGTTATGTACCATGTGTCGTGCTCTTATGATCTTATCTTCTCCCCCACAAGATCATACACTTCCTGAAGTGCGATACTCTGTTGTGCCAACAGTGCCCTACTGCTGTACACTATATATAAATTGCAGTTAGCTACCTGTACATGACTGCTTCCTTCTTCATCTGGATGACTGGGAACACAACTTGTACATTTGACATGATTTTTATTGGTTTATTTCATTTTGACAAAAAGGAAAATTGTGCCTGCTATTCATCCTATCTGAAGGCACTTGCGACTTGGGACCAATTTATCAAATCAAAATTATTTTCCTGCACTAGGATGATTTGTTAGACGCTAACTTCAGTGGAGGAGAGGCAAGTTTCATTTCTAAAAATTACCGTCCTTTTCAGGCACTTGCACGGTACAAGATTGTGAAGCACACATTGGTCAACTTGAACTTACATTGGATGCAAAGGTTACCTCAGCATCCTCAACTTCTTTCACTTTGAATTTCATTGAGCCTTTGGAAATAGCCTCCATACCTTACATGCCATTCCAGGTATATATCATAAAAGATCGTAGTGAACTTGAGAGCTTTTCCCCTCCTGCAACAATTGTGCACAAATACTATGATGCTTACTCGATTGATTTCGAAGATCTGAAATCGAAGCTCCAGATATTGTATGAAGAGGTGATTTAATTTAACTATGTTTTGACTCATTCATAAGATACATCTGTAGTTTGGACTTTGGAGTAGCCACACCTATAATGCGCTGTATTTCTCACTTTGCATCTATATTACTGTACAAATGTTTATTTGTTAAAAGTTGGCATTGTTGGGCAGTATGATGCTTTGTTGGCTAGTCTGCAAGAATCGTCACCAAATAAATTTGAAGACACGAATAACATATTAGAGACATCAAGAAAGACCTTGTTCAGATACCATGAGAAGATATTTTATGGCCTAAATTATCTTGGTCCGATCATCACCGCTGAGGTATTGTATAATCTAATCATTGAGTAGCTTTACCAAATTTTTCGTAAGAGTTACAATGGTTATTGTTCTATCTGATCTAGTTTGTTGACTTCACATAAGTCCCTGATTCCAACTAAAGTTATTCAAACTTTTTGGCCATGTGTAGAATATTCGCATTGGCAAATTCCTAGCCGGTATTACTATCACAATATCCCTTATGTTCAGCAGTTGCTGATAAGATCTCTGAATTAGCGATGATGGGCAGAAATTTTACCTAACATTAAGAAGATTAACTGCTTTGCAAGGTCATTTAAATGTTTTTAGTGTGGAGAAAATCATGCGCATCAAGTCCCTTGTACACTTTGAGGGAAGAAATGCTGCATCACGAGCAAGTAGACTAGCGATTTAGCTACCTATGAACCTATCATTTTCCTCTCAATGGAAAAGTATATTTCTTAGCATTATGCTGCTGTTGAGTTCGTCCCTAATCCTTGAAGGCCAAAATAATGGAGTAAATGGACAGTTAAATTGCCAGGATTGTTTTTTATTTGAGGGAAGGCCATCATGATTAGCTTTATTAACTTCAAAAAACGTTTACATCTGTGCGAATGCGGTAAACGTCTTGCCGATCCTGGCAGACGTGTTGCGTGTTATATTGAGGGGTTGCGAGCCCAAACACGCGTACAAGTTGGTTAAGAGATTTACATCTTGGAGAAGAAGAAAAGCTAGAGATAAGAAGAGATACAGATTACAAAATACTCATCTAACTAACTACTTCTCCCGGTGGTAAACTCCTTCTTGTACACGCCATGCATACGCAACAATATCATGTTTGACACCCTCCCTTAATCACAACTTCATTAGGTTGAGATTATGCTTGAAGTCTTCAAAACTCCTTGTAGGCAATGCTTTGGTAAAGCCATCAGCAACTTGGTCTTGAGAACGAATAAACCGAATATCCAAAAGCTTATTTGCAACTCTTTCTCGAACAAAGTGAAAATCTATTTCAATGTGTTTGGTCCTAGCATGAAAGACTGGATTTGCTGACAGATAGGTAGCACCTACATTATCACACCACAAACATGGAGCTCTAGTGCTTCTTATACCTAGTTCCTTTAAAATTGACTGTACCCATATGATCTCTGCTGTTGCATTAGCCAATGCTTTGTACTCTGCCTCTGTACTGGATCTTGAAACTGTAGCTTGCTTTCTGGCACTCCAAGATATCAAATTTGGTCCAAAGAATACCGCAAAACCACCAGTTGAGCGTCTATCATCTAGACACCCAGCCCAGTCTGAGTCAGAAAAGGCACTGACAAGTGCAGAGGATGACTTGCTGAAGTTTAGGCCAATGCTCAAAGTGCTTTTCACATATCTTACTATACGTTTTGCAGCAGTCATGTGAACAGTGGTAGGTGCATGAAGAAACTGACATACTTTATTGACAGCAAACGAAATGTCTGGTCTAGTCAATGTTAAGTATTGAAGTGCACCTACCAGGCTCCTGTATTTTGTACTATTTTCTGAGTTCAGAGGCTGTGCTAGACAAAGGAGTAGGTGCAGACTTACAACTTTGCAAACCAGCCTTTTTTACCAAGTCTGTTGCATACTTTTCTTGAGAGAGGTGAAGACCATCCTTGTGTTGCTTGACCTCAATACCAAGAAAGTAGTGTAGATCTCCTAGATCCTTTAGAGCAAATTCTGCACTTAAATCCTTCAACAGTGCTGTTATTGCTTCATCAGATGAACTTGTTACAATTATATCATCAACATAAATGAGAACAAATATGGATATTCTTGACTTGTTATAGATAAATAACGAAGTGTCAGACTTTGAAGGAACAAAACCAAGTGTTTGCATCTTTTTACTGAGACGAGAAATACCATGCTCTTGGGGCCTGTTTCAGTCCATACAAGGCCTTGTCAAGTTTGCACACATGAAGTGGTGCCTGTGCATTGACAAACCCAGGAGGTTGTTTCATGTAAACCTCTTCTTCCAGAACACCATGGAAGAACGCGTTCTGAACGTCTAGCTGTCGTAGACTCCATCCCCTAGACACAGCAATGGACAAGACAAGGCGTATGGTAGCAGCTTTAACAACTGGACTAAACGTGTCCTCATAGTCAATACCATACCTTTGTTTGAACCCCTTTGCAACGAGTCTAGCTTTGTAACGATCAATAGTTCCATCAGCTTTTCTTTTTATCCTAAAGACCCACTTACGGTCAATAAGATTTTTACCTTTTCTTGAGGGGACCAAGTGCCATGTTTTATTTTTCCTTAGTGCCACAATTTCATCATGCATTGCCTTTCTCCAATTAGCATCACCAAGCGCCTCTTCAAGAGTGTTGGGTTCTCCTGGTTCACCTGTTGAACAAATCATCCCATATTTTGTAATATGTTTATAATCAATAGGTTTAATTTTGCCTTGTTGTAGCCGTGTACGACGTGGAGTAGTAGCAGGAGCCGCTACAGAGAGCCCCGGCACAGAGGATCCCACGCCTGGATCAGACTGATCCTCCCCCGATCCCAAGGAGGATCCGGACGCAGCTGCGGAACCAGTGGTGTCGGTAGCGTCAGGTTGGTCGGGATCTTCTGCGGTCATCCGCTGCGGCGCAGGCGGCAAACCAGCCACAGAAGATCTGGGCCGAGCCGCATCATCATTGCCTCGTGTTCGCCTGGGCCCTGCCTCGTCAGGGTCTGCCCTCGCCTCAGGCAGGCGAGTCGCTGCCCGCCGCTTGTAGACGATCGGTTGGGCCTCAAGCCGCGCGCGGCCCAGGCCAGCGCCGGCCTGCCATTTGTTGGACGGCGATTGGCGCGCATGAGGGGAGTCGCCGCGGCCATCCAGGTTCTGCTGCGTGGCTGACGCGGGTGGTTCGGCGCGCCCACCTGCAGCTGTCACGGTCGCACGCGCGCCTGCGGCTGTCGGGGATTCGCTGGAAGGCACCGATCCCGAGGTGGATTCGCTGCGCGGCAGCTCCTGGGCAGATCCCGAGGGAGATTTGCTCCCCAACTCAGGACACATGAAATAAGGGCCTGTGACACCGTTTTCTTCATTGTTTTCTGCGATTTTTGCACCGTTTCCTGCATCATCACAAAGCTCATGGAGAACATTAGTAGGGTTAGTCAACATATGATCATCACAATTTGTAATACCCCCTTGATCATAGCCGGAGAGATGAGAGGGTAAAAGCAAGATTTCCTTGCGGAGTAGGGCACCGGCGTTGGGATGAAGATCCGCAAAGGGGAATTTTGTCTCATCGAAAACAACGTCACGTGAGATATACACCCTACCAGTAGAGATGTCAAGGCACTTGACGCCTTTGTGTTGGGCGCTATAGCCAAGAAAAGCACACCGTTTTGAACGGAACATGAGCTTGCGTTTATTGTAAGGCCGAAGATTTGGCCAACATGCACACCCAAAAACACGGAGAGAGGTGTAATCAGGTTTTGCTTGGAGGAGATGTTCCATGGGTGTTTCATTATTTATAACACGGCTAGGAAGCATATTGATGATGTGAACGGCTGTAAGAAAGGCCTTATCCCAAAACTTTAGAGGCATGGAGGCTCCTGCGAGGAGGGCCAGGCCAACCTCTACAATGTGCCTATGCTTGCGTTCGGCTGACCCGTTTTGTTGGTGAGCGTGTGGACATGATACTTGGTGAGATATGCCTATGTTTTGGAAGAAGGAATTGAGTTTCTCGTATTCCCCTCCCCAATCGGATTGGACAACAATGATCTTACTGTCAAACTTTCTTTCAACAAGTGCTTGAAAGTTGTGAAAAACTTGAAACACATCAGATCTTTTTTTGAGAAGATAGATCCATGTAAACTTGCTATAGTCATCGATGAAACTAACATAGTACGTATGTCTACCAACAGAGGAGGGGGCAGGTCCCCACACATCAGAAAAGATCAATTGCAAGGGTTTAGTGGAGACACTAGTGGATATGGGATATGGTAATTGATGACTTTTAGCACACTGACATGAATCACAAATAGTTTCAATATTGCGCTCACCAACAAACGGGAGCTTATTTTTCCTAAGCAATTTTTCAACCAAAGAAAAAGAGGCATGTCCTAAACGATCATGCCATCGTGTGGACGAAAGCTTGATGGCACCACAAGCTTGTTTATTGAATCTTCTAAACTCCGGAATCAACGGGTAGAGCCCTCGAACACATCTACCTCGATAGAGAACTTTCCTCGTGGCCTGATCCTTGATCAAAAAGAAGAAAGGATGAAATTCAAGAAAAACATGATTATCAATAGCAATTCTGTGAACGGAGAGAAGATTCTTATGAGCACTAGGAACATGCAGGATTCTTTTGAGGTGAATTTTACGACTAGGGGTATTAAAAATTGAGTGGCCAATGTGACATATACCCATACCTTCACCACTGGCCGTATGAATCTGATCTTTGCCACGATATTTCTCCTTCATGGTGACCTTCTCGAGTTCATTGGTGATGTGGTTGGTGGCTCCACTGTCAACATACCAGTTTGTGTCAATTCCATAGGAGCCATCAGCCGCCGCAGCAACTTTCTCTTCATCTTGTGAGGAGTCGCCGTCATCTTCTTCGTAGCGATACCAACAGTCCTTTGCAGTATGGCGGGCTTGCCGCAAATTTGGCAGCGAGGCAAGTCCGGCGGGACCGGTTGGAACCACCACCGCCACCACCACGACGCCTTTGAGTTGCTGGCGCCCGCCGCCGCGTGAGTTGTTGGAGTAGCCATCGCCATTGGAGCGAACCTCCCTTGCCACGGAAGATGAACGCGGCGAGAGCCACCACCGCGCCTCTGGATGCGAGTTTGCCGATGACTTGAAGCCACCACCGGGACCATGATACTGTGCCATGCGTTGATCAAAGTTACTGAGCATGGCAAAAAGTTCATCGAGAGTTACCAGAGTGACACGGGCATCTAGTGCGGAGACAAGGGGTTGGTAGTCTTGGTCCAGCCCATGGATGATGTAGGAGATCAACTCGTCGTCCTGGATGGGTTTTCCCGCCGCGGCAAGTTCATTGGCGAGACCCCTCATGGCGGCAAAGAAGGTGGCCACCGATTGATTGCCCTTCTGCGCATTGATCAGCGCTGTCCAGATGTTGTTGACGCGGCTGAGTGATTGTGACGAAAACATGTTCGCCAGTGCCACCCAGAGAGCGCGCGCCGTGGTGATCGTGGTCACCGTGATGAGCACTTCCTTGGAGAGGTGTTGGAGGAGATAGCCGAGGACCTGCTGATCCTCTCTCACCCAGAGCGGGTGAAGAGGATTCGGCCCGGTGGTCTCCTTGCCGGCGGCGCCCTTGGTGATGAGGACTTCGGCCGGCTCGGTTGCCGTGCCATCTACGTAGTGGAAGAGGCCGGCGCCGCACAGCTGTGGCGTGATCTGCGTCCGCCACAGAACATAGTTGCCGCGGGTTAGCTTCTCCGGAGCTCCACCGCCGAGGGTCGACTGGAAGGAGGCGGAGGAGGAAGACATGGCTGCGCACTTGATGGAGATGGATGAGCTAGGGTTTCTGGTGGAAGAAGGCTCTGATACCATGTGCGAATGCGGTAAACGTCTTGCCGATCCTGGCAGACGTGTTGCGTGTTATATTGAGGGGTTGCGAGCCCAAACACACGTACAAGTTGGTTAAGAGATTTACATCTTGGAGAAGAAGAAAAGCTAGAGATAAGAAGAAATAAAGATTACAAAATACTCATCTAACTAACTACTTCTCCCGGTGGTAAACTCCTTGTACACGCCATGCATACGCAACAATATCATGTTTGACAACATCGTCTATGAGCTTACTGACCACAAAGTCAGGTGTCTCGTCCAACCAACTAAAGGAAGACCTATTACAATAATTAAAGTTTGCTAGGACATGAGTCACTTGATTACATGAACTGTAACAATGCTTATAAATGACCATCCCAATCAAGGAACTAATATCTGCACATTCCGTGAAAATTGCCGCCGCCGAATCCCACCAACTAGTTTGGACGGTGTAATAGTTAATGACCTGTAGGGAGTCTGATTCTGCTTCTACTCGATTAAATCTGAGAGAATTAGCCAGAGCAAGTCCATCTCTCATCGCCATTGCCTCCATTGTGATCACATCCGCTGCAAGAGGAATGAATTTACCATTGCCAGGATTGTTGGTTAACAAAGGATTGCTTTATGTTGAATATGGAACATATCCTTCTCATGAAGTATAACTTGCATGTGAGGAGAAGCTTGAGTCTACTAAAAGGTCAACTGGTATTGTCATTCAAATGATTGTGAAGCATATTAATTGGTCACAATACTACTTTTTAATTTGCTGTGAACTGACCATTACACTTAGAGCTATTTATCTTGGTAAATACATTAAAATTCTAAATTAAGATGCTCACAAAGGGGGGGATATGGACGCCCGAGTAATATTGCTTTGGTAACATGACGGACCGAATGTGTTAGATGAGGCAAAATAGCGTAGTTAGAAGTCGGACAGGATAATTTAGTTGAGGTAGTTGCTGAACCATCTGAGCTGCAACTGGAGTTAACCTATATTGAGTTGAGTGGTAGAGTTTGCTCCTGGGACATTGTACGAAACATCACGAAGAAACCATACACTGAGATTTCTTGAGAATAATGGTAGCATTTTTCCATTTTCTTGTGCCTCACCATATAAATTGTAAATTGGGTCTCTTTAATGTATACTATTTGGAAAAAGATACTAGATTCTTCCCTACCATTTCCACAGTTCCAGTCTTATTAAGAAGGTTGTGGTCCAACCATTTCCCTTGGAGAAAATTCCTTATTTGACATTGTCTTAAAATCTGGTTCCTTATTTGACATTGAAAAAGTTTTTCTTCCCTATTTGACATCAATCCTAAATTTTATTCCCTATACGACACTTCCGTTCATTTTGAGCCTAAAATGACACGTGAAAAGACCATTTTGCCCCTCATGTGGTATGTGTGTGTATGCGCGCGTGTGTGCTGTTGCGTGCGTGGGTGGGCGCGCACATGTGTGCTGCTGCGTGTGTGTGTGTGCGCGCGCGTGTGTGCTGCTGCGTGTGTGTTTGCTACTGCATGTGTACGTGCGCGTGTGTGTGTGCTGTTGCGTGCCTATGCGCTGCATGCGTGTGGGCTGCTGCGTGTGTGTGTGCTCGCGCGCGCTGTGTGCGTGTGTGTGTGTGTGCACGTGCATATGTGTTGCTGCATGTGTGTGCATGTGTGTGTGTTGCTACTGCGTGTATGCGTGCGTGTGTGCGCTGTTGCGTGCCTATGCGCTGCATGCGTGTGTGCTGTTGCGTGTGTGTGTGTGTGCGCGCTGTGTGCGTGTGTGTGTGCATGTGCATGTGTGTTGCTGCGTGTGTGTGCATGTGTGTGTACGTGCGCGTGTGTGTGTGTGCTGTTGCGTGCCTATGCGCGCATGCGTGTGTGCTGCTGCGTGTGTGTGCACGTGCATGTGTGTTGCTGCGTGTGTGTGCGCGCGCGGGGGTGTGTTGCTGTGTGTGTGCGCGCGCGTGCGTGTGTGTTGCTGCATGTTTATGTGCTGCTGTGTGTGCGCTCCTGCCCTTGCACTGATGCTGCGTGTGTGCGCTACTGCCCCGCACACACAGATACTATATGAGGGGTAAAAGAGCCTTTTCAGGTGTCGTTTAGGCTTAAAATGAACGGAAATGTCATATAGGGAATGAAATTTAGAACTTGTATCAAATAGGGAAGAAAAACTTTTCCAGTGTCAAATAAGGAAGTAGATTTTAAGACAGTGTCAAATAAGGAATTTTCTCTTTCCCTTGCCTGTCGCAGTTAGCATACCTTTTTCATTATTCTTCTATACCATTTTTTATTATTTGAAATACTAGATTTTTTCCCCTGGAGAACAAACTGTGTATTGTTTTCTTAACAGGTAGTGAAGATATATAATGAAAGCATTAAGACACTGGGTGATTCTGAAGATTGCCTCTTCTCGAAAGCTAGCTTCAGCCTGCATGTAGCTTATTTTAAAGAAGCTTTAGATTTAATTGAGAAAGTATTGCCACATGGTAAGCCACAAACAAATATCCATCAGTTAGATGTGTTATATCTGTCTGTTTTCACTTGTTATTGCTCATAAATAGTAATATACTCCCTCCGTCCCATAATAGTAATATATAGTGTAGTGTCAAAAAACGTCTTACATTATGGGACGTAGGGAGTAGTATACAACTAGAATCTGCAGTATCTTTCTGTATATAATAAAGGGGTAGGTTATAAAATCAGTTGCAAACTGCATTAAGATCCTCCGAATCCTTAGATAAGTTGTATTTATTTCAGTACTTTGCCTGCTACATCTTGAAATAAAATAATGGTTCTACACAAACCTCTTAATTTGCACACTCTACAGAGGTGAGCTATGAGGAAGTACCTGCAACGTGTACAGTTTCTATAGCAAATAGCCAAATAGGGAGTTAAGTGGGTGATCATCAACCATTCAGTAGCCATATGTGCTGCACATATACTGTCCATTATTTTGGGTTGAATGTAGGGCACTCCTCGTTGTGTGAATCTATAGCCTTAAAGACTGAAATCGCCTGTTTCTTAATGCACCTATGTGTTTTGATTTCTGAAGCATTGTATTATTGATATCTCACTAGACTGTAAGCAGCTTGGAAACTACAATGTAGTGCATTGATAATTTCTTCTTCTAATTCTGCTGATGTAATTGCATCATAGGTTATGCTGAACTAATGAAATCAGAATCTGGTTCTGCGGAATTAATTAAAAGTGGGTATATTTCTTCAAAAGTGGATGCTCTAATCAACATTTTTAAATCATTTGGGTAAAGCCATATTCTGCTCAAGATGCTTAGTTTTGCCTACGTGTGCTCTCGTGTCAGCAAAAAAGGGTAAATCCACATGTATTTTCTCCACAGGTCATCAAACGAAGTGCTTTGCCTAATTTTTGTAGAAAGAATTATGACAGCTAAAGCTATTGAGAGGTTCATGAGAGGAATTGTTAATTTCTCTAGTTTTTCAATTTCTTACTTGACTGGAGGGAGTACATCAAAAGATTCTCTGAGCCCAGCAGTGCAGAGATATACTTTGGACTTGTTCCGATCTGGAAAGGTATGCAATTTAAATTGCAAAGATTTATTTAAACAGGATTCAAAATGATACATTAACTCCATGTCAATTTCTAGGTGAACTTGCTTTTCACCACAGACGTAACTGAAGAGGGTATTGATGTACCTAACTGTTCTTGTGTCATACGCTTCGACCTGCCCAGAACTGTTTGTAGCTATGTTCAATCTCGTGGTCGTGCCCGAAGGAGCAGCTCAAATTATGTTCTTATGATTGAGAGGTACAATAATCGTCGCACTTCATAAGTTGCATGCTGGTATAGCATATTAAATTATAGAGAAATGTTTTGGCCACCATGTATTCTTATTCTAAGCACATTTATCATGCATATTATAATCATAGATTGGGTACAATTTATGCTTCATAATCATAATTTTTCTGGAAAAGGATATGCTCTTCTACATAATTTGGTTTGGCATGAACGGTACGTTTTGTAAGTCAGCAATCTGAGTTTCTAGCCCAGGAATTCCTGTATCCCGACCCTCTCATCTAAAAAATGTTACAACCACGTTTAAACATTGTTTTAATAACTTTTATGACTACCTATTCACCTTTTTATACTTCACATGAAATTTTCAGGGGAAACAAGGATCAGCAGGAACACATATTCCGCATAATACAGACTGAGTACTATATTAAACACTTCGCTCTGTATACGCACAGAAACCCCAATGTTTCATCCTCTGAGTGGCCTATGCAAGATAAGTATGCATACCATGTTGATTCAACAGGAGCAACTATAACTGCAGACTGCTGTGTTGATCTGATCCGTAAATATTGTGAGAAACTTCCTAAAGATAGGTACACATATGCTTACCATTTTTGTAGCTTTTGTTGTTCTGTCAGCCTGCTTGGTAATGCATCTCATGCATAATCACTAAGAATGCCGGTGTGCTTAAGATTCCTGAACTGTGAGGCAACCAATTACATGGATAGCATGTTGGTAAAAAAGTTGGTTAATTTGATTGTCACACACAGCACAACGAAAAACTATTTCTCGTACTTCCCATGGCACGATCTTACTGTCTTTCATTAGATAGAAATGATTGATCATTGTAACATTCTTATGCAGGTATTACATGCCAAAGCCTTCCTTTGCGGTGGCTATCGAAGATGGATCATACCAATGCACCTTGACTTTGCCTCCAAATGCGGCGTTTCAAAGGATAGTTGGCCCTTTATGCAGTACAAGTAATTTAGCCATGCAGCTTGTATCCCTAGATGCGTGCAAGAAATTGCATCAGCTAGGAGAACTCAATGATCATCTTCTACCCTTCACCGAAGAACCTATTGATATTGATGTTGCTTTAAGAGATGGGAAATTCCTTTCTGGACCAGGTATGTGTATACCCTTTTTCAGTGTTGCTCTCATTAAAATTCTTTAGATAAGAACATTTATTTGCCTGTTTTGCTATTTTCTTTCACTCATCTATTTTATACACTTCATCAATATAACAGTGATCAGAGTAAGACTGAGCTTGCCCATTTGTCGTACATGGTTAAACTTGTGCAACTAATACTGGTGGGCTTTGTTTTTATTGTTTTGCACAGTAATGCAACTCTGTGTATGAGGTTGTCTTTTGGTCATGTTTGTGCAAGGTTTGGGGCAAATATGAAGTATCTCCCGACTGTTGAGATCTGCTGACCTTACATAGTTATTCTCCATTCTTTTACTTTGCCATTTCATCTGAGTGGTGCTTTTACATTGCATACTGCTGTCTGTAGTGAACTGTGCAAGTTTCAACAGCAATCCCTTCTTCCAAAATGGTATGCATGCTTCTCTCGCCGTAGATGATGACGATGTTCCCATTGTTCTTTTCTCATTTTGGCAGGAACGACTAAAAGAAAGGAGCTCCATGGAACAAGAAATGTTCTTGCCCTGTCAGGATCGTGGATTCATGAAAATGAAAGTGTCACATTGAATGCTTATAGATTCGGTTTTCTTTGTGACCAAGAGGGTGAAAACTATGCTGGGTTTGTTCTCTTAATGGAATCAGCACTTGATGATGATGTAGCTTATTCAAAAATGGATCTATTCCTGATCCCTAATAAAATGGTCTACACCACCGTAACTCCGTGTGGAAAAGTTCAACTGGACAAAAAACAGGTTGTTCAAGAAATAATCGCATACTGTAATTCTCTTCTATAAAGTTTGTTTGGCCATTGCTTATTTTTGTCATTTCTTCAGCTACGTGACGGGAAGTTGTTCCAAGAATTCTTTTTCAATGGAATATTTGGTAGATTATTTCATGGATCTCGATCAAGTGGAGTGCAAAGGGAATTTCTTTTCAGAAAAGGTCATGAAATACAATGGAGCTCAGAGAGCATGTACTTACTTTTACCTTTGAGGCATTCACCACACATCCAGCAAGATTTAAACATATACTGGGAGGCAGTTGAATCCTGCACCCAGGCGGTGGAGCAGTTGAGAAATTTGTATCTGGAAGATGAAAATATCCGTGCAAATTTTATTCAACATAGAAGTATCAAGGAGAAAGACATTATTCATCTGGCCAACAAATCTCTTCATTTTTCTAGCATCAAAGATTCAGTTGTGCTATCGCTTCATACTGGAAGGATATACTCTGTTCTTGACTTGATCTATGACACAACTGCTGAAGACTCGTTTGAAGAGATGTATAATGGAAAAGCTTCACCGTTTTCTTCATTCGTGGACTACTACCGTGAAAAGTAATACCTCTATTACATGTCTTAAACTCTTAATTACTAGTAAAATTTATTCTGACATGCTTCCTGACAAACTTCTCTTTTTACCACTCTTTTGTAGGTATGGTATTGTTATTCAACATCCAAAACAACCGTTGTTGCTGTTAAAGCAAAGCCACAATGCACACAATCTTCTTTTTTCAAAATCGAAGTACATAGGTACTAGCTATAAATCCTAGTCCGGTCCAGTTCCCCTTTTCCCGTTATGATGAATTGCAAGATAGCTGTTGCTTTACTATTTGGTCTGCTTTTACATGAAACTCTACATAACCTATGGCAGATGGTTCTACGGGCGATCCTTTGCTTATGGAAAAAGAGCAAATACACGCCCGTGTCCCACCTGAATTGTTAATCCACATTGATGTGGCAATTGAAGTTCTCAAATCTTTTTACTTATTGCCTTCTGTAATGCATCGACTTCAGTCTCTCATGCTAGCCAGCCAGCTCCGCAGAGATATTGGTTACACTCAACATATACCAAGTTACCTGGTCTGTTCTCTTTCGTGAGAATATAATTTTATTGCTATGGCTGGTTATGCATACCTGAATAATTTGATCCGTTTCAATGTCAGATTTTGGAAGCTATCACAACTTTAAGGTGCTGCGAAACATTTTCCCTGGAGCGTTTAGAACTATTGGGAGACTCAGTACTAAAATATGTGATAGGATGTGACCTGTTTTTAAGGTATCCTATGAAACATGAAGGTCATCTTTCTGATATGAGATCAAATGCTGTCTGCAATGCTACACTTCATAAGCACGGAATCTGGCGATCCTTGCAGGTAGATGGCCTAAATCCAAGCCTATTATAATGGTTTCAACTTCCTGAAGTTTATGATGAGTTCTAGTATTGGACAAATAATTTTAATTGAGTTAGTTCATGTGCACTTGGCCAGTCAACCAGTTATATTTGAGCCTTCCTGCAGTAAATAAATAAATATTTGAGCCTGAGGGCCAACAATCACATATGAACTTCATATAGCAAGTGGTTTTCTTCTGTTCTGCTCTTGAGTTTTAATTTTGTTTGAGCCCATGCCAGTCATATGTTTTCTAGAGGTGCTTCGTCAATGTTCATTCAAAAAGCATGTTTGATGATATTGTAAAAAGGCAGAAGTTATATACGAGCAGAGTCAAGTTGCGTATAGGAGATAGAATATAACCTAGATACTGTTGAGATTTGCAAGGTTGAGAATACAATTCCGAGGTGTGTATGTTTACTGGCTATTTGTTATCTTGCTTTCCAGGGTTACGTGCGGGATAGTGCATTTGACCCACGGCGTTGGGTTGCTCCTGGGCAGATATCTTTGCGCCCTTTTCCTTGTAACTGCGGAATTGAGACTGCATTTGTTCCAACTAATGGAAGGTATATCAGCGACGACCCATCTTTTGTCGTTGGAAAACCATGTGATAGAGCTCACAGATGGATGTGCTCGAAAGCAATATCTGATTGTGTTGAAGCCCTAGTTGGAGCATATTATGTTGGTGGTGGCATAGTTGCTGCACTTTGGGTTATGAAGTGGTTCGGTATTGAAATAAAATGCGATAGGACGTTGGTACAGGAAGTAAAGCTCAATGCATCTTATATATGCTACTTACCTAAAATAAGTGTTATTGAGGAGTTGGAAGCAAAACTGAAGTACAACTTCTCGGTCAAGGGCCTTCTACTGGAAGCCATAACTCATCCATCTCTGCAGGAATTAGGGGTTGACTACTGTTACCAGGTCAGTGTATAGCAGCATATTTCTATATTGGTTCGTGGGGTTATCATTAGCTTATTGTGCTTCAATCAGAAATTGCTTCAAAACAAGATATATCCATGTCTTCTGTCCTTAACATTTTTGCGTCTAACTTGTGCCTTTATTTCAGCGTCTGGAATTTCTGGGTGATTCCGTGCTGGATCTACTAATTACACGCTATCTCTATGTTACCCATATTGATGTTGATCCTGGAGAATTGACAGACTTACGTTCCGCTTTGGTTAGTAACGAGAATTTTGCAGAAGTAGTTTTAAGAAACAACATTCACAGTCATCTACAGCATGGGTCTGGAATACTTTTGGAGCAAATCACAGAATATGTTAGATCCAATTTGGAGTGCCAAGGGAAGGTTAATAAATTCCTTCAACATGCTACATGTAAAGTACCTAAGGTTAGAAATACAGTTTCACTTATGTTCATTATCTTAACAGCCTACCTTTTCAATTTTGTGCTTTTATTGTTTCTGCGATGGCCTTTTCTCTGTGAAGCCTTTCCCAGCCAACATTACACATAGAAGTTAACAAGATTATTTTGTTTGTTTTACAGGTACTTGGTGACATTATGGAAAGCATTGCCGGTGCAATATTTGTTGATGCAGATTTCAATGTTGATGTGGTTTGGAAGATTGTTGAACCGTTGCTTTCCCCAATGATAACCCCTGATAATCTTGCATTGCCACCTTATCGGGAGTTGTTAGAGCTGTCTAGTCACCTTGGTTATTTCATAAATTCAAAATGCAGTAGTAAAGGAGAAGAAGTAAGTATAGAGATGTCAGTGCAATTACGAGATGAACTGCTGATAGCGCAAGGACAAGACAGAAATAAGAAGAGTGCAAAGGCAAAAGCAGCAGCTCGTATATTGGCAGATCTGAAGGTAGGCTCTTTAAACATAAAGATGAATGCTGTATTAGTGTGTAGTTCATGACAGTGCCTCGTGGTTCAAATTGTTGTTCAGTTGAATCGGTAGCAGAACTATATCCTGAGCATACTAGCTGATGTTTTCTGCTTAGAAATTAGATGATTTGTCTATGCCATTTATCTATGACAGAAACTGATCTTTAAGTTTGAAGCAGAAAAGAGGCCTTTCAATGAAACAATGTTCTTCTAAAGCTAAGCAGTCGGATATTATATCTTCGGACCAGCAGTATCCTTTGGCAAGTGTAAGCTTCTACATAGTTTTCCAGCAAATGCATTAACAAAGTGGTGTATTTTATTTTATATATTGACTATTATTACTTTTCTGTAGTTGGAATCACCACTTGATTATTGTGACGTGAATGTCAATCGTAGCCTAGGAGGTCTTCCCTCACTGAAAGAAGCAGGTATCTGACGATTCCCATTTTGATCGTCCTTTGGTTTTGTTGCTTGATAGTTCACAGCCTGTCAAACATGACATACTAAAATGTATATATACCTTTTTCTCTTTGCACGGATAAGATGCATGTCTACTCAGCAACCATGCAATTTTGTTTGTTTTCAGTTGTTCTTCGGCTCAAAATGGACAAAGGTGGACCACGAAGTGCACTTTTTAAGCTATGCAAGAGGTTGCAGTGGCCAATGCCAGAATTCGAATTTGTGGAACAAAGGTTCAGGTATGTCCAGGAATGCAAGATATATACGACCTCTAGCAGCCAAGACAAAAACTCCATTCCACTTGAATGTTGGCGATGCCGATCCTTCTGGTCTTTTATCGAAGATGTGCTAAATTCTTGTACTGGTTTGATGCAACAGGACTCCTATTGTTCTGGACGGGGTAACCACAACAAACTTCAATAGCTTCATGTCAACCATCACCTTGCACATACCTGATGTAACAGCCATTACACTTCAAGGCGAGCGGCGAACTGACAAAAAGAGTTCCCAGGATTCAGCATCGCTGACAATGCTCCACAAGCTTCAAGAGCTCAAGGTCTGTATATGCAAGACATAGCAAAGCATCATGGACCCACGTGCCAGCTAACTGCTAAGGCTTGTTAACCTGGGGATATGATCCTCCATCCCAAAGTGAATTATGTTGAAAATGTTTATGAGAGGCTCGGCGGTGGTGTTAGATTATCCTGCAGGATATCTTAGAAACAATTAGTGCTTGTCTTCCGAAAAAAAAAACAATAGACAATTTCACTTGCTGGACAAAGAAAACATTTTGCAAGAATTGATATTGGTTTGGTTTGAATCCACATTTGGGTCAACTATCGACCTTAGGTTCTTAGTGGAATTGTGTGCAATTTTGCTAGCTCCTTAGCAGAGTTCACATGTAGTTACATTTCTCTACTTCACTCCACAAATGTCCCATCAAACCTGATTTCTATAGTTTTTTTTCCAGCTAAACCTGATTTCTACAGTTGGTAGCTCTCTTACGTACTGTACAAATTTAACCAAACAATGTAAGAACTAAGAAACAAGCCCAACATGGCATGCCATATCCCAAAACCACTCCAAACCGAACAAATTACAACACCAGCTGCTGCTGCCACTGCCAACATGACCACTATATACAAAAGCGCGACGACGGCCTCTTGCCGCCGGCTCTGTCCAGCAACCCACACGCGACCACCTTCTTCTTGTGCTCATCGGCGCACAAGTAGTCCAGCGCCACCCGGTCGCCGAGCCTCCGGCTGCTGCCGGCACCGGCAATGCCGCCCCTGGCGTCGGCCCGTGCCGCCCCGAGCCACCGCGCGCCGTACATGCACGAGCACAAGAAGAGCACCGCGGTGACGCGGCCGAAGAACACGATCACGCCCAGCGTCGTGGCCGCCGTCCACAGGCCGCCTGCGGAAGGCTCGGCGCCGCCACGGTCGAGCTGGAGCGAGTGGAACCTAGACGACGGGGCTCGCCACACGCCATCGGCCGGCCTCGGGAAAGGCGGGCTGATCGTCTCCGGCCACGCAGGCGCCGTCTCTTTAGCGCAGCTCGTGGTTGGTGCGGCGTCGTCATCGACCGTTCGCCATGGCTTGCTCCGTTTTTGCTTCTTGGCGCCGCCGGAGCCGCCAACCTGCAGCTGCAGAACATGAGAAAATTCCTTATTTGACACTGTCTTAAAATCTACTTCCTTATTTGACATTGAAAAAGTTTTTCTTCCCTATTTGATACAAATTCTAAATTTTATTCCCTATATGACATTTCCGTTCATTTTAAGTCTAAACGACACCTGAAAAGGCTCTTTCATATAGTATCTGTGTGTGCGGAAGAAGATGCGCACACACGCAGATCGATCTTGAGGCGCAGGCGCACACACAGCAGCACATAAACATGCAACACACACACGCGCGCGCGCACACACAGCAACACACCCGCGCGCGCGCACACATGCACACACACGCAGCAACACACATGCACGTGCACACACACGCAGCAGCACACACGCATGCGGCGCATAGGCACGCAACAGCACACACACGCGCACGTACACACGCAGTAGCAAACACACACATGCACACACATGCAGCAACACACATGCACATGCACACACACACGCACACAACGCGCGCGCACACACACACGCAACAGCACACACGCATGCAGTGCATAGGCACGCAACAGCGCACACACATGCACGTACACACGCAGTAGCAAACACACACATGCACACACATGCAGCAACACATATGCACGTGCACACACACACGCACACAGCGCGCGCGCGCACACACACACGCAGCAGCCCACACGCATGCAGCGCATAGGCACGCAACAGCACACACACACGCGCACGTACACATGCAGTAGCAAACACACACGCAGCAGCACACACGCGCGTGCGCGCGCGCGCACACACACACGCAGCAGCACACATGTGCGCGCCCACCCACGCACGCAACAGCACACACGCGCGCATACACACACATACCACATGAGGGGCAAAATGGTCTTTTCACGTGTCATTTTAGGCTCAAAATGAACGGAAGTGTCGTATAGGGAATAAAATTTAGGATTGATGTCAAATAGGGAAGAAAAACTTTTTCAATGTCAAATAAGGAACCAGATTTTAAGACAATGTCAAATAAGGAATTTTCTCGCAGAACATTGGCAATGGGCAATTAGCCATTGAGTAGGACCATAGGCACTGCATTGATCCAAGTTGGAACTAGCTTTTCATTAGCAAAACAAAGGGATATCATGTTACCCGGCAAAAAAAAAGGATATCATGTTAATCTCAGAGAGTGGACTTTAGAGGTCCATGTACCGAAACAAATTTGGAAAATGAAGGTACCTTGAATTTTTTTTTATTACGGTAACGATCCTAACCAAAGACAGTTAGGCAAGGCGCAACTAGGCTGGAAATAAGAAATGTCGTTTTAACCGCAAGATGAGACAATTAGACTTCTCTTCTTCCCATAAAAGTTTGCCTGTGCTACATGATGGGTCATCTAGGTGGCTCCTAACTTGTACCCACTTGATAGTGTTGCTATTATGTTTGGCAATTAGTTTGAGGTTTTCTTTCTCGAAACGAGGCTCAAAATCCTGGCCTCTGCATCATTATGATGCACAAAGTTGACGCAAGACAATAATGCCAAAGACGTTAACAAGGAGAGTACAAAACATATGTTACCATGGACAAACCATTACAAGACACGGAATTAACATCAAAACTTCTTCCACGGCAATGCCTTCAAGAAGGAAGGGATAGAGATGATTGCAAGCTTTAGAATCCTTATTCGGGTGGGAGCTACAACTTTGGTTTGGTCATTTTTAGCGATGTATAAATGATATGGTTTTCAATAATTAAAACTTCTCCCACTAGAGGCTTCGTTCTTGGTCTGTTCTTCAGCGAATGGAGTACCAATACGTGGCCAAGAAAGTTCTTACCTAATATGGACGGTGGTGTAGAATATCGGCCTTCCTCCTTAGTAGGCACGACTTTAGTCATGTGTGGTTGTATATTTTGTCTACTTGTCATGTGTGTGGTGGTTGTATGCATCATATTTATTCAAAGGCTAGTGTGAACTCGTTATGCTTGCATCTCTTTGATGTGATGCTATGAATCAGTAAAAATTTCATTATTAAAGAAATAGGTGCTAAAAAAGTTAAAGGTAAAAGCTGAAGTGGGCCATAATATTGCTACAAGAAACTCATGCGAAGGGAGGGGGCGGGACCCAGGGCTTCGGTCCGGTTGTTCTAGGGGTAGGAATAGTTTTGGGTATGTCTCTGATCAGTAGTGGCGAGACAAAGGCGGTGCAATTAGCACAGAATAAGGTCTCCCCGGCTCGCCCTCATTTCATTGGCGCTTCATACCTTCAGAAGGCATGTGGAGGATGGTGTGGATCCTGGCAGGCGACACTTGGTGGATGGTGGTGCTTCGTCGTCGAGATGGTCTTGTGGGCTCTAATCCACCTTGAATTCGTCCGGTGGGACGAAATAGACGGAGATCCACAAACATTCTTGTCGTCTCCTCGGGGCGGCGAGGTTAGCTAGGGTTTCTCATCGTGTGTGCCGACGAGTTCTGGTGTCTGTTGCTTCATATTGATACATGGTTCGATGACGAGGGTGCATCATTGGCTCGTTCTAGCGGTAGCCAATACCGATCATTCAGTGGTCCAGCGATCTGGCATTTTTTTTCTTATGTTTAGGGTGCTTTATACTTCTGATGAACCCTTACAACAGATTCGGGTCCTTTTGAAAAAACAAAAACAATTAACATTGGTCTCACCACTAGACCACATTTCCAATGGTTAAAAAAAGTGTCAAAATGGGGTAAAACTGGGGATTGCTATGTCTGGTTAGTTGCCTAAAAATAGTTATTTTTAATTGTTTAAGTCATATGACGATAAAGGGTTTCCCCCGCTTTATATTATAAAGCAACGACCGAGCACACGACACAACAAGCTTGCCGGGGCTGCGACACAACCAAGTCCAAAGAAAAAAAGAGAGAAAAAGAAGAGAAACAAATGCCAACACTGGTAGATCGACGAAACAAAGAAGACTGAAGCCGCTGCGCCCTCCGGAGAAGTCCCACCGCGCTCCTAGCACTCCGAAGCACCGCTTACCGAGCAACACCTTCAACAAGGAAAGCGATGACGACGCCGCTGCTACCCGGACGAGTCCTAGGGTTTCCCCCGGCCCGCGGAGGGCAGTGGGGAAGGGGTACACCCGAGGCCCTTCAGGAAGGAAAGGCGTCACACGCATGCGTCACCGCGTCGGAGCCGGACAAGCCAATAGGGATTTCTCCCAACCCTGAGAAACCACCATCGCCCCGGACGATCCGGAGTGCTCCACCCAACTTGCCGCCCACCAGCATGCGCCACTATGGTCACATCGCCCACCGCAACGCTTCACTGTGGTCACCGACACGAGGCCAGGGAAAGAGGGGGGGGGGGGACCATGAAATCAAGGGCAACAACAACGCAGTCGAGCGGGAGGGAACAACCTCCACCGCCCTCGCGGTAACCGACCGAACGCGTCAACGGGGATACACCATGCCCCTACTGGACCGACCGGGCCTAGACAGGCCCGTGAAACCCCCTCCTCCGCGCTGCAGTATGCCCACTGACAGCGCCTCCACCACCCGGAGACTACCACCGCACCACCTTGACCTCCAGGGAGCCGCGCCGCCGAGCAAGAAACAGTCAGCCTGCCCTGACCCAGATGGGGCCCAGATCTGGGCTGAGTGGACGCTGCCGGCCACGCCCGCACCAGCACGCCGCCCCGCAGCCAACGGTTGCGCCGCCGCACCGAAGATCGCCTATGTCTACGGGATCCACACCGCCGAGCTGGACTGCCGCCGTCCCGCAGCCAACGGCCGCACCACGGCACAAGATACATTTTTTAGTTAAGACAAATAATGCGGATCTGAGCATAGGCTAAATGGTTAGGTTATTTCTGGTGGAACCAACTCATTAGGGTTCAAGTTCTAGACTTAGCATTGGTTGTCTCATTTTTCTAATTTATTTCAGGTCTTCTGACAATGTGCGTTCAGAAGATGTTTCCATCGACTACGAACGCGTTTGTGGCGACTTTATCAATTTCAAAATGATGTGTTAGCTTAATTTCTCGGAGATGCTCATATGGATAGGGTGCGTGCGTGCGTTCGTACGGGTGAGTGTATATGCATATGTATTACATATGTAATGTGTTCAAAAAAAAAGTAAGACAAATAGCTAAGAAAACAACATGGTATCTAAAAACCTAATACTCCCTCCGTTCCAAAATAAATTTTATTGATTTAATACAACTTTAGTACAAAATTGTACTAAGTAAGCGACACTTACTTTGGGATGGAGGAAGTACGATATCCTAGTTGAAAGATATATATGGTTTGAATGTGCCTGCATGCCTCACCTAGTAAAAATAGCTAAGAAAACGACCTTACCGAACATCAGGTACGAGCACAAGACAACTCCGAGCGTGTTCGACCACAAGTTTGGTGTCGTGAGAATGACAATTTTAGCTGTCAATCATGGCAACTTTCATGCTTCAGTTTTTTTGTGTGCAAAAACTTGTCATGTGTCATTGGAAATTGCCACCAAAAAACGTCAAGGCTGGAATGCCACGCACCTGACGTGTTGTACTTATCATTTGGGTAAGAAAAAGGACAAAGTTACTTAGGCATACTGTGGTTGGAAAAATTGAGTTGCCACAATCCACCACTAAACCACACACAACCCCTTTAGTATACTTGGAGTATTGAGCAAGGCATGACATTTGGCTGTGTGTTATTTTAGTTTTTGTGTTTTCATAGAACAATAATATTCCATCTTAGAGGTCCTTCCGCCATCAGGCAAGCTGCCAAGCACGTTGGTGCAAGTTTCATTAGTAAACGCACACGTGACGCGCGGGATAAAAGTCGCGAGTCCAAAAACTCATAACAGTGACCCGCCGGAGACCCAAAACCTCGTCGCCCCTCTGTCTCCGTCTCTCTTTTCCGCGGAATGGCCGGCGTTGGTTGGTCAATCACGCAGCCCCAGCCCCGGCCCCGTCTCCATCTTCATCCCGTTAAACGCAACCAACCTGCTAATTAATTAACCAACCACGCAAGCAACTGCCAAGCCTAGCGCTTGCTGATACCAGTCGGAAAACAAGATCATTAATGGCCATGGCCATGGCGATCGATGGATGTTCATGTATGTAACGTACCTTTGGTAGGAAGCTGCTTCCCGAGGAGACGGACGCGAGCGCCTTCTTGACCTGCAGCGACCTGAGCAGGAGCAGCAGCAGCTTCCTCCTCCGCTTCCCCTTGTTCTTGCCGCCCGCCTCCGAGCTCTTGCCTCCGCGGCTCTTCCGGAGCCACGGCCACGAGAGCCACGACAGGCTGAGCCTCAGCCTAAGCCTGAACCTGCGCCGGCGACGCCTCCGCCGCTCCGGCGCGGCCGGTAGCCTGGAGCCCCAGAAGCAGAACGGCAGGCACGGGCAGCCTCCACCCCGGCCGCCGTGGCTGCCGGCTGCGTCGTCTTCGTCCATGTCGACGGCGGCAGCACAGGCACAGCTCTCGTGGGTCGATCGGCACGTATACACTGGTGGTCCGGCCGCGCGCGCTAGAGAAGTGCGCGGCGGTGACGCGGCAGAGACGACGGCGGCGGCATGCTGCGCGGCCCAGTCCGGGAACAAGAAATCCGAGCTCGGACGTGCTTGGATTCTTGGTGGCCGGTTGGTCTGATCAAGAGAAGCTTTTAGGCGATGCGATTGCGAGGAATTTGCAAAGGTGGGGGACAGACGCGGTCTCGCCCTACGCTCTAGGCATCACGACGGCAGCTCATGGAAACAGCCCTGGCACGTTGAGCTTGCTAGCTAGCCACCAGTTTGCAAAAGCTAAGAGGAGCGCAAATAAACAAAATTCTAGGTCGTGGTGGCCTAACCCGCTCTGTAGCTATCGGCAAGCTTGCAACTAAAATGTTTAAAACAGAGGAATGGAAACGAGATGTTTAAAAATTCGGAATTGATACAAGTCTGATGTCAGATTTATAGGATTTGCGGGCGAACGTGTCGCGGGCCGTCCGATCCGATGCACAAATCTTGATGCGTGGGGTCCCACCACGTCTCGTTTTCCTTTAATTCGATTTGGGATGGTCTCAGCCTGAACGAACCTTAGAGCATCCCCAGGCGCGCCAGGGATTTTCTCAGCGTGGGGGCGGTCGGTTTTCCAACCGCCGCCCCAAACCCAACCCAGACGACGTCTTTTTTAAAAATAAACTCGATCAAAATCGGCCAAACATGACAAAATTCGGCCAAATTTGACATATATGAGGCGATTTCGTTGATATTTGTACATAAAAAATATAAAACATAATAAAAAACTACCGCACCGCCTTCCGCCGCCCCTGCTACAGGTTGAAGAACACGTCGAAGGCGCTATAGTCGTCGCCGTCGTCGCCATCGGCGGCCTCCTTCACGCCGCCGCCGTCCTTGCTGCACCCCGGCCATGCGTCGCCTTGGCGGACGGGTTTGGTTGGCGGCGGTGGTGTGTCGTCGTCACTGTCCTCGAGGATGATGACGCCGCCCGCGTCATGGCCGCGGCGCCGGGCAGCGATCTCCTCGAGGGCGCGACAATGGCGTTCCATCTCCAGTTTGACGTAGTCCTCGCGCGCCCACTTGAGCATGGCCTCGTCGGCAGCGGCGGCCAAGCCGTCATGCTCGCTCTTCACGACAACGAGCCCCGGCTCCGTCTTCGGCTTGACGAGGCGGGAGGAAGAGGACCACGGCCACCCTCGTTGATGACGAGGGCGCCGCCCTAGCGGCATCTCCACGGGCTCGGCCTTGACGCTGACGAGCGCCGGCGATCCGGACGAGTGGGAGTGGGAGGAGGAGGACGACGACCCACCCGCCATGCGTCGCGGCAGCCAAATGTCGCCGCCGCTTCGGCGGGGGATAGGCGCCGGGGCCGCCGGGTACTGGAGCTGCGGTTGGTTGACACCCTCGAGGAGCTCGAGGACGAAGTGCAGCGTCCGCCCGAGGACGCCCCACCACAGGCGGCGGCCGTCGGCGTTGTTGCGCCCCCTCACCGGCGCGCTGTTGGTGGAGGCAAGCTGCTCCTCGTGGTGGCGTTAGAGGTACGCTGCCCAGCTGGCGTGGTTGTCAGCGACGTACTCTGGGCGGCCGCGCACCTCCTCCGGTAGGGAGGCCCGGACGCGCTCGATCTCGTCGTGGAAGTGGGCGGGGTGGTCGGCGTCGGGCTGCAGGGGGACTTGGACGCCTCCGGCGCTGAGCCTCCACCGCCCCGGCGCACGCATGTCAGGCGACGCCGGGTAGTTGGCCTCGTGGAGGAGGTGCGCTTCCCACTCGTGCAGAGTGCGGCGGCTGAAGTCGTTGGCCGCCGAACCATCGCCGGGGAAACGCTCACCCATCGGAGGATGTAGACGTGATGGCTGGTGTCGGGGGGAGAGAGAGAGACGGGATGGGGCGGCGACGTCGAGAGAGGGACTGCAGGCGAAGGAGATGTGTCCACTGACAAGGAGGGGTGGCTTTTTATAGTCGCGGGGGAGGGCGACGTGTGTATGCGTGGCGGGAGGGGGACGGCGCATCGCCGGGCCATCACTGCGCCGCCCGTGGGGAATCAATGGAAGGCTGACCGGCGGCTGCCTTGGCATTGATTCCCCGCGGGAAACGAGGCGTTGAGGAAGACGAGACGCGGTTGGTCGCTGACTCGGCGAGCCCGCCGTACTTTCGAGCCAAAAATGCTCCCCCCCCCCCGGTGCCCCCGGGCGCCCCCAGCGCGCCGGGTTCGTCCTGGGTTCGCCGGCGCCAATTTCGGCCCTAACTGGCGAAATTTGGGCTTCTGGAGGCGCGACTGGGCCGATTTTTAGACGCCGGCGGTAAAAAACGCCTTGGAGGTCCTGTTGGGCGGAAGGGGCGAGTGGAGATGTTCTTATTCGCTCGACCTCGACAGCTCTCTTTTCTCACCCGCTCCCCATTCTCTTTGCCACCACTGAGTTGCTTGCCGGGGAGGTGCATGGGTGGTGGAGGCCTCGCGGAAGGGGTAGCTGGGGTCCTGTGGTGCTTGTGCACCCCGGGGATACCATTCGATAACTATTCGTCACTGGACTTCGTCGTCTGCTTCAACGTCTTTTGCATCAAGATTGATCTGCCCCCGCCCCCGCGCTTCGTCTACCTCCGCCACAACATGGGAACACGTCAGATGAATCCCCGCCCGCTCCTTTATTCAGCTACTTGATAAGTTCAATTGGCCCTCGATTCCTGTTACTGAATCCCAGCTTTGTTGGTAAATCTTGTCCCCATTAGAGCATAAATGATTTGCAGATTAGAATGTGTGATTGTATCCTCTGCAAGTTTTCTAGAGTGGTGTTGAACAAAGATGTATCTCTATGTTGAGAGAAGTATATATTAGTTGTCATGTCTGAAGGAAATATGCCGTAGAGGTAATAATAAAGTTGTTATTTTATATTATATTTTCTTATTCATGATACAGGTTTATTATTCATGCTAGAATTGTATTGATCGGAAACTTAAATACATGTGTGAATACATAAACAAATATTGTGTCCCTAGTAAGCCTCTACTAGACTAGCTCGTTGATCAAAGATGGTTATGGTTTCCTAACCATAGACATGTGTTGTCATTTGATAACGGGATCACATCATGAGAATGATGTGATGGACAAGACCCATCCGTTAGCTTAGCATAATGATCGTTCAGTTTGTTGCTATTGCTTTCTTCATGTCAAATACATATTCCTTCGACTATGAGATTATGCAACTACCGGATACCTGAGGAATACCTTGTGTGCTATCAAATGTCACAACGTAACTGGGTGATCATAAAGATGCTCTACAGGTATCTCCGAAGGTGTTTGTTGAGCTAGCATAGATCGAGATTAGGATTTGTCACTCTGAGTATCAGAGAGGTATCTTTGGGCCCTCTCGGTAATACACATCATAAGCTTTCAAGAAAATGACTAAGGAGTTAGTCACAAGGTGATGTATTGATTGGAGAGGTGTCTCGGCCATGTCTACATAGTTCTCGAACCCATAGGATCCACACGCTTAACGTTCGTTGACGATATAGTGTTATATGAGTTATATGATTTGGTGAACAAATTTTGTTCGGAGTCTCGGATGAGATCACAAACATGATGAGGAGTCTCTAAATGGTCGAGAGGTAAAGATTGATATATAGGACGATGGTATTCGGACACCGGAAGAGTTTCGGAGTGCACCGGATAGTCATCGGGTCACCGGAAGCGGTTTCAGACACCCTCGGTAAGTGTATGGGCCTAATGAGCCAAAGGGAGGGGACAGATCAGCCCATGGTGCGCCCCTTCCTTGTACAGCAAGCCCTAGGGGAAGGAAAGGGGAGGGGAGGCCCCTCCTTCCTTTCCCTCCTCAAGTGGGAGAGGAAAGGGGGGGGGCACCCTCCCCTGCCTTTCCCCCGCACTTATACAAGGCATGGGGAGGGCGCGGCTTGGGAGAGACCCCAAGTAGGATTCCTCCTACTTGGGCGCCCCCTTTGGCTACTCCTCCCTCCAAACCACCTATATATATGTGGGATGGGGTGCCTAGCACACAACAGACAATTGCCTAGCCGTGTGCGGCGCCCCCCCCCCCCCCTCCACCGTTTACACCCCGGGTCATATTTTTGTAGTGCTTAGATGAAGCCCTGTGGAGATCACTTCACCATCACCGTCACCACACCGTCGTGCTGCCGAAACTCATCTACTACCTCGCCGTCTTGCTGGATCAAGAAGGCGGAGGACGTCACCGAGCTGAACTTGTGCAGAACGCGGAGGTGACGTATGTTCAGTACTTGATCGGTTGGAGCATGAAGTGAAACATAGCATGCAATTTCAAATTTTTTCCTACACTCACGCAAGATCTATCTAGGAGATGCATAGCAACGAGAGGGGGAGAGTGTGTCCACGTACCCTCATAGACCGAAAGCGGAAGCATTTGACAACGTGGTTGATGTAGCCGAACTTCTTCTCGTTCCGACCGATCAAGCACCGAACGTACGACACCTCCGAGTTCTGCACACGTTCAGCTCGATGACGTCCTTCGAACTCTTGATCTAGCAAAGTGTCGAGGGAGAGTTCCGTCAGCACGACGGCGTGGTGACGGTGATGGTGAAGTGATCCGCGCAGGGCTTTTCCTAAGCACTACGTGAATATGACTGGAGGCATAAACTATGGAGGGAGGTGCCGCACACGACTAACAGATGTTGTTGTGTGTTCTAGGCGCCTCCCCCCTCATATATATAGGTGGAAGGGAGAGGGGCAGCCAAGGGGGCGGACAAGTAGGAGGAATCCTAGTTGGGGCCCTAATCCTATTCGCTCCCCCCCTTACCATAAATCCCGGAGGGGCAAGGAAGGAGGAGGGGGAGAGAAGGAAGGGGGAGGCTGAATCCCTCCCCTTCCTTTCTCTCCTCTCCTCTTTCCTTCCCCCCTTATTTCGGCCTACATTGGGCACACCAGCCCCTAGGGGCTGGTCTGTCCCACTCTTGGCCCATTAGGCCCATGTAGTTGCCGGGGGGATGCCCGGAACCCCTTCCGGTGACCCGATATGTACCCGGTACCCCCGGAACACTTCCGGTATCGGAATACCATCATCCTATATATCAATCTTTACCTCTCAATCATTTCGAGACTCCTCGTCACGTCTATGATATCATATAGGACTCCGAACAACATTCAGTCACCAAATCACATTGAACGTTAAGCGTGCGGACCCTACGGGTTCGAGAACTATGTAGACATGACCGAGACACCTCTTCGGTCAATAACCAACAGCGGAACCTGGATGCTCATATTGGTTCCTACATATTCTACGAAGATCTTTATCGGTCGTACCGCAATGATAACATGCGTTATTCCCTTTGTCATCGGTATGTTACTTGCCCGAGATTCGATCGTCGGTATCTTCATACCTAGTCCAATCTTGTTACCGGCAAGTCTCTTTACTCTTTCTGTAATACATCATCCCGCAACTAACTCATTAGTCACCACTGGTGCGCATCGGTCCTAAACAAACAATTTTTAACCCCTTTCCGCAACGACATTTGGAACCGTTGCCAAGTGAGTATGGGCGATAGGGGGGTCCTTCCCACACGACCCAGAAACTGTCAGGGATAGGGAGCCTTGATGCATACAGTTGTCCCTATATAACCATTTCCGATATCTCGAATATCACAAACGCTTCATCCTTGCTACTCGTTTGTGCTCGCATTGCCATCGCAGTCGGAGTTTTGTGGTTCTGCCTAAAACCAGGCAGATTCTAGGCACGAGAGCTTTCCAGGCAGATTCCAGGCACGGGAGATTTACGATGCCTGGCATATCACAAACAGTTCATGATTATAAACCATGTACGATAGGTAGACAATCACACACATTTAGTTTTCCCGCACCGTATGTGATAGTGTCTGACGTCACACACGCTTCGCGAACGGCAACTGTGTGCATGCTTGCACACGTTTCCTCTTTGTGAACCGTCTCGGATTATGGTGTATATAGCAAACATTTGTGTTTTACCAACCGTGTGTGCCGTAATGACCTGCACAACGTAATTTCGCCCTAATTTGATTGCTGCTATTTAAAATTGTACCTAATTTAAACTTGAAAGTAGGCTATAGCTTTATTCATATCCATCAGGTTCAAACAACCAATGCATTATTCGATTCACATGTACATATGTTTAAGAATTACAGAAGCACCAAATAAAGAATGATGTACTAGGGTTCTATATTTGTACTATTACAAATGGTAAATAAAGAGCGACAGACATTCCAGTTGCTGAACAAGGTGAAGCGGAATGGCCCTATTTTGCTCTCCTGGATGCAGAAGGCATGCAGGACTCTAGTCCAACCCCTTGTGATGGCCGTCCGCAAATCATGTAGTTTGAGAGGTAATCTTTAGTAAATTGCTTCAGGATCCACTGCAGAAGAAAAAAGATTCAGATATTGTCATCTAACACAACTCATTACGGGCAGTAAAAAGAAGGCTACAGGGTTCTTACTTACCATCCTGCAGTTCACTGTTGTCTTGCATAAAGTGTAAACAAATAGTTCGATTGACATCTTTTGACCCATTTTAGTAACAATCTTTATCAGTTTCCTCACTTGATGTTGGTTCATGAATATCTCATTTCCCCATACGCAGAAAGGGTCGAAGTGTGGATCTTTGGCAATGATATATGTACCTAAAAGCACCAAGTTAATATTAGAAGCTAAACAACAATTGAAAAATGATGTAGTACAACACTCCATCCATCCCATTATATAAGATTTTATTACATGTATATCTAGACATCATCAGAACATTAAGGTAACACTCTTACTTGTTGCTATGTAGCATGGGATTGCATATTTAGTCATTCAGTACAATACATGTTTCTAAACAACAATTGAAAAACGAAAAGGCATGTTAACTACAATATCCTTAACAGCAACCAAATATCGTAATTCATAGTGGTATTGTTGAAACTGTTATTGATGAAATTGAAATGCACAGCAAATAGTTGCACATATAGAGCATCACATTGTGAAGAACTGAAATAAACAAGTCATAAGGACATCTCTAGGTGATCCTTAAAAAGTTAAAGGACTAAAACCCTTAGTGGATATATATATACTCCAACATTTTTTGGCCTTTTCTAGTCGATCCCCTAAACTTAAGGTTTTAAACTTCAATTTGATCAAGTTCAAAGCAGGTTCAACCGAAAGTAGCATGCATTCAAACATAAACATAGATAGTTTTGCATAACCGAACATAAAACATAAATTTAAACTAAGCTAAACTACTTTCGGTCAAGTAGAGGTCGAGCCAATCCTTCCTCATCATGTACGGTGTGCATGAGCCGGTCCGCCAAGACCGCCTTCGTGGTCATTGGGAAGGCACTCCTCCACTCGTAGACGTCGATCTCCTCGTCCTCGGGGCCCACCTCGACGCCCTCCGTGCCGCCGTCGCCGCTGCCTTCGACCTCGTCATGAGAGGAGAGCGCGATAACCTCAACACCCTCGGCGCCGCCGTCCTCGCCGCCTTTGACCTCGTCATCGGAGGAGAGCGTGATAACCTCGCCGCCCTCCGCGCCGGCAAAGATCGCCCGCTTCGCCTCCACGAGCTCCGAGTGCTGCCGGCGGAGCTCTTGCATGTAGGCCTCGTCAGCGGCCTCGGCCTCGAGGTGCTCCCGCGCCTAGCGGTCCTCCCGCGCCATAGCCGAGCTCACCACCCCTGGATCCGGCGGAACGAGGTGGACCGGACGTGTGCCAAGGGGAAATTGAGCCTAGCCGCCGCGCCATGGTAGCAGACCTGCCAGTGGTCGTACTCCATGGCCGCGAGCTCGGCCGTGTGGAAGCTACCGAGCCACCGGCGGGTGTGGGTCTCTCGATCTGTAATCTCGGCGACCCACATCCCCTGATAACCCACAAGTATAGGGGATCAATTATAGCCTCTTTCGATAAGTAAGAGTGTCGAACCCAACGAGGAGCTAAAGGTAGAACAAATATTTCCTCAAGTTCTATCGACCACCGATACAACTCTACGCACGCTTAACGTTCGCTTTACCTAAAACAAGTATGAAACTAGAAGTACTTTGTAGGTGTAACGGGATGGGTTTGCAAGAATATAAAGAGCACATAAATAGAAAGTAGGGGCTGTTTAGGTAAAGAAGCAATAAAGTTAGTATAGAGAGTATGGAAAAGTGGTGGTAGGAGTTGCGAAATTGTCCCTAAGCAATTGACTACTTTACTAGACCGATAGCAAGTTTTATGTGGGAGAGGCCACTGCTAGCATGTCATCCTTGACTTGGAATTCTATGCACTTATGATTGGAACTATTAGCAAGCATCCGCAACTACTAACGTTCATTAAGGTAAAACCCAGCCATAGCATTAAGATATATTGGTCCCCCTTCAATCACGTATGCATCAATTTCTATGCTAGGTTGAAGCTTCTGTCACTCTTGCCCTCCAATACATAGTCTTATCAACATACAACTAACCCTATCGTGTGATCCACGCGCGCGCTCATATGATGGGCACCAAAGGACATCAACATAACCACAAGCAAATTAAACCAATCATAGCAATTCACCAATTACCGATAGGACAACAAAAATCTACTCAGACATCATAGGATGGCAACACATCATCGGATAATAATATGAAGCATAAAGCACCATGTTCAAGTAGAGGGTACAGCGGGTTGCGGGAGAGTGTACCATTGTAGATAGATGGGGGAAGGTGATGGAGATGTTGGTGAAGACGACGGAGGTGTTGGTGTAGATTGCGGTAATGATGATGGCCCCGGCGGCGTTCCGGCTCCACCGAAAGAGAGGGGGAGAGAGCCCCCCTTCTTCTTCTTCTTCCTTGACCTTCTCCCTAGATGGGAGAAGGGTTTCCCCTCTGGTCCATGGTCTCCATGGCGTGGGAGGGGCGAGAGCCCCTCCGAGGTTGGATCTGTCTCTTTGTCTCTCTCTGTTTTTGCGTTCTCAGATATGGCCTTTCACCATTTCTTTTATAACCGGAGATCCGTAACTCCGATTGGGCTGAATTTTGGACACGATCTCTATCCAGAAATTAGCTTTCTTGCAGCGAAAGAAGGGCTCCAACTGCCTTACGGGGTGGCCACGAGGGTCCAGGGCGCACCTGACCCCCTGGGGCACGCCCCCTGCCTCGTGGCCCCCTCGGGCATCGTATCGCATTGATTCTTCTTCCCAAAAATCAAAAATATTCCAAAAAAAATCTCCGTCAGTTTTTATCCCATTTGGACTCCGTTTGATATGGATTTTCTACGAAACAAAAAACATGCAACAAACAGAACTGCACGGGCCTCGGATCAATATGTTAGTCCCAAAATAGTATAAAAAGTTGCCAAAAGTATATGAAAGTTGTAGAATATTGGCATGGAACAATCAAAAATTATAGATACGATGGAGACGTATCAGCATCCCCAAGCTTAATTCCTGCTCGTCCTCGAGTAGGTAAATGATAAAATAAGATAATTTTTGATGTGGAATTCTACCTAGCATAATCTTGATCATGTAATCTAATCATGCATGAATATTAAGACACGAGTGATTCAAAGCAATAATCTATCATTTGACATTAAGACAATAATACTTCAAGCATACTAACCAAGCAATTATGTCCTTCAAAATAACATAGCCAAAGAAAGCTCATCCCTACAAAATCATATAGTTTGGCCACGCTTCATTTATGTCACACAAAAATGCTCCCATCATGCACAACCCCGATGACAAGCCGAGCAATTGGTTCATAATTTTTAACGCGCTTCAGCTTTTTCAACCCTCACGCAATACATGAGCGCAAGCCATGGATATAGCACTACAGGTGGAATAGAGTATGATGATAGGGGTAAATATAAAGAAGACAAAAAGGGAGAAAGTCTCACATCAACGCGGCTAATCAACGGGCTATGGAGATGCCCATCAATTGATGTCAATGTGAGGAGTAGGGATTGCCATGCAATGGATGCACTAGAGCTATAAGTGTATGACAACTCAAACTGGAAACTAAGTGGGTGTGCATCCAACTTGCTTGCTCATGAAGACCTCGGGCATTTGAGGAAGCCCATCATCGGAATATAGAAGCCTCTCTAGTATATGAAAGTGATAACTCAAGAGACTCTCTATATGAAGAACATGGTGCTACTCTTAAGCACAAGTGTGGTAAAAGGATAGTAGCATTGTCCCTTCTCTCTTTTTCTCTCATTTTTTGTTTTTTTGGGCCTTCTCTTTTTTCTTTTTTTTCTTTTTTTTATTTTTTCGTCCGGTGTCTCATCCCGACTTGTGGGGGAATCATAGTCTCCATCATCCTTTCCTCACTGGGACAATGCTCTAATAATGATGATCATCACACTTTTATTTACTTACAACTCAATATTACAACTCGATGCTAGAACAAAGATATGACTCTATATGAATGCCTTCGGCGGTGTACCGGGATGTGCAATGATCTAGCGTTGCAAAGATATCAAAAAACGGACAAGCCATGAAAATATCATGCTAGCTATCTTACGATCATGCAAAGCAATATGACAATGATGCTCAAGTCATGTATATGATGATGATGGAAGTTGCATGGCAATATATCTCGGAATGGCTATGGAAACGCCATGATAGGTAGGTATGGTGGCTGTTTTGAGGAAGATATCAGGAGGCTTATGTGTGATAGAGCGTATCGTATCACGGGGTTTGGATGCACCGGCGATGTTTGCACCAACTCTCAAGGTGAGAAAGGGCAATGCAAGGTACCGAAGAGGCTAGCAATGATGGAAGGGTGAGAGTGCGTATAATACATGGACTCGCATTAGTCATAAAGAACTCATATACTTATTGCAAAAGTTTATTAGCCCTCGAAGCAAAGTACTACTATGCATGCCCCTAGGGGGATAGATTGGTAGGAAAAGACCATCGCTCGTCCCCGACCGCCACTCATAAGGAAAGCAATCAAAGAACACCCCATGCTTCAAATTTGTCACACAATGTTTACCATACGTGCATGCTACGGGACTTGCAAACCTCAACACACGTATTTCTCAGTTTCACAATTACTCAACTAGCACGACTCTAATATCACCACCTTTATATCGCAAAACTATTGCAAGGAATCAAACATATCATATTCAGTGATCTACAAGTTTTATGTAGGATTTTATGACTAACCATGTGAATGACCAATTCCTGTCATCTCTCTAAATAGATATAAGTGAAGAAAGAGAGTTTAATTCTTTCTACAAAAGATATGCCCATGCTCTAACAAATATAAGTGAAGCAAAAGAGGATTCTACAAATGGCGGTTTTCTATGTGAAGAGAAATAGGCAATCCAAACTTCAAATGATATAAGTGAAGCACATGAAGCATTCTATAAAGCCATACTCAAAAGATTTAAGTGAAGTGCAAAGAGCATTATATAAATCAACCAAGGACTATCTCATATCAGCATGGTGCATAAAATAAAAGTGAAAGCTAAATGCCAAAGACACTCCAAGATTTGCACATATCGCATGAACGAAACGAATCCGAAAACATACTGATATTTGTTGAAGAAAGATGGGATGCCTTCCGGGGCATCCCCAAGCTTAGACGCTTGAGTCTCCTTGAATATTTACTTGGGGTTCCTCGGGCATCCACAAGCTTGAGCTCTTGCCTCTCTTCCTTCTTCTCACATCGAGACCTCCTCGATCTTCGAACACTTCATCCACACAAAACTCAACAGAAAGCTCGGTAAGATCCGTTAGTATAATAAAGCAAATAACTACTCTAAGTATTGTTGCAAACCAATTCATATTTTGTTTTTCCATTATAGCTACTGTAATATAACTTTTCCATGGCTTAATCCACTGATAGGAATCGATAGTTTCATCAAAACAAGCAAACTATGCATAAAAAACAGAATCTCTCTTAAACAGGACAGTCTGTAGTAATCTGAACACTCACCATACTTATGGTACTCAAAAAATTATACCAAATTAGGAAAAATAAACAATTTGTATATAAAGACAGTGCAAAAAGTTTCAGAACCATTTGACGTTCTAGTAAAAAATGTAAAATCGCACACTACAGCCGAAGTTTCTGTCCTGCACCGCACAAACCAACAAGCATTGTAAACATCCTAAAGGAAAACCTTGGCACATTTTTTAAAAAACTTTATAAAGGCACACAACAGAAATAAATGAATCTCTAAAACTTCCGGGTTGTCTCCCTGGCAGCGCTTTCTTTAAAGCCATTAAGCTAGGCATATGGTGCTCAAGTAATGGATCCACCCGGATCCCAAGGTATATCAAAGCCAATTTTAGTTAAAAATGATTTGTAATTTAGTAGTGAGCAAAAATTAACATATATCATGTAACAACGAAGTCTATATCTCTTCCTATGCATCGGCATGTCATAAAAGAACAATTCATGCACACATAGTAAAGGCCAATGCATAGTATAAACAGTTTCTTGCAATTTTTTCATGTGGGAAACATAGAGAGGTGAAGGTATAGTTCCTCTCTCATAATAATTGCAAGTAGGAGTAGCAAGCACATGCATATTATATCTATCAAAATCATCATGTGTAATAGTAAAATGCAACCCATCAATATAATCCTTAATAAGGGCAAACTTCTCCGATATAGTGTAGTCGGGAGAATTCAAAAAGATAATAGGACTATCATGTGTGGATGCAATAGCAATAATTTCATGTTTAACATAAGGAACTATAGCAAGTTCATCTCCATGTGCATAATTCATATTGGCATATTGGCCACAAGCATAGCAAGCATCATGAAAAAGGGATATTTCAAAAGAATCAATGGGATCATAACAAGCATCATAGCATTCATCCTTCGGTAAGCACGAAAGGAAATTAAACAATGTATGAGTTGAAGAGTTGCTCTCATTAGAAGGTGGGCACGGGTGATCAATCCGCTCTTCCTCCTTTTGTTCTTCGCTCTCCTCATCATCTTTTTCATCCAATGAGCTCACAGTTTCATCAATTTCTTCTTCCATAGACTCCTACAAAATATTAGTCTCTTCATGGACAGCGGAGGAGTCCTCGATATATGGTTTAACATAGGCATTAGAAGCATAATTATTATAGCAATATTCAAGTATGGCAAATTTTTCAGATTTGTAAATAGTAGCATCATACTTTTCAATCAAATAAGCAATTTCATAAGCAACCTTAAAAGCAACAAATTCTTCAATTTGTTGAACATCATAGTAATTATAAACACCCTTAGCATATGAAGATACGATTCCATTGTCGCTAAACTCACATTGGTAGGGAAGGTGTTTCTTAGGGTTTTCAGAACAACAAGTAACATCATATATTTCACATAAATTCCAAGCATAGCACTGCAAACGATGAATTTGATCCAGTAAAAGTTCCCCTTTTTGAGATAAGCGGTGTCGCACATAACAAGCATGCTCATCTAAAGATTTGCCCTCAACTAAGCTAGTTGGGGTTTCAGCACGACAACAAAGGGATCGAAGATGATCCAAGTAAAAAGCTTTAGGAGTGTGATAGATTTTGAATGGTTCTTCAACCATTGGTGTAGTAGGTATAACTATTTTTTTTGGTATTTTGCGTTTCCTACCCATAACTAAATATAGAAAACAACTTAGAACAGCAAATAAAATCTACTTAGTGATAAAGCAAACAAGCACACACGAGAATATTCACCCCACGCTATGACTCCCCGGCAATGGCGCCAGAAAAAGGTCTTGATAACCCACAAGTATAGGGGATCAACTGTAGCCTCTTTCGATAAGTAAGAGTGTCGAACCCAACGAGGAGCTAAAGGTAGAACAAATATTCCCTCAAGTTCTATCAACCACCGATACAACTCTACACACGCTTAACGTTTGCTTTACCTAAAACAAGTATGAAACTAGAAGTACTTTGTAGGTGTAACGTGATAGGTTTGCAAGAATATAAAGAGCACGTAAATATAAAGTAGGGGCTGTTTATGTAAAGAAGCAATAAAGTTAGTATATCGAGTGTGGAAAAGTGGTGGTAGGAGTTGCGAAATTGTCCCTAAGCAATTGACTACTTTACTAGACCGATAGCAAGTTTTATGGGGGAGAGGTCACTGCTAGCATGTCATTCCTGACTTGGAATTCTATGCACTTATGATTGGAACTATTAGCAAGCATCCGCAACTACTAACGTTCATTAAGGTAAAACCCAGCCATAGCATTAAGATATATTGGTCCCCCTTCAATCCCGTATGCATCAATTTCTATGCTAGGTTGAAGCTTCTGTCACTCTTGCCCTCCAATACATAGTCTTATCAACATACAACTAACCCTATGGTGTGATCCACGCGCGCGCTCATATGATGGGCACCAGAGGACAGCAACATAACCACAAGCAAATTAAACCAATCATAGCAATTCACCAATTACCGATAGGACAACAAAAATCTACTCAGACATCATAGGATGGCAACACATCATTGGATAATAGTATGAAGCATAAAGCACCATGTTCAAGTAGAGGGTACAGCGGGTTGCGGGAGAGTGGACCGCTGTAGATAGATGGGGGAAGGTGATGGAGATGTTGGTGAATATGACGGAGGTGTTGGTGTAGATCGCGGTGATGATGATGGCCCTGGCGGCATTCCGGCACCACCGGAAGAGAGGGGGAGAGAGCCCCCTTTACCTTCTCCCTAGATGGGAGAAGGGTTTCCCCTCTGGTCCATGGTCTCCATGGCGTGGGAGGGGCAAGAGCCCCTCCGAGATTGGATCTGTCTCTCTGGCTCTCTCTATTTCTGCGTTCTCAGACTGGCCTTTCACCGTTTCTTTTATAACCGGAGATCCGTAACTCCGATTGGGCTGGATTTTGGACACGGTCTCTATACGGAAATTAGCTTTCTTGCGGCGGAAGAAGGGCTCCAACCGCCTTACGGGGTGTCCACGAGGGTCCAGGGCGCGCCTGACCCCCTGGGGCGCGCCCCTGCCTCGTGGCCCCCTCGGGCATCGTATCGCGTTGATTCTTCTTCCCAAAAATCACAAATATTCCAAAAAAAATCTCCGTCAGTTTTTATCCCATTTGGACTCCGTTTGATATGGATTTTAAGCAAAACAAAAAACATGCAACAAACAGGAACTGGCACTGGGCACTGGATCAATATGTTAGTCCCAAAAATAGTAAAAAAAGTTGCCAAAAGTATATGAAAGTTGTAGAATATTGGCATGGAACAATAAAAAATTATAGATACGACGGAGACGTATCATCCCCGACCGCCGCTGCCGGACCCCGAGGTAGGACTTCATGGGTTGCTGGGTCCAAGGGAGGACGGGGAAGTCCTCGAACCGGCGTAGGGGCGCGGCTGCGGGCGGATCGGGGGACCGGCGACGGCGGATCGGGCCCACGGAGGACGACGGGGACACCTCGGCAGCCACCTCGCCGGCGTCGGGCGAAAAGGCCACGATAAACCTCTTTTTGGCCATTGGCTCCTCGAGCTCCCCGGCACACGGGCAGAGGTTGAGGATGGAGGCGCCGACGATGGCCGCGACCTACCAATGGCTTCGAGGGTTGTGTGTGTCTGTGTGAGCGGAGGTTTTGGGGTGTGTGTGGGGGGGGGGAGCAAGGTTGTTTTTGAGGAAATACTGTGGCAACTGAAAATTTTACTAGGCGGGAGTAACAAGGCGGGGCTACTGAAAATTTCTATCAAGGGCGAGCAGAAATTTTTGAGATTGCGAGGGATGCAGAGGCGGGAGTAAAATGCCGGTGCTAATGAAAATTTGAATCAAGGGACTGAAGAAGAGCGGGAGTAACAGACATCGCACACAGTCCGTACATACTAATCGTGTGCTATCAAACATTAAAACCTTCCAGGAAGTAGATATTTTTTAGATTGCGAGGGATGTAGAGGCGGGAGTTTTTGGGGAGTGAGCTAATGTGCTTGACACGCCGGCTGTGGACTGTAGCCGACGCACCTTCTCGCGTAAGCCATAGGCGTACTATGCACCGACGGTGCTCCAAGATATTTTGTACTACATCTCACATGGTTGGTGATAATAAACTGTGTGGGATCTACTTGATTTGAATTAAAAAATGGGGTCACAGCGGCAATGGACGCTGTTTGAATTGCTAGACGTTTTATCCGTAGTGAACATGCAACTATATGTGTGTCGTAAAAGAATTGGAATTATTCAGCGTTTGTTTGGACATTTTAGACAATAAACTGGTTTTCTAGCCATTTCACGTGCACAATTCAAAATTAAACTACATGCACATGCTCCGGTGCATACAAATTGGTTGAAAAATCAAATCTGTGTCCTTCAGTGCATGCTTAGGTCCCATGGAAGAAATGGGAATGAATTTTTCGGGGTTCGTTTCGCCTTTTTTATACATTAACTGGGTTTTCTAGGCATTTTATATGCATAATTCAAATTTGAACAACAAGCACATGCTCCAATGCACCAAAGTTGGTTGAAAAATCACATGTGTGTCCTTGGGTGAATTTCTAGGTCCCATGCAAGAGATGGGAATGAATTTCAAACACCAGGGCACTGTTGATTGCCGGCAAAACATTGAGATACCTGGTTTTTAAATTCTAGTAAATCCAAAACTCGTCTGAAATTCATGAAACTTGGCATGCTATGATGGAGTGGCATCAACATGCCGTGGTGAAAATTTTGTCCCATTTGGGGCAGGTTTGGGTATAAGCTTCTCACAAACCAGAGCTTCTCAGAACAAGCATGATGGTTTCGATAAGGAACGTACCACCTTTGGGGACGGGACGATATCCATTGCCTCTTATTGCTTTCATAAAATTTCTAGTGTCAACATAGAACAACAGGAGTGTTGTGTTTAATCTTGGAATTTTTTGGGGGTTTTATACATTAACTGGGTTTTGTAGGCATTTTATGTACATAATTCAAATTTGAACTACAAGCACATGCTCCAATGCAGTAAAGTTGGTTGAAAAATCACATGTGTGTCCATGGGTGAATTTCTAGGTCCCATGCAAGAGATTGGAATGAAATTCAAACACCAGGGCACTGTTGATTGCCGACAAAACGTTGAGATGCCTGTTTTTTAAATTCTAGTAAATCCAAAACTCTTCTGAAATTCATGAAAATTGGCATGCTATCATGGAGCGGCATCAACATGCCGTGGTAAAAAGTTTGTCCCATTTGGGGCAGGTTCGGGTATATGCTTCTCACAAACCAGAGCTTCTCACAACAAGCATGATGGTTTCCATAGGGAACGTCCCACCTTTGGGGATGAAACGATATCCATTGCCTCTTATTGCTTTCAATTTTTTTCTCGTGTCAACATAGAACAACAGGAGTGTTGTATCAATTTTTGGGATTTTTCGGGGTTCGTTTGGACATTTTTATGCATTAACTCAGTTTTCAATGCATTTATGTGCATAATTCAAATTTGAACTACATGCACATGCTTGAGTGCATATAAATTGGTTGAAAAATCAAATATGTGTCCTTGGATGCATGCTTAGGTCCCATGCAAGAAATGGGAATGAATTTCAAACACCAGGGCACCGTTGATTGCCGGCAAAACATTGAGATGCCTGGTTTTTAAATTCTAGTAAATCGAAAACTCGTCTGAAATTCATGAAACCTGGCATGCTATCATGGAGCGGCATAAACATGTCGTGGTGAAAATTTTGTCCCATTTGGGACAGGTTTGGGTATATGCTTCTCACAAACTAGAGCTTATCACAACAAGCATGATGGTTTCGATAGGGAACGTCCCACCTTTGGGGACGAAACGATATCCATTGCCTCTTATTGCTTTCAATTTTTTTCTCATGTTAACATAGAACAATAGGAGTGTTGTGTCAATTTTTGGGATTTTTCGGGGTTCGTTTGGACATTTTTATGCATTAACTGAGTTTTCAATGCATTTATGTGCATAATTCAAATTTGATCTACATGCACATGCTCCAGTGCATATAAATTGGTTGAAAAATCAAATGTGTCCTTGGGTGCATGCTTAGGTCCCATGCAAGAAGTTGGAATGAATTTCAAACACCACGGCACCGTTGATTGCCGGCAAAACATTGAGATGCCTAGTTTTTAAATTCTAGTAAATCAAAAACTCGTCTGAAATTCATGAAACTTGGCATGCTATCATGGAGCGGCATAAACATGCCATGGTAAAAAATTGTCCCATTAGGGGCAGGTTTGGGTATATGCTTCTCACAGACCAGAGCTTCTCATAACAAGCCTGATGGTTTCGGTAGGGAACGTACGTCCCACCTTTGGGGACGAAACGACATCCATTGCCTCTTATTCCTTTCAAAAAAATTCTCGTGTCAACATAGAACAACAAGAGTGTTGTGTTAATTTTTGGGATTTTTCAGGGTTCGTTTGGACATTTTTATGCATTAACTGAGTTTTCTAGGCATTTTATGTGCATAGTTCAAAATTGAACTACATGCACATGCTCCAATGCACCAAAGTTGGTTGAAAAATCACATGTGTGTCCTAGGGTGAATTTCTAGGTCCCATGCAATAGATTGGAATGAAATTCAAACACCAAGGCACTCTTTATTGCCGGCAAAACATTGAGATGCCTATTTTTTAAATTCTAGTAAATCGAAAACTCGTCTGAAATTCATGAAACTTGGCATGCTATCATGGAATGGCACCCGACATGCTGTGGCATTTTTCATGTCCATTTTGAGAGAAGGCGCACTCGAATAATGACAGCCAACAAAGGCATTTTGAAAAAATAGCTGCCACTTTAATATCTCAAACGTTTGTAGAATTCAAACCTTGTGTGTCCTTTTAACCATTCACGTGACGCCATGTGTCTTGGTTTTAATGGCTGTAGGAGGTGCGTGCGGACAGCTGCTTGACCTTGATCGAACAGAGGCGTCGAAGCCTTGCAGTCCAAAGGCGTGAGTCGACCGAGAGGCGTGCAAGCTGTCATCCAATGCATAGGCTCACCGGGAAGCGTGCGAGCTCTGCGCCGCACAGGCTCACTGGGAAGCGAGCCCTTTGACATCCATGGCCGCCCGCCTTCCTCTCCATTAATGGCACCCGAGCCGCTGTTTAATACGGGCAACCTTACTGTTCGCCTCCCATTCCCCTCCCTCCCCCAGCCGCAGACCTCCACCAACGCCATGCCGCAAAACGATCATCTGCCACTAGTCTTCAAGTTTGGTGAAGTCGACTCCGAGCCGGAGGAGATAGAAAATAAGGAGGAATGGGGCCTCATGGACATGGCCCAGAACGAGCTGGCCACGGCGATTGCTGCCCCCGCTCCCGTCCCCGCTCCCATCCCCGCGCCCGCGCCAGCAACCATCCCCGTAGCATTGACGGCCTGGTCACCGAGCACTATCGCAGAGCTGGAAGCCATGGCGTCAGCGAGGTCTCCGCGACCAGCAGCGAGCTCGTGTACATGCAGCGCCAATACTGCCTTTTGTGCCCGTCGCGCGCCCTCCACCTACCGTGGCGCCGTCCTGTTGGAAATATGCCCTAGAGGCAATAATAAAAGGATTATTATTATATTTCCTTGTTCGTGATAATTGTCTTTTATTCATTCTATAATTTTATTATCCGGAAATCGTAATACACGTGTGAATACATAGACCACAATATGTCCCTAGTGAGCCTCTAGTTGACTAGCTCATTGATCAATAGATAGTCATGGTTTCTGACTATGGACATTGGATGTCATTGATAACGGATCACATCATTAGGAGAATGATGTGATGGACAAGACCCAATCCTAAGCATAGCACAAGATCGTAGTTCGCTTTTGCTAGAGCTTTTCCAATGTCAAGTATCTCTTCCTTAGACCATGAGACCGTGTAACTCCGGATACCGTAAGAGTGCTTTGGGTGTACCAAACGCCAAACGAATCGGGTGACTATAAAGGTGCACTACAGGTATCTCCGAAAGTGTCTTGGGTTGACACGGATCGAGACTGGATTTGTCACCCGTATGACAGAGAGGTATCACCGGGCCCACTCGGTAGTGCATCATCATAATGAGCTCAAGGTGACCAAGTGTTTGGTCACGGATCATGCATTACGGTGCGAGTAAAGTGATTTGCCGGCTACGAGATTGAACGAGGTATTGGGATACCGACGATCGAATCTCGGGCAAGTAAAATACCGATTGACAAAGGGAATAGAATACGGGTTGATTGAATCTCGACATCGTGGTTCATCCGATGATATCATCGAGGAGCATGTGGGAGCCAACATGGGTATCCAGATCCCGCTGTTGGTTATTGCCCGAGAGCCGCCTCGGTCATGTTCGCATGTCTCCGAACCCGTAGGGTCTACGCACTTAAGGTTCGGTGACGCTTAGGGTTGTATGAATATGAGTATGCAGCAAACCGAATGTTGTTCGAGTCCCGGATGAGATATCGGACGTCACGAGGAGTTCCTAATGGTCCGGAGGTAAAGATTTATATATAGGAAGTCTTATTTTGGTCGCGGAAAAGTTTCCGCATTATCGGTATTGTACCGGAGTGCCGAAGGGGTCCGGGGTCCACCGGGGTCCACCTGCCCGGGGGCACATGGGATGTAGGGGTGCGCCTTGGCCTATATGGGCCAAGGGCACCGCCCCAAGAGGCCCATGCGCCAAGATATAAGAAAAGGGAGAGTCCTAAAGGGAAGGCACCTCAGAGGTGCCTTGGGAGGATGGACTCCTCCCCTCTTGGCCGCACTCCTTCCTTGGAGGAAGGGGCAAGGCTGCCCCCCCTTATCTTGCACCTATATAAAGGGAGGGAGGGAGGGTGGCGCACCCATAAGCCCCGGCGCCTCCTCCCCCTGCAACACCTCCTCCTCCTCCCGTAGTTGCTTAGCAAGCCTGCCGAGTTCTGCTGCATCCACCACCACGCCGTCGTGCTGCTGGATCATCATCAACCTCTCCTTTCCCTTGCTGGATCAAGAAGGAGGAGACGCCATCCGCTCCGCACGTGTGTTGAACGCGGAGGTGCTGTCCGCTCAGCACTAGGTCATCGGTGATCCGATTCACGGCGAGTACGACTCCATCATCCCGCTCCATTGAACGCTTCCGCACGCGATCTACAAGTGGTATGTAGATGCAATCACTCTCCCATGACTCGTTTAGATGAACTCATAGATGGATCTTGGTGAAACCGTAGGAAAAATTTTAATTTTCTGCAACGCTCCCCAACACGGCCCCGTGGCGCTTGGTTGCACCCGCCGCCCGTGCGTCTTGCGCGCTTCGCCTCAGCCGGCATGGGACGCTGCCGTCGACCGCTACCTCTCAGCGGCGCGCCATTGTCGTCCTCCCGCGCCCGCCCGTCGGTCGCGCGATGACATGATGTTTGATTTACAAGTGAAGAACATTTTGTGCTGCCTTGAAGAATTAACAATGGCGCCCCGGCGACGACAATGACAACGACGGCGCAACCGCCGCCGCCTCCGCCGCCGCCGAAATAGTTTTTTTGGGGTTTATATTGTATCTCGAATTCTCGATCATATGAATATAAATTCGCAGTGTGACTGAATGAAAGATATGCTTTGAACGAACTTGCATTTTTCTGTCTTAATGTACAGACTTATCAAACGATTTTATTTTGAAAAAAAATATCAATGGTTTTTAAATATAAAACACTCATCGCAAACGTTTTAGTTAGAACACCCGGATGCAAACCGACAGCTTCCCTAGGAAGCCAAGGGAAAATGTGACGAGCAGGATTTCTGCATCCCTTCAATGCAAACGGTTCTTTTGCATGACCCGTGTGCAAACACGTACAAACAATTGGGTAAGATTTGCATATCTATCATTTTGGGTATGTTGTCATTTGTCAAACTCGAAAGATTGACATTTGTTTATCTAGTAACATTGCCATTTTTCAACCTTGTAACACTGCGATTTGTGAAAATATGCAGCTAAAAATCACTAGCACTATCTAATTGTTGCAACTAAAATCACTAGCATTGTTCATATGGACACCACTAGCAGGCGTGAGTTGATGGACGCATATGCAAATGTACCATTGATTACATACAACAAGTCATCAGCCCACAACGACAACGAGGATACACGTTGGATTGTAGATCATTTCCAACAAAACATTCTAGTAAAGTTTTTCTCACACAACAAATAACAAAGCGATGAAATGAACTTCAGGTCAACCACTCGTCGGCGTTGGAAACACTTGCTTTGAACCAGAAGTGATTCTCCGGGAAGGGCCAACTACTGTCAATCTCGAGACCAACACAGGACTGATCATCCAAGCTGAAGCGGCCTATGTCAGGACCCATATTGGGACAGTAGGGAAGCATAGCAATGTCCGAGGTATAGATACAGTTGCTTCTCATAAATGGTAGTAACGTTGTGTCAACAGCAGCTGGATCACCTTCCACCATCATTGGATAGTTTTGTCCATTCCTCCAAGACTTTCAATACTGAACCAGGGAGAAGGTGTTGGCGCTAGTACACTAGTATCCATCCCGAATACCCTGCAATGGATGTTGGATTAGGTTCGGAGAGTGCGACCATGCGAGACAACACCTGCTTCCATAGTAACATCAGCAATGCCTCAGATACGACAAGAAGAAGAGGTGATCCATCGAATAAGTTTCCAGCGCCAATCGAGTATATGCGCCCAGCTCGCCCTCATGCTCGTGATCATCAAGATCGCTATCTCCCCTTGGTTAGAAAAATTTAAAATTATAGGTGGTGGAATGTTCACAGGACCTTGGAAACACAAGAAGGTTAATTAATTAGTAAAAGGAAATTAGCTAACCCGCATGCATGTGGATGAAACAATTATAATTACGGTGGAAGACAAACATACCGAAAGCATGATGATTCCATGCAAAAACAGTGCCATGAGTGGTGGCAGCAAACACAAGACCCTCGTATTGAATTGCATCACAGTACTCATCCATGTACAGAAATTGATTTTTGAGCAATATCCATCGAGGCGTGGAAGTAAGGAAGGCAACAAGCTTGTCGAAGATAGCAATAACTTCATAGTTCGAGTAATCCCAATAGCGGCTGGGAACTCGTCAAATTGCTATCTTCCGTAGACGACACTCACCATGATCGTATTTGAACTCACGTAGAATACCGGTGTACTCAACCTCTGGGCAGTCGTCTGAGATTTATGGAAGTGGAACCCGGTGACGAGTGTACACATTCACAAGTTCCCACCCGCAGTTGTACCCAATGTAAACAACCATATCTCCATTTGCGCCTGCCCAAGCCTTGCCCTCAAGCGATGGCATCTTAACATCATACGTATCATTATCAAGCGGCATCAACTTGCACAAGGCGAGGCTTCCCTCGTCCCTGCACCAGTCGGCAGGGTCACGGCAAAGAAGATAGGGGAGATCAAACCGCTCCTGGACCCTTGTGTTCCTTGTAATGATGTTATTAGTTGAGTCGAGAATGGACTTGAACGAACTTGCCATGCTAGCCGAGGTGATGACGTCGCACCGACCAATGAGTTCCTGCACCGCGTCATCATTCAGACCGGGGCAAGAATAACAGGGTCGTTTCTGGCCTGTTCCCTCCATGGAGAAGATGATCGGATAATGGCAGAAGGAAGGGTGAAGGCGAATGGAGGAGGGAGGAAGAGCGTGCGACAGTAGTTCCAAATCAAGAGGGAAAGGCGAAGAGGCGTTGGACGGTTGCCACGGTACACGAAGAGGCGCCAGGGGAGGGAACGGTTGCCACAGAGGTCACACACTGGCAACAAGGGCCGAGTGAACCGCATGCGTATATCGCACACACCTTGATCTGGTTGACTGTTTCTTTTGTGTTGCCTAATCACAAACAGTTCATCCGAGTGAACTGTATGATGTATATCATACACACCTTCATCTGGCTGACCGTTACTTTTGTGTTGCCTAATCACAAACAGTTCATCCGAGTGAACCGTATGCTGTGTATCGCACACGCCTTCATCTGGCTGCCCATTTCTTTTGTTCCTCCTCATCGCAAACAGTTAATTGAACTGAACAGTATGCCCTTCATCGCCCACGCAACTAAAACCCGAACTGTGTTTGATGCATCCGTCATCGTAAACTTTTTATACATTTCTGACGGTTTTCATATAACACTGTTTGCGATTATTGCATCGCACACAGTTTCTCGAAGGGCCTCTGATCGTAGTGTCGCGTTAGCAGCATCCTGCAGTAGTGCACATTGCTTGCCAGGCTTATTATGATGTGCATTACCGAGAGGGCGCAGAGATACCTCTCTGATACTCAGAGTTACAAATTCTAATCTTGATCTATGCCAACCCAACAAACACCTTCGGAGATACCTGTAGAGCATCTTTATAATCGCCAGTCATGTTGTGACGTTTGATAGCACACAAGGTATTCCTCCGGTATCCGGGAGTTGCATAATCTCATAGTCAAAGGAAAATGTATATGACATGAAGAAAGCAATAGCAATAAAACTTAACGATCATTATGCTAAGCTAACAGATGAGTCTTGTCCATCACATCATTCTCCTAATGATGGGATCCCATTCATGAAATGACTACACATGTCCATGGCTAGGAAACTTAACCATCTTTGATTAACAAGCTAGTCTAGTAGAGAATTACTAGGGACACGGTGTTTTGTCTATGTATCCACACATGTATCAAGTTTCTGGTTAATACAATTCTAGCATGAATAATAAACATTTATCATGATATAAGGAAATATAAATAACAACTTTATTATTTCCTCTAGGGCATATTTCCTTTAGTCTCCCACTTGCACTAGAGTCAATAAATGTAGATTACATTGTAATGATTCTAGCCATGGAGTCTTGGTGCTGATCATGTTTTGCTTGTGGAAGAGGCGTAGTCAACGGGTCTGCCACATTCAGATCCGTATGTATTTTGCAAATCTCTATGTCTCCCTCCTTGACTTGATCACGAATGGAGTTGAAGCGTCTCTTGATGTGTTTGGTTCTTTTGTGAAATCTGGATTCCTTCGCCAAGGCAATTGCTCCAGTATTGTCACAAAAAAAATTCATTGGACCCGATGCACTAGGTATTACACATAGATCGCATATGAACTCCTTCATTCGCTGCTTTCAAAGCAGCTATGTACTTCGCTTCACACGTAGATCCCGCCACGACGCTCTGCTTGGAACTGCACCAACTGACAGCTCCACCATTCAATATAAATACGTATATGGTTTTTGACTTAGAGTCATCCGGATCAGTGTCAAAGCTAGCATCAACGTAACCATTTACGACGAGCTCTTTGTCACCTCCATAAACGAGAAACATATCCTTAGTCCTTTTCAGGTACTTCAGGATGTTCTTAACCGCTGTCCGGTGATCCACTTTTAGATTACTTTGGTACCTCCCTGCTAGACTTATAGCAAGGCACACATAAGGTCTGATACACAGCATAGCATACATGATAGAACCTATGGCCGAGGCATAGGGAATGACTTTCATTTTCTCTCTATCTTCTGAAGTGGTCGGGCATTGAGTTTGACTCAACTTCACACCTTATAACACATGCAAGAACCCTTTCTTTGACTGGTCCATTTTTGTAGCGACCCGACCTCAGATGGTCAAGTCTCTGTGCTTCTGTGTCATCCCTGGATCGGTAATGCTGACACACACAGTACTCGAAGGATTTATAAGCAGAGTAGCAATCACACACTTATTACATCGAATGTCTCAAAAGAGAACTCATTACAATAATATGGCGTAAGGCCATCTAATACGATAACAGCGGAAGGCTTGGAAGATAAAGTGAGTCCATCAACTCCAACGGCATAACTGAGCTGCACGGCAACGACCTACAATCCTTACTCCTCGTCTGAAAAGTCTGCAACATAATACGTTGCAGCCCGAGAACGGGTCAGCACATGGAATATGCTGGCAATGTAACACATAGAGAGTAATGAAAGAATAAGCTATACTACATGCATATGTGGCTGGTGGAAAGCTCTATGTTTACAGTTTTGCGAAAAGCCAATTTTTCCCTATATCAAAGGAATAGATTTTACTTTAACTATCATGGTGGTTGAAACATCATTGAGAAGGTACCCCCCAACTCAAATGATCCCAATTAATATAATTAACATCCCAGCAATATTAGTTTAGAGTGATGAGATACATGTGAATACTCAAGTACTAGATACTCAGAATTGTCCATGACCGGGGACACGGCTAACCATGATTAGATTGTACACTCTGCAGAGGTTTGCGCACTTTTCCCACAAGACTCGATCGCCTCCGTTGGTTTCTCGCACTGCATGGTGTTTGAGAGACGGATGACCGAGACATAGTCTTTCAGAAACATTAACTCTCTACAACGGATAGATCATACCAAACCTATAAAACCCACTACCTGCTGATCTACCTCTTCAAAGCTTCACGAACTTACTCAACTATGCTAGAGCCCATAATAGCTTGTGGTTGCACACGGAAGTTTTCTAGCATGAATAATCTCAGTTCCCTTTGAGCCTGGGTGGCGGTCCATAGGAAGATCACACGGGTACCCCGGGATTTCCAAAAAAAACAGACAACACCGGGTTCCCAGTGTGCCTCAATCCACCCAGATGTGTATTTAAGTTGCCACCTTAAAGTAAACCATTAATTAATAATCTCACATCTGTCGTGAATATCTCTCAAACCCAAACCACGCTCTGAGCATAGCATGGCAATATAAGCATAACGTAGAAGTAACTCCCAAGGGTTTGAAAGTAACAGGGCAATAGGTTCCTACCTCATCATCTACTTCCCAACCCACAAATTAATAACATCCTAACCATGCAATGTTTGAGGGTTGAAACTAATGCATAAAAACTGGGTATGAAAGGTATGATCAAGTGTTACTTGCCTTGCTGACGATCCGTGAATCCTGGAGACTCGTAGGAACACGCTTCGCACTCCGGGAATTCTATCGCAAGCAAACAATACATACATAAGTAAACAAGAAAAGATGCACAAACGAAACTTCAACTGAAATAGGTTGACCGGAGAGTTCAACTTAAGAACTCCGGTTTGCAAAAAGAATCAAACCAAACAAAACAACGAAACTCAAACGGCAAAAGAAATAGAGTCCGTTTACTAATCTGAACTAGAGTCAAATTTTACAATGATAAAAACTGGTTTGAGTTGATTATTCGGAAAGAGGGTTTCGAGATGAAACTCCAGGCGCTTGAATCGCCTGATTCCGATAAACGAGCGAAAAGTTAAACAGGTTTGAAAATTTTATCTGAAATCGCGATCAGAATAACCGCGAAATAAATCTGATAAAGGAAAAGCGACGAACTGCTAAACGAACGAACGTTCGTTAACAGAACTTAAACAGTGAACGCGTTCGTTAAAACGAACGGACGAACGAACGTTCGCTAATTAAATAAACCGACGAAAATAAACCGATCTATATAAAAAATGATCTAGGGTTTTTTTTTAAAAAACCGAAGGGTTTTCTTAAAAAAAACGGCGGCGGGGTCGGGTACCTCCGGCGAGGCGCGTCAGCCGGGGCGGGCGGCTCCGCGGTTCCGGGTGGGGCGGGTCGGCGAGGGCGGCGGCGACGGCGAGAGGCGACGGCGACGGCGCTGGGAGGCGGCAGCGACGGCGCGGGGCTCCGGTGGCTCGGCACCACTGCCTCGGGCGGCTCGAGCTCGCGGGGCGGGCGGTGGTGGCGGTGGTGGCGGAGGCGGGCGGCGGTATTTAAAGGGGGCGGGCGGTGGCTTGGGAAGGGCGCCGGGGTGGAGTCCGCTCGGACTCCTCGGCGTCCGCGCCACGCACGACGGCCATGGTGAGGAGGCGGCGGCGCATGGTCGGGCTCGGCTCGGTGGGGCCTTTGGCCCGGGCCAAGGGTCCTTTTTTAAATCATTCACCAAAGAAAAATCCTAGAAAAATAAATAAAATCTAAAAATTCCAAAATAAGTTTCCTCCGCCTAAATAAAATATTTAGAACTAGATGAACTTTTCTTGGCCCCTAAAATGCAACTTTTAAAACATGCAAATTTTTCTAGGGCAATTAAAATTCCAAATAAGTAAAAATAAAATCCCAAAATGGTTTTAACATTTTCCTCCGGTATTTCAATTATTTTGGAGAAGTCATATTATCTCCCTCATTTATTTTAAATGAAATATTTTTCCGGAGAAAAATAATAAAATCCAATATCCTCGTCTTTCACTATTTGATAAAATCAAATATGAAAATTGAAAACTCCCCAACTCTCTCCGAGGGTCCTTGAGTTGCTTAGGATTTTCGAGGATGGCAAACAAGAATGCAAATAAATATGGTATGCATGGATGACCTATGTATAACATGCCAAATTGAAAATTTGGGATGTTACAAACCTACCCCCCTTAAGATGAATCTCGCCCTCGAGATTCGGGTTGGCTAGAAAATAGGTGCGGATGGTCCTGACGAATATCATCTTCTCGCTCCCAGGTGGCTTCCTCCTCGGTATGGTGGCTCCACTGAACTTTGCAAAACTTGATCACCTTGTTGCGAGTGACTCGGCTATCAAACTCCAAAATCTTTACTGGCTTCTCCTCATAAGTTAGATTATCATTCAGCTGAATCGCCTCCAAAGGTACTGTATCGTTCAACGGTATGTCGGCCATCTCAGCGTGGCACTTCTTCGCCATTCGCGACGTGAAACACATCATGAACTCCCGACAGTCCTTCAGGTAACTCCAGCTTGTAGGCAACTTCTCCCATTCGTTCCAAAACACGATATGGTCCTACAAATCTTGGGGCTAACTTTCCCTATACTCCAAAACGTTTCACTCCCCTCAGGGGTGATACTCGCAGATATACTCTGTCTCCGATTTCATAGGTTACTTCCTTGCGTTTTGAATCTGCGTAACTCTTCATCTAGACCGAGCAATCTTTAGCCTTGCTCTCGATCAGTTTAACCTTCTCCTCTGAGTCTTTGATCAAATCTGGTCCAAACAACTGACGGTCTCCAACCTCATCCCACATCAATCATCTGCGTCCATACAGAGCTTCGAACGGTGCCATCTTCAAACTGGCCTGGTAGATGTTGTTGTATGAGAATTCCGCGTACGGCAAATTATCATCCCAACTAGATCCATAATCTAGCGCACATGCTCTCAACATGTCCTCCAAAATCTGATTGACTCTCTCTGTCTGTCCATCCGTCTGTGGGTGGAACGCGGTACTAAACTCCAATCTAGTACCCAAAGTCTGGTGTAGCTGATGCCAAAACTTTGAAGTAAACTGTGTTCCTCTATCTGATACGATACTCCTCGGAACTCCATGCAAACATACGATCCTGGTCATATATATCTTGGCCAATTTGGCACTTGTATAAGTTGTTTTCACCGGGATGAAGTGAGCTACTTTGGTCAAACGATCCACAACTACCCATATTGAATCATATCCTGCTTTGGTTCTGGGTAATCCAAAGATAAAATCCATGCCAAGTTTGTCCCACTTCCATTCGGTATTGGCATAGGCTGCAACATCCTGCTGGCTTTTGATGCTCGGCCTTCACTCTCGGCATACATCACAAACGGCTACATACTCGGCAATATCCTTCTTCATACCAGTCCACCAGAAACGTTCCTTCAAGTCCAAGTACATCTTGGTGTTTCCGGGGTGAATCGAGTATGGTGAGTCATGGGCCTCTTGAAGTATTAACTTCCTGATCTCCAAATTGTTGGGCACATAAATCCGATCCTCAAACCGCAAGGTATCGTGCTCATCCTCGCGAAAACCTTTGGCTTTCCCTTTGCCCATCCTTTCCTTTATCTCAGCAATCTCTTTATCCTCCTTTTGAGCGTCTCAAATCTTGTCTAACAAGGTCGACTGAACCTCCATTGTTGCAAGAAAACCTCTTGGAACAATCTCCAACTGAAGTTCCATAATATCCTCTGCTAACTCCTTTGGCAGTCCTCTACCTTTAAGGATATTGGCATAACTTTTCCGACTTAAAGCGTCTGCTACGACGTTGGCTTTTCCTGGATGATAGTGTAGCTTCATGTCGTAATCTTTTATAAGTTCCAGCCATCTCCTCTGTCTGAGGTTTAACTCCTTCTGTGTGAAAATGTACTTCAAACTCTTATGATCCGTGTACACATCACAACGGTTTCCCATGAGGTAATGTCTCCAGGTCTTCAACGCATGTACCACAGCTGCTAACTCCAAATCATGTGTGGCATAGTTCAACTCATGAGGCTTCAGTTGTCGTGAGGCATACGAGACAACTTTTCCTTCCTGCATAAGAACACATTCAAGTCCCAAGCGAGAGGCATCACAATACACTTGAAACTCCTTATGTATATCTGGCAAGGTCAGCACTGGGGCTGTAGTCAACCGTTCCTTCAACTCTTGGAAGCTTGTCTCACAATCCTCTGTCCATTTGAACTTGGTATCCTTCTTTAGCAACTCTGTCATTGGTTTAGCAATCTTGGAAAAATTCTCAATGAATCTCCGATAATATCCTGCCACCAAGGAAATCGCGAATCTCGCCGATCAAGTGGGTGCCAACCATTCAATGATCGACTGAATTTTACCGATCTACTGCTATACCTCTCCCGATATAACATGCCCAAGAAATCCAACTTCCTTTAACCAAAACTCGCACTTGCTGAATTTGGCATACAACCGGTGTTCCCGAGTTTCTCAAGAACCAAACGAGGTGTTCTGCATGCTCCTCTTCGTTCTTCGAGTAAACCATAATATCGTCGATAAACACCACAACAAACTTGTCCAAATACTCCATGAACACTTTGTTCATCATACTCATAAAATAGGCAGGGGCGTTGGTCAGTCCAAACGACATGACCGTATACTCGTATAATCCATATCGAGTGGTGAATGCTGTCTTTGGTATATCCTTCTCTCGGATCTTCAACTGATGGTATCCTGATCGTAGATCATTCTTATAAAACACTTTAGCTCCTTGCAACTGATCAAATAGATCGTTAATCATCGGTAAGGGATACTTGTTCTTTATCGTTACTTCATTCAGAGCTCGGTAATCAACAACCATCCTCAGGGATTTATCCTTCTTCTCCACCAAAAGTACTGGTGCTCCCCAAGGTGATGAACTTCTTCGAATATAACCTTTCTCCAATAACTCCTTGATCTGCTTTTTAATTTCTTCCAGATCATTTGCGGGCATCCGATAGGGTCTCTTTGATATTGGCCCTGTACCTGGCATTAGCTCTATCAGAAACTCAATGTCTCGATCCGTGGCATGCCCGTAACTCCTCCGAAAAACATCCGGATAATCCTTCACTACAGTACTTCCTCTTGTACAACTCCGTGAGGGTATTCACTTGGCTCCTTCTAGGCACATGCCTAGATACATACTTAATCCTTTTTCCCTCCGGGGTGGTAAGATAAATCGACTTGCTAGCACAATGATACTTCCTCCAAACTTCGACATCCAATCCATACCTAATATCACATCCAATCCTTGCGACTCCAAGATAATTAGGTCGACGGAAAACATGCGTGCGATGATTAGGGTATCTGGGTGCACCATCCGCTAGCCATATACTCGCTCCAAAGTAGCTCACTAAAAGAGGGGTTCTAAGGGTCCGGTTGGTAACTTAAACTTATCCACAAATCCCTTGATATGTATGAATGCGATGCACCAAGATCGAAAAGAACAATAGCGGTAAATGACTGAACCAAAACTTACCTATTACCGCATCCGATCGCTCTTCAACTTCCTCCACGTTAACGTGGTTCACTTGTCCTTTGTTGAATGGATTGGGCTTCTTCCCAGCGCTCCCATTTCCGTTTCCATTCTTTCCTTCAGGGCAGTCATTGGCATAATGCCCTGCCTTCCCGCACTTAAAGCAAATAACTTGGCTTAAGTCCCTCTTGGCGGGTGTAGCTGGGTTAGAGCGATTCTGATTATTGTTGGCTGCATTTCCATTCCCATTCTTCGCACCATTTTGAGATCCTCCTCTAGTATGGTTATGTCCTCCATGGTTATGAACTAGTCCTCCCGAGTTCGGGGTTAAGCGAGGTTTCTGGTGAGCTCCTGAGTTATACTTTCCTTGTCCATACTTCCTCTTACGACTCTCAATTTGCTGCTGCTTTCCTTCAATCATTAGGGCCTTATCTACCAACTCCCGGTAGTTGTTGAAAGTTGCCACCATCAATCGTGATACTCATCTCATCATTCAGCCCTTCCATAAACTTCTCTTGCTTCATGCATCCGTGGACACATCATCGTGGGCATAGCGTGATAACTTGCTAAACTCATCCACGATCGGGCCACAAGACGGTTCCCTCGGCGTAAGTTGCAAAACTCACACTTTTTATCTGCATAGCTCCAGCTTGAGACATGGGCCATGCGAAAAGCTTGTTGAACTGGTCCCAAGTGACATTGGCTATAGGAAAAGTAGTCGTAATTCTCCCACCATGCGGCTGCTGGTCCATCCAATTGATGTGCGGCAAAGCGCACTCTTTCAAAGATCCGTGCATCCTGCGGTGGTTAACTCCTTCCAATACGGCGTAACCAAATCATCTGCAACTATTGGCTCGGTGCTCTTTGGAAAACACCGCGGTTGTAACCTCGAGCGGGCTAAATTGTCCACCGGTGGCGGGTTGTTTTTGTTGTTGTTGTTGGCATTGCCCGATTCTGAACTAGCAATTGCATCAAGGCATTCTCTGTTGGATCAACTGAGTGAGCTCCGTGGGAAAGCAAAACCGGGTCACGCCTCGAGGCATCCGAGGGTTTAGAGGAAGAGATTAGAAATAGAGAGAGGTCTAGTGAGAAAACACTACCCATATGCACATGAGGCAAAACACACATTTATTCAATCAAGCAAGCAAGGGCATACAAAACGATCTAGGATTATCGCACAAGTGCTCAACTACTACTAGTTACATGGGGGGAAAATACTACTAATATTTGGTGGTCATCTAGAAATTTTGATCGGTGGAAGACTCCATGATGTCTGCTCCAGCTTCGTCTTCATAGTCATCATCACTCGGATCTGAGTCGGTGTCGCCGATGATGATGTAGTTGTTCAGACAGAGGGTCTTCTTCCTCTTCTTGCTCCTCTTCCTTGGGTGCTGGTCCTCCCATGAAAACTCCAATCTTCTTGACTAGGTCGCCGTTCTTCTCCAAGAGTATCTTGATTTCTTCCTCATATCCATCGCGTGTAGACTTGAGTTCTTCCTCCAATTCGATGATCTTAGTTTTCGCTTTCTTCAAATCCAGCATGTCGATTGCACATCCGGTTCTCATGACGCCGAATGTGCTGGTTTAGCTCCTGGATGTAAGCTGCAATGGATCTATCCTTCTTGATGCTAATTACTTCCCATTGCTCGCCTCGGCGCCCACATATTTGGTATATGGTGTCTTTAAGCTCCTTGTTGTAGACTTCTCCAATGCGCCCCATGGTAATGTGAGCTGCCATACTCTTTCCCAAACTCCATGTTGGTGCATTGAAAACACATACTATGGGCTCCGTGCTTGGTGCAAACGTCCTTCCGGAACTAGAGCTTGAATCTTCCAAAGATTCTTCTTCTCGGTAGGGTGGCGTTATACGTCCGGTGAAGCTTGGTATTCCAATATTCAGGTACCTAGTGACTTCCTTCAAGTGGCGCCCAAAAGGTGTGTCTTCATCCGTTGGGCAAATTTGTACTTCATCTCCGCATCCTAAAGAGTGGAAAAAGTGGAGAGGGGTCGAAATGAGTAGAGAAGAGTGACCTATGGTTTTATCTTAGTGGTCGTGTCCTACACTCAGCGTGTGCTCTGATACCATCTTGTAGCGACCCGACCTCAGATGGTCAAGTCTCTGTGCTTCGTGTCATCCTCGGATCGGTAATGCCGACACACACAAGATCAAGGATTTATAAGCGAGTAGCAATCACACACTTATTACATCGAATGTCTCAAAAGAGAACTCATTACAATAATATGGCGTAAGGCCATCTAATACGATAACAGCGGAAGGCTTGGAAGATAAAGAGAGTCCATCAACTCCAACGGCATAACTGAGCTGCACGGCAACGACCTACAATCCTTACTCCTCGTCAGAAAAGTCTGCAACATAATACGTTGCAGCCCGAGAACGGGTCAGCACATGGAATATGCTGGCAATGTAACACATAGAGAGTAATGAAAGAATAAGCTATACTACATGCATATGTGGCTGGTGGAAAGCTCTATGTTTACAGTTTTGCGAAAAGCCAATTTTTCCCTATATCAAAGGAATAGATTTTACTTTAACTATCATGGTGGTTGAAACATCATTGAGAAGGTACCCCCCAACTCAAATGATCCCAATTAATATAATTAACATCCCAGCAATATTAGTTTAGAGTGATGAGATACATGTGAATACTCAAGTACTAGATACTCAGAATTGTCCATGACCGGGGACACGGCTAACCATGATTAGATTGTACACTCTGCAGAGGTTTGCGCACTTTTCCCACAAGACTCGATCGCCTCTGTTGGTTTCTCGCACTGCATGGTGTTTGAGAGACGGATGACCGAGACATAGTCTTTCAGAAACATTAACTCTCTACAACGGATAGATCATACCAAACCTATAAAACCCACTACCTGCTGATCTACCTCTTCGAAAGCTTCACGTAACTTACTCAACTATGCTAGAGCCCATAATAGCTTGTGGTTGCACACGGAAGTTTTCTAGCATGAATAATCTCAGTTCCCTTTGAGCCTGGGTGGCGGTCCATAGGAAGATCACACGGGTACCCCGGGATTTCCAAAAAAAAAACAGACAACACTGGGTTCCCAGGTGCCTCAATCCACCCAGATGTGTATTTAAGTTGCCACCTTAAAGTAAACCATTAATTAATAATCTCACATCTATCGTGAATATCTCTCAAACCCAAACCACGTCTACGAGCATAGCATGGCAATATAAGCATAACGTAGAAGTAACTCCCAAGGGTTTGAAAGTAACAGGGCAATAGGTTCCTACCTCATCGTCTACTTCCCAACCCACAAATTAATAACATGTTTGAGGGTTGAAACTAATGCATAAAAACTAGGTATGAAAGGTATGATCAAGTGTTACTTGCCTTGCTGACGATCCGTGAATCCTAGAGACTCGTAGTAACACGCTTCGCACTCCGGGAATTCTATCGCAAGCAAACAATACATACATAAGTAAACAAGCAAAGATGCACAAACGAAACTTCAACTGAAAGAGGTTGACCGGAGAGTTCAACTTAAGAACTTCGGTTTGCAAAAAGAATCAAACCAAACAAAACAACGAAACTCAAACGACAAAAGAAATAGAGTCCATTTACTAATCTGAACTAGAGTCAAATTTTACAATGATAAAAACTGGTTTGAGTTGATTATTCGGAAAGAGGGTTTCGAGATGAAACTCCAGGCGCTTGAATCGCCTGATTCTGATAAACGAGCGAAAAGTTAAACAAGTTTGAAAATTTGATCTGAAATCGCGATCAGAATAACCGCGAAATAAATCTGATAAAGGAAAAGCGACGAACTGCTAAACGAACGAACGTTCGTTAACAGAACTTAAACAGTGAACGCGTTCGTTAAAACGAACGGACAAACGAACGTTCGCTAATTAAATAAACCGACGAAAATAAACCGATCTATATAAAAAAACGATCTAGGGTTTTTTTTTAAAAAACCGAAGGGTTTTCTTAAAAAAAAGCGGGTCGGTACCTCCGAGGCGCTCGCGGGCGGGCGGCTCCGCGGGTCCGGTGGGGCGGGGTCGGCGAGGGGCAGCGGCGACGGCGATAGGCGGCGGCGACGACGCTGGAGGAGCGGCGGCGACGGCGCTGGGCTCGGGCGGCTCGGCTCCGCGGCTCGGGCGGCTCGGCTCCGGCGGGCGGGTGGTGGTGGTGGGTGGTGGCGGAGGCGGGCGGCGGTATTTAAAGGGGCAGGGGCGGCGTGGCTTGGGAAGGGCGCCGGGGTGGAGTCCGCTCGACTCCCTCGGCGTCCGCGCCACGCACGGCGGCGCTGTGATGAGGAGGCGGCGGCATGGCCGGGTTGGCTCGGCCGGGCCTTTGGCCCGGTCGGCCATGGGTCCTTTTTTAAATCATTCCGCTGAAAGAAAAATTCCTAGAAAAGTAAATAAAAATCTAAAATTCCAAAATAAGTTTCCTCCGTCTAAATAAAATATTTAGAACTAGATGAACTTTTCTTGGCCCCTAAAATGCAACTTTTTAAAACGTGCAAATTTTTCTAGGGCAATTAAAATTCCAAATAAGTAAAAATAAGATCCCAAAATGATGTTTAACATTTTTCCTCCGGTATTTCAATTATTTTGGAGAAGTCATATTATCTCCCCTCATTTATTTTAAATGAAATATTTTTCTGGAGAAAAAATAATAAAATCCAATATCCTCGTCTTTCACTATTTGATAAAATCAAATATGAAAATTGAAAACTCCCGAACTCTCTCCGAGGGTCCTTGAGTTGCTTAGGATTTTCGACGATGGCAAACGAGAATGCAAATAAATATGGTATGCATGGATGACCTATGTATAACATGCCAAATTGAAAATTTGGGATTTTACAATTTTGAACTTCTTCAAAATTTTATCAAGCTATGTGCTTTGTGAAAGTCCAATTAAGCATCTTGATCTATCTCTATAGATCTTGATGCCCAATATATAAGCAGCTTCACCGAGGTCTTTCATTGAAAAAAAATTATTCAAGTATCCTTTTATGCTATCCAGAAATTCTATATCATTTCCAATCAACAATATGTCATCCACATATAATATTAGAAATGTTACAGAGCTCCCACTCACTTTCTTGTAAATACAGGCTTCTCCGAATGTCCGTATAAAACCATATGCTTTGATCACCTCATCAAAGCGTATATTCCAACTTCGAGATGCTTGCACCAGTCCATAAATGGATCGGTGGAGCTTGCACACTTTGTTAGCACCTTTAGGATCGACAAAACCTTCTGGTTGCATCATATACAACTCTTCTTTAATAAATCCATTAAGGAATGCAGTTTTGACGTCCATTTGCCAGATTTCTTAATGATAAAATGCGACAATTGCTAACATGATTCGGACTGACTTAATCATCGCTACGGGTGAGAAGGTCTCGTCATAGTCAACTCCTTGAACTTGTCGAAAACCTTTTGCGACAAGTCGAGCTTTGTAACAGTAACATTACCATCAGCGTTAGTCTTCTTCTTGAAGATCCAATTATTCTCTATGGCTTGCTGATCATCAGGCAAGTCCACCAAAGTCCACACTTTGTTCTCATACATGGATCATATCTCAGATTTCATGGCCTCAAGCCATTTTGCGGAATATGGGCTCATCATCGCTTCCTCATAGTTCGTAGGTTCATCATGGTCTAGTAACATGACTTCTAGAACAGTATTACCGTATCACTCTGGTGCAGAACGTGCTCTGGTTGACCTACGATGTTCGGTAATAACTTGATCCAAAGTTTCATGATCATTATCATTAGCTTCGTTTCTAGTTGGTGCAGGCATCACGGGAATGGTTTTCTGTGATGAGCTACTTTTCAATTTGAGAGAAGGTACAATTACCTCATCAAGTTGTCCTTTCCTCCCACTCTCTTCTTTCGAGAGAAACTCCTTCTCTAGAAAGGATCCATTCTTAGCAACAAAGATCTTGCCTTTGGATCTGTGATAGAAGGTGTACCCAGCAGTTTCTTTTCGGTATCCTATGAAGACGCACTTCTCCGATTTGGGTTCGAGCTTATCAGGCTGAAGCTTTTTCACATAAGCATCGCAGCCCCAAACTGTAAGAAACGACAGCTTAGGTTTCTTGCCAAACCATAGTTCATACGGTGTCATCTCAACGGATTTAGACGGTGCCCTATTTAATGTGAATGCAGCTATCTCTAATGCATAACCCCAAAATGATAGCGGTAAATCGGTAAGAGACATCATAGATCGCACCATATCTAATAAAGTACGGTTACGACGTTCAGACACACCATCACGTTGTGGTGTTCCAGGTGGCGTGAGTTGTGAAACTTTTCCACATTGTTTTAAATGAAGGCCAAACTCGGAACTCAAATATTCGCCTCCGCGATCAGATCATAGAAACTTTATTTTCTTGTTACGATGATTCTCCACTTCACTCTGAAATTCTTTGAACTTTTCAAATGTTTCAGATTTGTGTTTCATCAAGTAGATATACCCAGATCTGCTCAAATCATCTATGAAGGTCAAAAAATAACGATCATTGGACCACATACATCGGTATGTATTACTTCCAATAAGTCAGTGGCTCGCTCCATTGTTCCGGAGAACAGAGTCTTAGTCATCTTGCCCATGAGGCATGGTTCGCAAGCATCAAATGATCATAATCAAGTGATTCCAAAAGTCCATCTGCATGGAGTTTCTTCATGCGCTTTACACCAATATGACCTAAACGGCAGTGCCACAAATATGCTGCACTATCATTATCAACTTTGCATCTTTTGGCATCAATATTATGAATATGCGTATCACCATGATCAAGATTCAACAAAAATAGACCACTCTTCAAGGGTGCATGACCATAAAAGATATTATTCATATAAATAGAACAACCATTATTCTCTGATTTAGATGAATAACCGTCTCACATTAAAAAAGATCCAGATATAATGTTCATGCTCAACGCTGGCACAAAATAACAATTATTCAGGTCTAAAACTAATCCCGAAGGTAGATGTAGAGGCAGCGTGCCGACGGCGATCACATCGACCTTGGAACCATTCCCGACGCGCATCGTCACCTCATCCTTTAGGCAATCTTCTTTTAATCCATAGACCCTGTTTCGAGTTAAAAACATGAGCAACTGAACCGTTATCAAATACCCAGGCACTACTACGAGCATTAGTAAGGTACACATCAATAACATGTATATCGAATATACCTTTGTTCACTTTGCCATCCTTCTTTTCCGCCAAATACTTGGGACAGTTCCGCTTCCAGTGACCAGTCCCTTTGCAGTAGAAGCACTCAGTTTCAGGCTTAGGTCCAGACTTGGGCTTCTTCCCGGGAGTGGCAACTTGCTTGCCATTCTTCTTGAAGTTCCCCTTCTTTCCTTTCCCACTTTTTTCTTGAAACTAGTGGTCTTATTAACCATCAACACTTGATGCTCCTTCTTGATTTCTACCTCCGCAGCTTTGAGCATAGCGAAGAGCTCGGGAATTTTCTTATCCATCCCTTGCATATTGTAGTTCATCTCGAAGCCTTTGTAGCTTTGTGGCAGTGATTGAAGAACCCTGTCAATAACACTATCATCTAGAAGATTAACTCCTGGCTGAGTCAAGTGGTTATGATACCCAGACATTCTGAGTATGTGTCCTCTGACATAACTGTTCTCCTCCATCTTGCATCTATAGAACTTGTTGGAGACTTCATATCTCTCAACTCGGGCATTTGCTTGAAATATTAACTTCAAATCCTGGAACATCTCATATGGTCCATGATGTTCAAAATGTCTTTGACATCCCGATTCTAAGCCATAAAGCATGGCACACTGAACTATCGAGTAGTCATCAGATCGATCTTGCCAGACGTTCATGACATCAACATCTGCTCCTGTAGCAGGCCTTTCACCTAGCGGTGCATCAAGGACATAATTCTTCTGTGCAGCAATGAGGATAATCCTCAAGTTATGGACCCAGTCCGTGTAGTTATTACCATCATCTTTCAACTTAGCTTCCCCTAGAAACGCATTAAAATTGAGGGAACGATAGCATGGGCCATTGATCTACAACATAGATATGCAAAAACTATCAGGACTAAGTTCATGATAACTTAAGTTCAATTAATGATATTACTTAAAAACTTCCACTTAGGTAGACATCCGTCGAGTCATCTAAATGATCACGTGATCCAAATCAACTAAACCATGTCCGATCATCACGTGATATGGAGTAGTTTTCAATGGTGAACATCTCTATGTTGATCATATCTACTATATGATTCACGTTCGACCTTTCGGTCTCCAGTATTTCGAGGCCATGTCTGTACATGCTAGGATCGTCAAGTTTAACACGAGTATTGCGCATGTGCGAAACTGTCTTGCTCCCATTGTATGTGAACCTAGATCTTATCACACCCGATCATCACGTGGTGTCTCAGCACGACGAACTGTCGCAACGGTGCATACTCAGGGAGAACAGTTATACCTGGAAATTTTAGTAAGGGATCATCTTATAATGCTACCTCCGTACTAAGCAAAATAAGATGCATAAAAGATAAACATCACATGCAATCAAAATATGTGACATGATATGGCCATCATCATCTTGTGCCTTTGATCTCCATCTCCAAAGCACCATCATGATCTCCATCGTCACCAGCTTGACACCTTGATCTCCATCGTAGCGTCATGGTCGTCTCGCCAACTATTTCTACTACAACTATCGCTAACGCATAGTGATAAAGTAAAGCAATTACATGGCGTTTGCATTTCATACTATAAAGTGACAACCATAAGGCTCCTGTCATTTGCCGATAACTTTTACAAAACATGATCATCTCATACAATAACAACATGCCCTTCAAAAACAAGTTAGACGTCCTCTACTTTGTTGTTGCAAGTTTTACATGGCTGCTTTGGGCTTCTAGTAAGAACGTTCTTACCTACGCATCAAAACCACAACGGTGATTTTATCAAGTTTGCTGTTTTAACCTTCAACAAGGACCGGCCACAGTCAAATTCGATTCAACTAAAGTTGGAGAAACAGACACCCGCGAGCCACCTTTATGTAAAACTAGTTGCATGTCTGTCGGTGGAACCGGTCTCATGAATGTGGTCATGTAAGGTTGGTCCAGGCCGCTTCATCCAACAATACCGCCGAATCAAAATAAGACATTGGTGGTAAGCAGTATGACGATCACTTCCCACAACTCTTTGTGTTCTACTCGTGCATATCATCTACGCATAGACCTGGCTCGGATGCCACTGTTGGGAAACATAGCATGCAATTTCAAAAAAATTCCTACGTTCACGCAAGACCTATCTAGGAGATGCATAGCAATGAGAGGGGGAAAGTGTGTCCACGTACCCTCGTAGACCGAAAGCGGAAGCGTTTGACAACGCGATTGATGTAGTCAAACTTCTTCTCGTTTCGACCGATCAAGCACCGAACGTACGACACCTCCGAGTTCTGCACATGTTCGGCTCGATGACGTCCCTCGAATTCTTGATCTAGCAAAGTGTCAAGGGATAGTTCCGTCAGAACGACGGCGTGGTGATGGTGATGGTGAAGTGATCCACGCAGGGTTTCACCTAAGCACTACGTGAATATGCTTGGAGGCGTAAACTATGGAGGGAGGCGCCGCACACGGCTAACAGATGTTGTTGTGTGTTCTAGGCGCCTCCCCCCATCATATATATAGGTGGGAGGGAGAGGGGGCAGCCAAGGGGGCGCCCAAGTAGGAGGAATCCTACTTGGGGCCCTAATCCTATTCGCCCCCCCCTTACCATAAATCTCGGAGGGGGGAGGAATGAGGAGGGGGGAGAGAAGGAAAGGGGAGGCAGAATCCCTCCCCTTCCTTTCTCTCTTCTCCACTTTCCTTCCCCCCTTATTTTGCCTACATGGGGCGCACCAACCCCTTAGGGGCTGGTCTGTCCCACTCTTGGCCCATTAGGCCCATGTAGTTGCCGGGGGGATGCCCGGAACCCCTTCCGGTGACCCGATATGTACCCGGAACCCCTTCCGGTGACCCGATATGTACCCGGTACCCCGGGAACATTTCCGGTGTCCGAATACCATCGTCCTATATATCAATCTTTACCTCTCGACCATTTCGAGACTCCTCGCCATGTCCGTGATCTCATGCGGGACTCCGAACAACATTCGGTCACCAAATCACATAACTCATATAATACAAAATCGTCATCGAACGTTAAGCATGTGGACCCTACGGGTTCGAGAACTATGTAGACATGACCGAGACACCTCTCCGGTGAATAACAACAGCGGAACCTAGATGCTCATATTGGTTCCTACATATTCTACGAAGATCTTTATCGGTCGTACGGCAATGACAACATACGTTATTCCCTTTGTCATCGGTATGTTACTTGCCCGAGATTCGATCGTCGGTATCTTCATACCTAGTTCAATCTCTTTGCCGGCAAGTCTCTTTACTCGTTCTGTAATACATCATCCCACAACTAACTCATTAGTCACATTGCTTGCAAGGCTTATTGATGTCTACTACGCACCCTTCTTCTTGTAGACGTTGTTGGGCCTCCAAGTGCAGAGGTTTGTAGGACAGTAGCAAATTTCCCTCAAGTGGATGACCTAAGGTTTATCAATCCATGGGAGGCGTAGGATGGTCTCTCTCAAGCAACCCTGCACCCAAATAACAAAGAGTCTCTTGTGTCCCCAACACACCCAATACAATGGTAAATTGTATAGGTGCACTAGTTCGGCGAAGAGATGGTGATACAAGTGCAATATGCATGGTAGATATAGGTTTTTGTAATCTGAAAATATAAAAACAGCAAGGTAACAAGCAAGAAAAGTGAGCGTAAACGGTATTGCAATGCTAGGAAACAAGGCCTAGGGTTCATACTTTCACTAGTGCAAGTTCTCTCAACAATAATAACATAATTGGATCATATAACTATCCCTCAACATGCAACAAAGAGTCACTCCAAAGGCACTAATAGCGGAGAACGAACGAAGAGATTATGGTAGGGTACGAAACCACCTCAAAGTTATTCTTTCCAATCAATCCGTTGGGCTATTATTATAAGTGTCACAAACAGCCCTAGAGTTCGTACTAGAATAACACCTTAAGACACATATCAACCAAAACCCTAATGTCACCTAGATACTCCATTGTCACTTCAAGTATCCGTGGGTATGATTATACGATATGCATCACACAATCTCAGATTCATCTATTCAACCAACACATAGAACCTCAAAGAGTGCCCCAAAGTTTCTACCGGAGAGTCAAGACGAAAACGTGTGCCAACCCCTATGCATAAGTTCATGGGCGGAACCCGCAAGTTGATCACCAAAAAATACATCAAGTGAATCACGTGATATCACATTGTCACCACAGATACGCACGGCAAGACATACATCAAGTGTTCTCAAATCATTAAAGACTCAATCCGATAAGAGAACTTCAAAGGGGAAACTCAATCCATTACAAGAGAGTAGAGGGGGAGAAGAAACATAAGATCCAACTATAATAGCAAAGCTTATGATACATCAAGATCGTGCCAAATCAAGAACACGAGAGAGAGAGAGAGAGAGAGAGAGATCAAACACATAGTTACTTGGTACATACCCTCAGCCCCGAGGGTGAACTACTCCTCCTCGCCATGGAGAGCGCCGGATGATGAAGATGGCCACCGTGAGGGTTCCCTCCCAGGTGCCGAACAGGTCCCGATTGATTTTGGTGGCTACAGAGGCTTGCGGCGGCGGAAGTCCCGATCTATTATGTTCCCAAGTTTTAGGGTATATGGAGATATATAGGCGGAAGAAGTATCGTCGGGGAGCCACGAGGCCCACGAGGTGGAGGGCGCGCCCTAGTGGGGTGGGCGCCCCTACCTCGTGCCTCCCTCGTTGCTTCCTTGACGTGGACTCCAAGTCTCCCGGGTTGCTTTCCTTCCAAAAATAACTTCTCCAGAAGATTTCATCCCGTTTCGACTCCGTTTGATATTCCTTTTCTTCGAAACACTGAAACAAGGGGAAAAATAGGAACTGGCACTAGGCTCTGGGTCAATAGGTTAGTCCCAAATATAATATAAAAGTGTAAAATAAAGCCCATAAACATCCAAAACACATAATATAATAGCATGGAACAATAAAAAATTATAGATACGTTGGAGACGTATCACTTATTATGTGCATTACCGAGAGGGCCCAGAGATACCTCTCCGATACTCGGAGTGACAAATTCTAATCTTGATCTATGCCAACCCAACAAACACCTTCGGAGATACGTGTAGAGCATCTTTATAATCACCCAGTTACGTTATGACGTTTGATAGCACACAAGGTATTCCTCCGGTATCCTGGAGTTGCATAATCTCATGGTCAAAGGAATATGTATATGACATGAAGAAAGCAATATCAATAAAACTTAACGATCATTATGCTAAGCTAACGGATGGGTCTTGTCCATCACATCATTATCCTAATCATGTGATCCCGTTCATCAAATGACAACACATGTCCATGGTTAGGAAACTTAAACCATCTTTGACTAACGAGCTAGTCTAGTAGAGGCTTACTAGGGACACAGTGTTTTGTCTATGTATCCACACATGTATCAAGTTTTTGGTTAATAAATTCTAGTAAACATTTATCATGGTATTAGGAAATATAAATAACAAATTTATTATTGCCTCGAGGGCATATTTCCTTCACGAAGAAGTTCGACTACATCAGTCGCGTTGTTAAACGCTTCTGCTTACGGTCTGCGAGGGTACGTAGATACACTCTCCCCCTTCGTTGCTATGCATCTCCATGGATAGATCTTGTGTGTGCATAGAATGTTTTTGGTTTTCCATGCAACGTTTCCCAACATTGGCATAATGAGCCAGGTCTATGCGTAGTTGATATGCACGAGCAGAACATAAAGAGTTGTCAGCGGTGATAGTCATACTGCTTACCACCAACGTCTTATTTTTATTCAGCGGTATTGTGGGATGAAGCGGCACGTACCAACCTTACATGTCCACGCACATGAGACCGGTTCCACCGATTGACATGCACCTAGTTTTGCATAAAGGTGGCTGGCGGGTGTCTATTTCTCCTACTTTAGTTGAATCAAATTTGACTGCGATCGGTCCTTAAAGAAGGTTAAAACAGTAAACTTGATGAATCACTGTTGTGGTTTTATGCGTAGGTAAGAACGGTTCTTGCTAGAAGCCCGTAGCAGCCACGTAAAACTTGCAACAACATAGTAGATGACGTCTAACTTGTTTTTGCAGGGCATGTTGTGATGTGATATGGTCAAGATATGATGTGATATATATTGATGTATGCGATGATCATGTTTTGTAATATCGACAACTGGCAGGAGCCTTAGGGTTGTCTCTTTATTGTATGATGTGCAAGCACCATGTAATTGCTTTACTTTATCACTATGCGTTAGCGATAGTTGTAGAAGCAATAGTTGGCATGAAGACCTTGACGCAACGACGCAACGATGGAGATCAAGGTGTCGAGCCAGCGACGATGGAAATCATCGATGCTTTGGAGATGGAGAGCAAAAGCACGAGATGATGATGGCCATATCACGTCACATATTTTGATTGCATGTGATGTTTATCCTTTATGCATCTTATTTTTCTTAGAACGGTGGTAGCATTATAAGATGATCCCTTCACTTAATTTCAAGATAAAAGTGTTTCCCTGAGTATGCACCGTTGCTACAGTTCGTCGTTTCGAGACACCACGTGATTATCGGGTGTGATAGACTCTACGTTCACATACAACGGGTGTAAGACAGTTTTGCACATGTAGAATACTTGGGTTAAACTTGACGAGCCTAGCATGTACAGACATGGTCCCAGAACACTGGAGACCAAAAGGTCGAACACGAGTCATATAGTAGATACGATCAACATAGAGATGTTCACCGTTGATGACTACCCCATCTCACGTGATGATCGGACATAGGTTAGTTGATTTGGATCATGTATCACTTAGATAACTTGAGGGATGTTTATTTAAGTGGGAGTTCTTAAGTAATTTGGTTAATTGAACTTAATTTATCATGAACTTAGTCTTATAGTTTTGCATATCTATGTTGTAGATCAATAGATCACAATATAGCTCCCCTATTTTTGATATGTTCATAGAGAAAACTAAGTTGAACGATGATAGTAGAAATAAAGCGGACTAGGTCCGTGATCTGAGGATTACCCTCATTGCTGCACAGAAGAATTATGTCCTTGATGCATCGCTAGGTGACAGACCTATTGCAGGAGCAGATGCAAACGTTATGAATGTTTGGCAAGCTCGATATGATGACTACTTAATAGTTTAGTGCACCATGCTCTACGGCTTAGAACTGGGACTTCAAAAATGTTTTGAACTCCACGGAGCATATGAGATGTTCCAAGAGCTGAAATTGGTATTTCAGACTCATGCCCGTGTCGAGAGGTATGAGACCCCTGGCAAGTACTTTGCCTACAAGATGCAGGAGAATAGCTCAACCAGTGAGCATGTGCTCAGAACGTCTGGGTACTACAATCGTTTGAATCAAGTGGGAGTTAATCTTCCAGATAAGATAGTGATTGACAAAGTTCTGTAGTCACTATCATCAAGCTACTAGAACTTCGTGATGAGCTATAATATGCAAGGGATGACGAAAATGATTCCCGAGCTCTTCGCGATGCTGAAATCGGCGATGGTAGAAATCAAGAAAGAGCATCAAGTGTTGATGGTTAACAAGACCACTAGTTTCAAGAAAAAGGGCAAGGGAAAGAGAGGGAACTATAAGAAGAATGGCAAGCAAGTTGCCGCTCCCATGAAGAAGCCCAAAGCTGGACCCAAGCCTTGAATGAGTGCCTCTAGTGCAAAGGAAATGGTCACTGGAACGGAACTGCCCCAAATACTTGGCGGATACGAAGGATGGCAAAGTGAACAAATGTATATTTGATATACATGTTATTGATGTGTAGCTTACTAGTATTAACAGTAGCCCCTATGTATTTGATACCAGTTCAGTTTCTAAGATTAGTAACTCGAAACAGGAGTTGCAAAATAAACAGAGACTAGTTAAGGGCGAGGTGACGATGTGTGTTGGAAGTGATTCCAAGGTTGATACGATCACCATCGCACACTCCCTCTACCTTCAGGATTAGTGTTGAACCTAAATAAATGTTATATGGTGTTTGCGTTGAGCATGAATATGATTTGATCATGTTTATTGCAATACGGTTATTCATTGAAGTCAAAGAATAATCGTTGTTCTATTTACATGAATAGAACCCTCTATGGTCATACACCCAATGTGAATGGTTTATTGAATCTCGGTCATAGTGACACACATATTCATAATATTGATGCCAAAAGATGCAAAGTTGATAATGATTGTGTAACATACTTGTGGCACTGCGGTTTAGGTCATATTGGTGTAAAGCGCATGAAGAAACTCCATGCAGATGGGATTTTGGAATCACTTGATTATGAATCATTTGATACTTGCGAACCATGCCTCATGGGCAAGATGACTAAAACTCCGTTCTCCGGAACAATGGAACTAGCTAATGACTTATTGGAAATAATACATACCGATGTATGCGGTCCGATGAGTATTGAAGCACGCGGCGGGTATCGTTATTTTCTAACCTTCACAGATGATTTGAGTAGATATGGGTATATCTTCTTAATGAAACACAAGTCTGAAACATTTGAAAAGTTCAACGAATTTTAGAGTGAAGTGGAGAATCATCATAACAAGAAAATAAAGTTTCTACGATATGATCGTGGTGGCGAATATTTAAGTTACGAATTTGGCCTTCATTTAAAACAATGTGGAATAGTTTCACAACTCACGCCACCTGGAACACCACAGCGAAATGGTGTGTCCGGATGTTGTAACCATACTTTATTAGATATGGTGTGTTCTATGATGTCTCTTACCGATTTACCACTATCATTTTGGGGTTATGCATTAGAGACAGCTGCATTCACGTTAAAAAGGGCATCGTCTAAATCCGCTGAGACGATACCGTATGAACTCTGGTTTGGCAAGAAACCTAAGTTGTCGTTTCTAAATGTTTGGTGATGCAACGCTTATGTCAAAAGTCTTCAGCCTGATAAGCTCAAACCTAAACCGGAGAAGTGCATCTTCAAAGGATACCCTAAGGAAACTTTTGGGTACATCTTCTACCACAGATCCGAAGGCAAGATCTTTGTTGCTAAGAGTGGGTCCTTTCTAGAGAAGGAGTTTCTTTCGGAAGAAGTGAGCGGGAGGAAAGTAGAACTTGATGAGGTAATTGTACCTTCTCTCGAATTGGAAAGTAGAACATCACAGAAAACCGTTCCCGTGATGCCTACACCAACTAGAGAGGAAGCTAATGATAATGATCATGAAACTTCAGATCAAGTTACCACTACTAGGGAAAACCCTAGTAGTATAGCTACTAGTAGCGCTTGTATAAGCGCTACCAGTAAGGCGCTACAGCTAACTGGTAGCAGTAGCGTTGGTTTTCCAGCGGTACTGCTATACCTAGTTAGCAGTAGCGCTTGGTAGGGAAAAGCGCTATTGATAATGGTGAGTAGCAGTAGCGTTTCTTTTGAAAAGTGCTACTACTTATTTTTCCTGTATTTTTGAAAATGCGGCTTATTTTCGCTGTATTTGTATAGGTTTTATATATAGTACTTTCATCATATGATTTTATGACCATGATTAGTTAGTATATACAACATTGGGTGAAATGAATGCGGATTAGGTTCAACTGGAGGCAACATGTGGTGCATGTCGAAAGTATACTACTAATCCTAACTTGATCAAGTTTGGATTATTAGTACTTTCGATGTGCACCACATGTTGCCTCCACTTGAATCTAATCCGCGCTCCTTCCACCAATGATATAATAACTAATCATGATCATAATAACAAATCATCATGATAATCATGATCAACATCATCGTCATATTAATATAAAAACTCTTGCATCATATCATCACCAACAACACTAGCTAATAATCATCCATTACCACCAACACTATTTAATCATCATAGTCATAGTGTACTATCTAATCACCACCAACACTAGCTAATAATAATCATCATAGTCATTACCACCAACACTAGCTATTTAATCATCATAGTCATAGTGTAGCACATCATCATCTTCAAACTCATTCTAGCTAGCTAATCACTCCTGCTGCTCTCTCTCTCTCTCTCAGGTAAAATAGCATAAAACATGTGTAGTACTCCTGCTTCATCATATTGGAGAATTCAGATGAACCTGTCTCCTAATTGTGGGCTACACTTCTGATTGCTGCCCCTAGTACTTCTCTATTGTAATCCTTCACAATTTTGCTCCAGTCTTTGACTATTAAGACTTGTTCGCTTCGAGAAACCATGAATGCACTCATGTGCAATGTAGGATGTCTTGGCCGTAAGCTAACCATTGTCATGCGACCTTTAGGCTCGATCCAACGAGGCACAACATTCATCGGGAGTCCCTATTGAAGAACATCGTAGTAACATACTTAGCAATGAAGTTTAGCTTAGAAAATAATGTATGCAAAAGATGCACTGAGGATAAATAGTAAAAATCTTACCATCTTTCCTAAATAGATGTGACCGTAGTTCAATACGCACAGTAGTGGTCGCATGTTTTGAGTACTAATATTTTGAAGTCTAGGAAAATAACCTGTCTTAACAGTATCAAGATCATCAAGCCATGAAACATAATGACTTATCTCCTCGCAGTTTAGTTCAGCCCCGGGACAGTAGTAGGTGCTGTCTACCAAGCGATGGACATGTTTGCTTGAATGGAAATAAGTTGTCAACTATTTTTAAATAAACAATATAAATTACTTAATAAATATGGTTGAGAAACTCACATGATGGTAGAACTGGAGGCGTCTGCACATCAACCCAGATGTCGATATTACCTTGAATTTCATCTTCCGGACGAATATCAAAGATGATAAGCATATTAGGATCAAATGCATAAGCCTTTCATAGTGCTCTCCAATTTTTGCATTCAAAATAGGAGTAGGTGTCTGCATTGTATAATTTTATGGCAAAAGTATAACCATGCTCGGTCCTCAAGTGAACTCTCTTTACCTCCATACTTTCCATAGTACTGAAACTAATCTTATCGAAGACATAAATTCTTGCATGGAAGGGGATATGCTAGTAGAATTGTAAAAAAATAAAATTATAAGTTGAAGCAAAAGAAGCAGAAGTCATGCTTAATTACGAAAAAAAACTTGTCATTGTGACTTACTGTACCCACTTAGAAGTTCTCATCCAGCACGATGCTGAAGCGCCTACCACCAACTAGGTGAGGCCTGTCGCACAGGTCGTGCTCGTCTTTGCATTATTCGCACATAACGAATTCCCTTTCAGCGTCAGACATTTCCTATGTTCATAGTTGAAACATTAATTGAAAATCGATCGAAGGCAACTACCAGGAAACTCAACACACAGATCACTATTACTCAATATTCAACAGGTTGATTTAGGTCTATCGAGTCTTCCTTCCTAAACTCTCATCTCACGTATATGGTGGGTACTCCCTCTCTGATATTGCAACCGTCGGTGATGGTCGCTACTCCTCCTTTCCCTAGTGCATTACAAATATCTAGCACAAGGAAAAGAAGGAGAAGCGACCCCCACGACAACAGTCTGTATTCTTCTTCTCTCATATATGATGGACACTCCCTCACCGATTTTTTGACCGTTGATGATGGTCGCTACTCCTTCTTCCCCTAGTGCATAACAAAGGTCTAGCATAAAGAGAATAAGGATAAGCGACCCCCACGACAGCAGTCGGCATTCTTCTTCTCTCATATATGGTGGAGACTCTCCCTCACTGATTTTTTGACTGTCGTGTATGGAGCCCCGACAGACTTAAAGTCAACTCGAAATGTCATTTAATTCTCTTTCTAGCAAATCGGGGGCACTCGATATTTCCTACATATTCTAGCACAAGTCATGCTTCAGTTCACGGAAAAATCCGGCATGACCTTTGCTAAAATAGGACATATCGAGCGCCTGAAATTTTCCGGAACGGAAATGAATCAACACTCCGGCAAAACATAGGCCACTCGGATTCTCCCTGCGATACAAAGATGTCCATACACATACAACGATGTTTAAACTTGAAATTATATCCGAATCAATTATCATAAGTATTCGCACATGAGCATAAACTGGTGCTCATTGCATTTCAATGGTTCAACGTTGACAAAAACATCTCAATATATCTTATAACCCGAGCATTTCATTTGGTTAAGAAGCATAACTAAATACCCTACTTCTACTCTATTCAATACCGAGTAGAGAAGGAGGATGTGGACTTTTAGCTCACCGACTCGGGTGTAGAGGAAGTAGAGGTAGCTCGGATGACGATCACTCCAAGGAGACACGACTCTACAAAGCCTGTATATTCCACCTTGTAAAATTTTAGATCATCAAATCTCATATAACATTCTTGGATGACAAAGTGATAATGACATAAAAATAATTAAAATTTCCAATACATTTCTATATTGAAAAACAAAATTACAAAAAAATTCTATAACTAAATTTTCTTACTAAAAATTTTATTACTAAATTTGATACCTAAAAATTTCTCATATAGCATTCCAATAGATTTCTATAATTGAAAATTTTCTATACCTAAAAATTTATATTACTAATTTTTTATATATTCAAAAACCTATTCACTAGTCTATTACGCACTTACTATAAATAAACTAGTTCTATTAACCACTTCTTAAATAAACTATTTCTATTAAACACTTACTAAAAAACATCCTAGTTCTAGCCCTAACATTTACTAAAAATACATTGTTCTAACCCTAAAAATTGAAAAGACCTATACATTTACTAAAAATACCCTACTCCTAGCCCTAACATATGTCCATCCATCCATCCATTTGTCCATCCATCCATCTGTCTACATTCTATTTTATTTGAAAAACATTAAAAAAAACCTACAATCTACAAGAACATAGGGAGGAAGGAGGTAGGAGAACTAGTACAACGAGGTGCTATACAAACGGTTTTTAACCCCTTTCCGCGACGGCATTTGGAACTGTCGCCTAGTGAGTGTGGGCGATAGGGGGGGGGGGTCCTTCCCACACAACCCAGAAACCGTCGGGGATATGCCCTCTTGGCACACACGCTCGGCAAAATAAGGTCGTGTGGGACCGGCGAGCGACCAAATACGGTTATAAGTACACTAGTGCTCAAAAAATACAATTATACAGGCGAAATCATTTCCGGTCGTAAGTACATCCCACACAGTCAATCCCCGCTAAACGTTTCCGTTCGTATATACATCCCACACAGTCACTCCAAGGAAAACGTTTCTGTTTGCAGGTACATCACACACAATTTTCCCCGTTAAATCGTTTGTGATAGCATTTCCATTGCACACAGTATTAACAATTTTACCGTTTGCGTTATTGAATGCATCACACACGGTGCGTAGAATAAGCTGTCTGGCAAAGGTTGTCCATCACACACAGTTTTTATGTGGTAAACGTTTGCGCCAGGTGGCCTAATGCAAACAGTTTTCAAGAGGATGTCGTGTGTGATTGTTCATTGATCCAACACGGTTTATTCCTAGAAACTGTGTGCGTCGTTGCTTGAGGTCATTGCCCATCGTGTTTTCTCAATAACCGTTTGCAATAGAAAAACCCAATTAGCAGGCTAATTATCCTATTATTAATAATCCATTTATTAATCTAATTGACATTTCATATTAAGCACACAATATATTTCATTTTCATAATTGAAATACATCCGAGTACAACATCATATAGCTTCAGCACTCAGCTACCCCATTACACAACTGCACCAGCACCAAGTTTCACATGCAACATCTATAACCTTTTGAAATTAGCATCATAGACGGTACATAGACAAATGTATCTCATCTAGAAAACTGCTGAAGTAGAAGGCGAATATTGAGCCTTCATTGATGTTGAAGGTCTTTGCAACTTTAGGCCAGTGCCTGTGGATGATTGACCGTCCATCCTTCGTCCTCTTCAGGAACACTTCATTATTGAACCATGGGTGTTGTATGAATACCTTCCTCGCCTCCTGACCATACAGGTTGTTTGAGATGTAATCATCAGTGAACTGCTTTGGAAAGGCCTGAAAACAAGGTTGTGCATAAATATCTTCTCTATATTGGAAATGGGGCAAAGAAATAAAAAAGGCAAGGTATAATAGTTAGTACCACCCTGTAGTGAACTGATGTTTTCTTCATTGTGCAGACAAAGATCTTGTTGTTTTTTGTCGCTAATTTCTTTATCCTAACAATCTTTCTGAGTTTCTTGACTTGACTGATATTCATGGACAACTCATTTGCCCATATGCAAAAAGGGCCGAACAGTGGGTCAAAACCTCTCACAGCGGGACCTACATGTGCAAGACGAAATTGTTAAAAACCTAAATATTAGAATGGTTCCTGCAATTGCACAATAATGTGCTATTAGACAAAGGACCATGCATGTGCAAACCTCGATTGTAAACCTCAGTGCTTCCCATTGTTCCCCTGCAACACATATAAGGTAGTTAGTCATCAGGTTAAGTGAGGGTTTGCATGCTATCAGTAAAATACGTTGATGAAAAATAAGCACATTGCAGATTAATCAGATTAATTCAAGCCACATGGAAAACCCATTTATCCAAACCAAGCATGATCAAGAACTAGGAAATATAGCACTTGTATATGTTTCTCATGTATTAAGTGCAGCCAAATTCGATTTATTCTTCACATGCACAAAAATACAAAATTCTACCCACGACAATTGGACATTGCATTGCAGAATTGCACCAAGCAGTTAACTAAACACCACACCAAATGAACCAAACATTAACTGAGCACCACATTGCACAATATAACATACTCCTAATAGAAGATCAGACAGTTAACCAAACCAAGCATGCTTAACAACTTGGAAATATAGCAATTGTATTTGTTTCTCATGTATTTAGTACAACCAAATTCAATTTATTCCTCACATGGTATACAATAAAAGAATTCACCCACAACAATTGAACACCGCATTGTAGAATTGAACCAAAAAGTTAACTAAACACCACAACAAGTGAACCAAACATTAATTGAGCACCACGCTGCACAATGTATAACATATTAGAAGATCAGACAGTTAACCAAACCAACCATGCTTACCAACTTGGAAATATAGCAATTGTATTTGTTTCTCATGTATTTTGTAAAGAAAAATTCAATTTATTTCTCACATTGAAGACAATACAAATTTGCACCCTAAAGAACTGAACATCACATTTGCAGAATTGGACCAAATAGTTAACTGAACACGGTAACTAATTAATCAAACAGTTAAAAGGGTGGGCTCGAGAAAACGCCACGAACTGTCATTTAAAGCAACCAACCATGTCGCATCATCAGCGAGCGAGGTGTCAACGGTGGCCTCGACGGCGAGGTGCTCCTCCAAGATCTGGGGGTCTGCACGAATGGCAGCCATCGCGATCTCATCTGCGCGTGCGGCAGCGATTTTCTTCTCCGCTGCCAAATGCTCCTTGAGCTCTTGGCTATACTGCATGCACCATGGCTTAGCGCAGCGCTTATTTGGTGGAGGGGTCGGTGATTTGGGTGCAAGATGTCGCGCCGGCGGTCGGGGCATGTGGGATGTGGAAGGAGGAGGAGGATGGGGGTCGGGTGTGGATTACTTGCCTGGATAGACGAGGCCGAGCAGCGTGAAGGAGGGTCGCCGGCGAGGAGGCAGCGCTGCAAGCAAGGAGTGAAGGTTTCAACTTGGAAAGGAAGGCGGAAACAAGGGAAATGTGGCTTTTTGATAAGGGGGAGGGGCGGGGAGGTAGATATTTCCGCGGAAGCCGAAAATTTGGAACCGCTTCATCGAAAAAACTGCGGGCCCAAAGTGTCATCAGACAAGGTCCCTTATTTAGAACTGTGTACGATATGTGAACATCACAAATGATTCAGATAGCTTAACCCGTGTGTGATGAGTTTGAACGTCAAAAAATTTGGTTCGAATTTCCTTGGTTATAGTGGTCATCCACGTCATTGCATAATTTGGGTACACTAAGGAGACTACAGCACACCCACACTTCTTAATCAAGCAAGTTCAGCAATTAAACAGAGCTAGCTGACCTAAACATTAATCTAACAAATTAAAAACCAGCACTCTTAATTGAACAAAACAAAGAGTACTACTATGGCCGGTGCTCGTCGATCTCCGCCGCCACCTCCATGTCGATTTGGCAAACGACGGTCTCCTGGGGAAGGGGCTCCATGGCATCCATCGCACCCCAAGGTTGTCAGAATCGCGATCCTGTTATATGATTCTACGACTTTACGATCCAAACTAACCCCTATGATTCTGCGATTTTAGTTCATAGAATCTACGTTTCTATGATCCTGATAGTGAAGATTCTACGATTTGCAATCCTACCATCGGAGCTCCGATCCGATTCAAAATCGCGATTCTGACAACCTTGATCGCACCATAATCGGCAAGCATCTCGCCATCCGCATCCGCCATCTCTTTGGAATAGGACGCCACGAGCTGGGCGGGCGGCCATGATCTGGGCTTTGGCGGGCTTCGTCGTCGCAAGGTATGTCGCGCAGGAACGGATGGCTGCTCGAACGCTCTCGGTGATTGCCAACTCTTCGGCCGTGGCTTGCCGACCAATGTCGGAGAAGCTTCATTCGATTTGTGCGGTGACCGCCACGAGCTGGGCGTGGGTGGCCTCGACATGGTCGTGTGCGACCTCCATCAGAGCTAAGGACGCCGCTGTGATAACCACAAGTATAGGGGATCGTTTGTAGCCTTTTTTGATAAATAAGAGTGTCAAACCCAACGAGGAGCTAAAGGTAGAACAAATATTCCCTCAAGTTCTATCGACCACCGATACAACTCTACGCACGCTTAACATTCGCTTTACCTAGAACAAGTATGAAACTAGAAGTACTTTGTAGGTGTTGTTGGATAGGTTTGCAAGATAATAAAGAGCGCGTAAATAAAAAGTAGGGGCTGTTTAGATGAATACACAACTAAGTTAGTTTTAGTAAAGAGCTTTTTGTCACACAAGAAAGTTATTTGTCCCTAGGCAATCGATAACTAGACCGGTAATCACTATTGCAATTTTATATGAGGGAGAGGCATAAGCTAACTTACTTTCTCTCCTTGGATCATGTGCACTTATGATTGGAACTCTAGAAACCGTCCGCAACTACTAAAGAGCATTAAGGTAAAACCCAACAATAGCATTAAAGTATCAAGTCCTCTTTATTCCCATACGCAAACAACATACTTACTCGGGTCTGTGCTTCTGTCACTCACACCACCCACCATAAGCAAATCATGAACATATTGCAAACCCTACAACGGGGATCCCTCACGCTTGCGCGACACGGAGAGCACCATAGGACAGCACCAATAATAAAACATGCAACTCAAATCAATCACGATCATCAATGAACCCATAGGACAAAACGGATCTACTCAAACATCATAGGATAGCCATACATCATTGGGTAATAATATATAGCGTTGAGCACCATGTTTAAGTAGAGATTACAACGGGTTAAAGATGGGTTACACCGCTGCATAGAGGGGGGAAGAGTTGGTGATGACAGCGGTGAAGTTGTTGGTGTAGATCGTTGTCGCGATGATAGCCCCAGCGGCGTTCTTGTGCCACCTGGAGAGAGGGGGAGAGAGCCCCCCTTCTTCTTCTTCTTCCTTGACCTTCCCACTAGATGGGAGAAGGGTTTCCCCTTTGGTCCTTGGCTTCCATGGTGGCGGAGGGGTGGGAGCCCCTCCGAGATTGGATCTCTCTCTCTCTCTGTTTCCTTCTATTTCTGCGCTCCCTCATTCTGCCCTTTCACCGTTTCTTAAATTCCCGGAGATCCGTAACTCCGACTGGGCTGAAATTTGGACACGATTTTTATCCGGATATTGGCTTTCTTGCGACAAAAGAAGGGCACCAACCACCTTACGGAGTGGCCACGAGGCCAGGCGCGCCTACCCCAGGCGCGCCCTCACCTCGTGGCCCTCGGGCATCGTCTCGCGTTGATTCCACTTCCCAAAATTCACATATATTCCAAAAAAATCTCCGTAAGTTTTTATCCTGTTTGGACTCCGTTTAATATGGATTTTCTGCGAAACAAAAAACATGCAACAAACAGGAACTGGCACTGGGCACTAGATCAATATGTTAGTCCCAAAAATAGTATATAAATTTTCCAAAAGTATGTAAAAGTTGTAGAATATTGGCATGGAACAACAAAAAATTATAGATACGACGGAGACGTATCAACATCCCCAAGCTTAATTCCTGCCCGTCCTCGAGTAGGTAAATGATAAAAAAAGATAATTTTTGATGTGGAATGCTACCTAGCATAAGCTTGATCACATAATCTAATCATGGCATGAATATTAAGACACGAGTGATTCATAGCAATAGTCTATCATTTGACATTAAGACAACAATACTTCAAGCATACCAATAAAGCAATCATATCTTTTCAAAATAACATGGCCAAAGAAAGTTGTACCTACAAAATCATATAGTCTGGCTATGCTCCACCTTCACTACACAAAATATTTAAATCATGCACAACCCCGATGACAAGCCAAGCAATTGTTTCATACTTTTGATGTTCTCAAACCTTTTCAACTTTCACGCAATACATGAGCATGAGCCATGGATATAGCACTATAGGCGGAATATAATATGATGGTGGAGGTTGTGTGGAGAAGACCAAAAGGGAGAAAGTCTCACATCAACTAGGAAAATTAATGGGCTATGGAGATGCCCATTAATTGATATTGATGCAAGTGAGTAGGGATTGCCATGCGATGGATGCACTAGAGCTATAAGTATATGAAAGCTCAAACTGAAAACTAAGTGGGTGTGCATCCAACTTGCTTGCTCATGAATACCTCAAGCATTTGAGGAAGCCCATCATCGGAATATACAAGCCATGTTCTATAATGAAAATTCCCACTAGTATATGAAAGTGATAACTCAAGAGACTCTCTATATGAAGAACATGGTGCTACTCTGAAGCACAAGTGTGGTAAAAGGATAGTAACATTGCCCCTTCTCTCTTTTTCTCTTTTTTTTGTTTTTTTCTTCCTTTTTTTGTAGGCTTCTTTGGCCTCTCTCTTTTTGGGGGGCTTCTTTTGCCACTTTTATTTTGATAACCTCACATGGGACAATGTTCTAATAATGATGATCATCACACTTTTATTTACTTACAACTCAATATTACAACTCGATATCTAGAACAAAGTATGACTCTATATGAATGCCTCCGGTGGTGTACCGGGATGTGCAATGATCTAGCATAGCAATGAAATCAAAAAACGGACAAGCCATGAAAACACCATGCTAGTTATCTTACGATCATGCAAAGCAATATGACAATAATGCTCAAGTCATGTATATGATGATGATGGAAGTTGCATGGCAATATATCTCAGAATGGCTATGGAAATGCCATGATAGGTAGGTATGGTGGCTGTTTTGAGGAAGGTATAAGGAGCATATGTGTGACAGAGCGTATCAAATCACGGGGTTTGGATGCACCGGCAAAGTTTTCACCAACTCTCGAGGTGAGAAAGGGAAATGCACGGTACCGAAGAGGCTAGCAATGATGGAAGGGTGAGAGTGTGTATAATCCATGGACTCAACATTAGTCATAAAGAACTCACATACTTATTGCAAATGTCTATACGCTATCGAAACAAATCATTAGACGCATTCTCCTAGGGGGATAGATTGGTAGGAAAAGACCATCGCTCGTCCCCGACCGCCACTCCTAAGGAAGACAATCAATAAATACCTCATGCTCCAACTTCGTTACGTAACGGTTCACCATACGTGCATGCTACGAGACTCACAAAACTTAACACAAGTATTTCTCAAATTCACAACTACTCACTAGCATGACTCTAATATCTCCATCTTTATATCGCAAAACTATTGCAAGGGATCAAACATATCATATTCAGTGATCTACAAGTTTTATGTAGGATTTTATGACTAACCATGTGAATGACCAATTCATGTCAACTCCCTAAATAGATATAAGTGAAGCAAGAGAGTTTAATTCTTTCTACAAAAGATATGCCCACGCTCTAACAAATATAAGTGAAGCAAAAGAGCATTCTGTAAATGGCGGTTTTCTATGTGAAGAGAAACAGGCAATCCAAACTTCAAATGATATAAGTGATGCACATGAAGCATTCTATAAAGCCATACTCAAAAGATATAAGTTAAGTGCAATGAGCATTCTATAAATCAACCATGGACTATCTCATACCAGCATGGTGCATCAAAAAAAAGTGAAAAATAAATGCAAAAGACGCTCCAAGATTTGCACATATCACATGAACGAAACGAAACCGGAAACATACCGATACTTGTTGAAGAAAGATGGGATGCCTTCCGGGGCATCCCCAAGCTTAGACGCTTGAGTCTCCTTGAATATTTACTTGGGGTGCCTTGGGCATCCCCAAGCTTGAGCTCTTGCCTCTCCCCCTTCTCCTCATATCGAGACCTCCTCGATCTTTGATCATTTCATCCACACAAAACTCAAAAGAAAGCTCGGTAAGATCCGTTAGTATAATAAAGAAAATCACTACTCTAAGTATTGTTGCAAACCAATTCATATTTTTTTGCATTGTATCTACTGTAATATAACTTTTCCATGGCTTAATCCACTGATAGAAATCGATAGTTTCATCAAAACAAGCAAACAATGCATCAAAAACAGAATCTGTCTTAAACAGGACAGTCTGTAGTAATCTGAACATTCACCATATTTCTGGTACTCGAAAAATTCTGAAAAAGTTAGGAATAAACAATTTATATAGAAAGATAGTGCAAAAAGTTTCAGAACCGTTTGACGTTCCAGTAAAAAAATGCAAAATCCCGCACCACAGCCAAAGTTTATGTTTTGCACCGCACAAACCAACAAGCAATGTAAACATCCTAAAGGCAAATCTTGTCACATTATATTTATGATACAATGGATTTGTACAAGGGGATAACTATTTTTGTTGAAAAGATTCTGTAATCAAGGGTCACAAAGTTTCCATGGGCATGAACAAAGTTCAAGGCTAGCTCCCTCTTTAACAATGCTCGTCTTTCTCACTTGCGTTTTTCTTTTTGAAAAAGCTTTAGGTTCTCCTCTTTATTTTTTTATTTTTATAATTTATAAAAGCACACAACATAAATAATGACTCTCTAAAACTTTCGGGTTATCTCCCTGGCAGCGCTTTCTTTAAAGCCATTAAGCTAGGCATATAGTGCTCAAGTAATGGATCCACCTGGATCCCAAGGTATATCAAAGCCAATTTTAATTAACAATGATTTGTGATTTAGTAGTGAGCACGAAGTAACATATATCATCCAACAACGAAGTCTAACTCTCTTCCTATGCGTCGACATGTCATAAAAGAATAATTCATGCACACATAGTAAAGGCCAATACATAGTATAAATAGTTTCTTGCAATTTTATCTTATTGGAAACATGGAGAGGCAGAGATGTAGTTCCTCTCTCATAATACTTACAAGTAGGAGCAGCAAGCACATGCATATTATATCTATCAAAATCATCATGTGTAGTAGTAAAACCCAACCCATCAATATAATCCTTAATAAGGGCAAACTTCTCCGATATAGTGTAGTCGGGAGAATTCAAAAAGATAATAGGACTATCATGCGTGGGTGCAATAGCAACAATTTCACGTTTAACATAAGGAACTATAGCAAGTTCATCTCCATAAGCATAATTCATATTGGCATCTTTGCCACAAGCATAGCAAGCATCATCCAAAAGGGATATTTCAAAAGAATCAATGGGATCATAACAATCATCATAGCATTCATCCTTCGATAAATTCGAAGGGAAATTAAGCAATGTATGGGATAAAGAGTTACTCTCATTAGATGGTGGGAACGGGTGATCAATCTGCTCTTCCTCCTTTTGTTCTTCGCTCTCCTCCTCATCTTTTTCATTCAATGATCTCACAATGTCATTAGTTTCTTCTTCCATAGACTCCTGCAAAATACTAGTCTCTTCTTGGACAGCGGAGGAGTCCTCAATATATGGTTTAATATAAGGATTAGAAGCATAATTATCATAGCAATATTTAAGTATGGCCAAATTTTCAGATTTGTAGAGAGTAGTATCACACTCTTCAATAAAAGAAGCAATTTCACAAGTACCCCTAAAAGCAACAAATTCTTCAATTTGTTGAACATCATAGTAATTATAAACACCCTTAGTATACGAAGATACGATTCCATTATCACTAAACTCACATTGGTAAGGAAGGTGTTTCTTAGGGTCTTTAGAACAACAAGTACAATCATATATTTCACATAAATTCCAAGCATATCACCGCAAACGATGAATTTGATCCAGTAAAAGTTTCCCTTTTTCAGATATGCGGGGTCGCACATAACAAGCATGCTCATCTAAAGATTTTCCCTCAACTAAGCTAGTTGGGGTTTCAGCCCGAGCACATAGGGATCAAAGATCATCCAAGTAAAAAGCTTCAGTAGAGTGATAGATTTTGAGTGGTTGTTCAACCATTGGTTCAGTAGGTACCACTAATTTTTTTGGTATTTTGCGTTTCCTACCCATAACTAAAGATAGGAAACAAGAGCACACAATAAAAACTACTTAGTGATAAAGCAAACAAGCACACACGAGAATATTCACCCCATCCTATAACTCCCCGGCAACGGCGCCAGAAAAAGGTCTTGATAACTCACAAGTATAGGGGAACGTTTGTAGCCTTTTTCGATAAATAAGAGTGTCGAACCCAACGAGGAGTGTCGTGGAATTGTCACCGCAGATGTCCTCTTGCAAGGACTTAGTCGTGGAGACATCGCAACTAGGAAGCTTAACGGGGTTAATCGGGACAAAGGACACGAGAGAGTTATACTAGTTTGGCCCCTTACGGTGAAGGTAAGGCCTACGTCTAGTTGGGTTGGTATTACTGAGGTTTCGATGACCAGGGGCGAGATACGCTATGCTCGGCTCTCGATGAGTTGTTTCTTGCCCTAAGCCGCCAGTGTGTCATCCCCTTATATACACGGGTTGACGCCCTGCGGCCTACAGAGTCCCGGCCGGCTCATAAACAGTGTCCGGCTCGGTGACTAGTTAATTCTACCTTATGATACAAGTCATGCCATTATGGCGGTTTACCACTACGGGCCTTAAGTCGCTGGTGGGCTTTAGACCCTTTACTGAACCACCATCTTCATGCTTGGTTTTGGGCTTCTTCTGATGAATCCTTCTTTGCGTAACCCGGCCCCTTACTGGCGGCTTACACAAATAGTTATATCCCCAACATTAGGCCCCAGATTGATTTGAACCGGTTCATGTCAATCTCAAAATACCTTTAAGTAAAAAAAGCCTTCAGTCTTATGTTTGTGCAAAGGTTTTAAACCACCATGACGTCATCTTCTGGATCCGTGTTAACCCGCCGTGATGTCACCTTCGATTAAATTCCTATTTTATTCCGTCATATCTTCAACGTATCTTTTCCTTTACTGACCATTCCAAAAACCGAGGCGTCGTGGTCGCTGGTTAATGATGTTTGGTCTCCTCGTTTCTCGCTCGTCTCAGTCGGCCCTTCCTTATAAATAGGGACGACCTAGGTCTTATTCATTCTCCCCTCTCGGTCGTCTTCCTCCACTCGTTGTCTCCCTGTCGCTTGAGCTCCGCCGCCGCCGTAGATCCTCTCGTCTTCTCCAACTCAGGCCGCTGCATCGACCTGACTTGACCAGAGAAACGCGACGAACCTCCACAGCAGTTCCGCATCCGTAAGTCCCTTTCCTTCCTTGCCTTAGATCTGCATTGCTGCTTCTCAAGTTCATCGGTGTTCATCGCCGTCCGCTATAAACCCGTGATAGATTTCATCTTCAGCGCCCTTTTTTGATCTTCAAATAGTGTTGAACTACTGCGGTGGTTGTTTCACACCCGTTTCTGAATGCAAATAGATCCCTTTCCATTGCATAGAGGCTTCATTCTTGCTTATGAACTTTATCTATGCTAGTTCTAGGGCTAGAAATTTTCTTTTCAGGACGACCATTTGATCCAAAACAATAGCCACAACTTGTGAAACCTGTTTGTCCCACACTTAGCCAAAAAACTGCATCCGTTCGATCTGTTTAACCACGGTAGTCCATGTGGCCGGTTTAAGAAGACAACACTGATTTGTCAGTCTTGCTTGCTTCTGGCGACCTTAAATAACTTAACTGCTTCTGAAACCCATAGCGTCTTAAATGTAGAAACACAATTAGCCATATGTCATTAGGCCCCTTCTTAAGCCGCCATCTTGAATGGACTTAAAAATGTTCTCCTCCGGGTTAATGTTGAACCGGAAATTCTTATTTTGTCATAGGATTCCACTTGCATAATGGCACCTAAGGCTCCCAAAGCTCCTGTGACCTGTAACTGGGTCAAGTCCACTGTCACGGAAAGCACTTTGTCTAAGTTCGTGAAGTCCAGCCATCTGCCCAAGAAGGAGGTCATGTCTTATCGTGCTCCTAACCCGTCAGAGGAGAAACCTCAACCCAAGGAAGGGGAGGTGATCATGTTTACTGATCATATGAGCCGGGGCTTTGCTCCACCCGGTTCAAAATTCTTCAGGGATGTTTTGCAGTTCTTTGATCTCAGACCTCAAGACATCGGACCCAATTCCGTGTCTAATATTTGCAACTTCCAAGTCTTCTGCGAGGTGTACCTTGGAGAAGAACCCAACTTAATTTTGTTTAGAGAATTGTTTTACTTAAACCAGCAGAATAAACGTGCCAACGGGCCCAGTCTGGAACTTGGCGGCATCTCAATTCAGCGGCGGAGAGACTGCCTTTTCCCTTATGCTGAACTGCCAAGCCACCCAAAGGATTGGAACCAGACGTGGTTCTATTGCCAGGACACTTCTCCGGCTGATGAGAACCCGCTTCCCGGCTTCCGCGCTCTGTGCCTTGAATCCAACCACCCGCTGCCAGACAAGTTAACTACTGTACGTCTTCCACTCGCCCCCACCATCAATAAAATCAAAGCTCTCTTGGGGAACGGCTTAGACGACATTGATTTGGTCCGAGTCTGGATCTCCTGGCGGGTGATTCCGTTAAGCCGCCGCCCCGGCTTAATGTGTACTTACTCAGGCGAGAAGGATGATCCGCTGCGTCATAGCCCTGATGACTTACCAGATGATATGGTGGAGGCTATGACCCAGTCTTTGTTGAAAGAGGGTACGGTTGTTAGCAATGCCTTTGGCTTACTTCCTTTTTGCAAGAAGAACCCGGCCCCTGCAGTGAGTCATTATCCTCAACAATTACCCTTATTGTGCTATACCTTGCATTTACCCATAACTCTTTACCATTTTTCACAGGAAAATGATAACTTCTGGAAGGTCAAGTATGACCATGAGGCTGCCAAACAAGCCAGAGCAGCCAAGAGAGCCGAGAGGAAAGCTACCAAGACAGGAACTTCAAGGAAGAAGAAGCCAAGCGCTTCGGATATGTTAAAACTGGATGATACCGATGACGAAGAAGAAGAGGTAACTCCTAACTCCCCTGACTCTTTTATCGTCATCTTATTGACATTAATTCCATTTAGGAGGATACGGAAAACAACCAAGCCGTTGAGGAAGAGGTAACTATAATCTCCTCCGACTCCGAGCCTTTGCCGCAGCAGAAAATCCGAAGAGTGACCCGGAAAGTAAGATTTTCACATCCTTTAGCTACCAAGATCCTCAATTTCTTTTGAAGCGACAGATTTATGAGAGCCGGAGGCAGACCCGGACAAGCAAAGATGCGGAACTATCCTCCGGCTTACCTGACGTGACCAGGAAGCGCAAGCCTGAGGTTATCTCCGACTTACGTCATCTTTTACCTTTGGCGGGTTTCATTCGTCAACCTCTCAATTCATCTGACTCCAACTATCAGGATACTTCACCTTCCTCTGGCGAGTCTATGCAGTCTAATATGCCGGCTTTCAAGACCGCACCAGGGTAATGACAACTTGCTTACCTTATGCTTATCTTACTCATACTTCTTGTATTAATTCCTCTGATTTGTCCATAGAGTACAAGTGAAGCCCAGGAAGAAAGTGAAGAAAAATAAGCCGGCCCAAGACCCTGTCGTGACTGAACCGGAGCTTGGCACGGCTGCCCCTAACACTTCCACTCATCAACCGCCGCCTGAACCGGCTTATGACATTCCAGCACCAACTTCTAATCCGCCCGCTGAAGAAACTCTCGACGGTTCTGATAACCTGGAAGCTCCTAGCCCGGCCAAGACAATTGATCCGGAAGTTGAGATTCTCAAGACTCAGTTTGTTGAGCCGGGGCAGCCCACTATCCTTGCCAAGTGCTCTGCCAAGGAGGAGCTTTTGGAGCGCTAAAAGGCAAAGCTAGACGTTGCTAATTACACTCATCTGAGCATTGGAGAGATTGTCTCTGGTTACATAAGCCAAGTACACAGCAGTCGTGACCTGGAAATTGATATGGTAAAACAGATACAACAAAAATCTGAGGTACAATTTTGTTACTTTTCCTTACTCATACTTACTGTACCAGCCCCCAAGTCTATTGCTTATAATAAATATATTGTAGACTTAGAATCTGCTTACCACTGTTAGTCAAACTCCCGGTTTATCTCAAGGCCGGCTTTAGAACAAGATATTTAAACCGGCGTAGTATAATACTTTTGAATTTGCAATACGCATTAGCCCCCAAGTGCCAAGTACCTTTGCTTGCAAAGTGCTTGGGACTTGATGTTATCTTATAATAATTTTGATTATAACCCGGCGTTGATGCAGGCCACCATAAGTCAATTTGAGTCGGAGATTGCTGATCTGAAGAACCGCCTGGCAGCTCAAGAGGTTGAAATCCAAAAGGCCAACTCCAAGTTTGAGTTCAGCGTCTCTAAACAAGAAAAGTTGAAGAAAAACTTTGAAGCGGATAAGAAAACCTGGGCTGATGAAAAAGCCTCTCTGGTCACCCGGGCCGAGAAAGGTATGTCGCTATGTAGCAACAATGAGCTCTCCGGCTTAAAGCGCCAGATATCTCAAATGGTCTCAGCAATCTTCGGTAAGCTACTTATGCAAACATTAAATACTGCAAACCTTCTTTCGATGACTATTTTAATGGTTTCCTCCGGCTCACCTTATGTTTATTAACGCAGGCCCCAGGAGCACAAATCTCAAGCAGAACATGTTGATCAAGCTAAAGGCGGTTTATACTCTGGTGGAGCAACTCTACACCGGGTCACAACGTGCTTTGGCCGTTGTGGCTTTGTCAAATGACGTTCCCCATCTCCTGCAAGACGTGCTAAAGCGGCTTGCTGTGTTACCTCAGCGGGTCCAAGAACTAACGCGGGCGTCCGCAAGAGCCGGGGCCATAGCTGCATTGAGCCGGGCTAAAGCATGGATGCCAGAACTAGACCCGGCCGACATCGCTCTTGGATACCCGAGTTTGAAGGAGGATGGGACCTTGTTTGACAAAAAGGATTTCACCGCCTGTGTCAAGGATATATGCCCTGTGGCTACTCTTATTGGGAACGATACTGATCTTACCAAATATCAGTCGGGTTATGACAGTGAGAATCGGAGAATTCCAACGCCTCTCTATGATGAAGTCAGCCTGATCCCTCCAATCTGTAAGCATACCTTTGCCCCTGAAGTCGACCCAGCCAGTTTAATAGATGATGAAGCTGAGTTTGAAGCTTTGAGTGGCATTGACTGGGCATCGTCAACCTTCCAGGACAGGGCAGCCGACGGAGGAGCGGAGAAGGATAACCCGGAATCTTCAAGCCAACCAAAGGAGTGAACCGCCAGGCGTCATATGTTTATGTATTTGTGGAAAAAACAATGCTTCATTATTCAGACTCGGGGAGTCTTGTAATAGGGTAGAAAAACTCTTGATTTTTGGCCATGCCTTCGCGCATGTTTATGGCGCTCAACACTTTCTTAAGCCGCCATTGTCATATACTTCCGGTTTATATTGATCTTCTATTTCCTTTATGTTAAACATAAAATTGCTTGCATTGTCCTGCATATAAAACAAACACAATTCCCTTGGCGGCTTATCGCATCGGGGGTCACATAAGGCATTGATAACCCAGAGTGTGAACCAAAACATCATATAAAGGCCGGTTTATGATTACATCTGTTAAACATAATCATAACAGCATACCTGTGATCCTTTTGGTGATCTCGCCGACTTATGTGCCCCAAACCATGAGGGTAAGTTTTAACTCCTGAAATTTGGCACATATGATGTTCACCAGGCACTTAACAACCTGATGTGATCAATATTAAACCGGTGGAACAAGAACCACCCCATAGTACTTTCAAGAGGATCTCAAGATAGTCAAATAATTACGCTTACAAAGTATGATGAATAATAAACAAAATTCAAAGGCTTCTGATTCGAATACGATTAGTGAACCGTTCCAAAGGGGTTAAGCTAAGATTCGGATACGATCATATAGCCCCAGTGGCTTTGGCGATGCCGATCAAGTGGGTATCGACAGCTATGTTCTCTTTGGTTCGAATACGACCTATGTTTGAACAGGAAGCCCCCAAGTGACCATAAGAGTTGTTTAATGACGTTGATTAAAATACGATCCACGTCAGACCCAAAGGGGTTAAGCTATGATTCAGATATGATCAAGAAGCCCCCAAGTGGGTTTGGCAGTATGCCGATCAAGAGGGTATCGACAGCTATGTTCTCTTTGGTTCGAATACGACCTATGTTTGAACAGGAAGCCCCCAATTGATCATGGCTAGATTCAGATATGATCATAAGCTGGACCAAAGGGAAAGCCGGATTCAGATATGATCCGCTCCCTGTTGGTTGTGTCAACAACATGATAAAGAAAGCATGTGCACTTTTTGAGGATGAAAAGGACGGAGGTCCTTCTTATTGCTTTTCATAATATGTACATCGTCAAAATATATACACCCTAAGAGCCAGTGGCTCAAGTATACTAAGGCCGAAGATGAGCGATATTCCACGGCCGGCGGGTCTCCTCCTCCGACTTACGTGAGTCCTTGTGCTCTCGAACGTCGATGAGGTAATATGACCCGTTGTTCAGGTTCTTGCCGACCACAAAGGGTCCTTCCCAAGGGGGGGATAGCTTGTGCATATCAGACTGATCCTGGATGAGCCTGAGCACTAAGTCGCCTTCCTGAAAGGTTCTGATTTAACCCGGCGGCTATGGTAGCGACGCAGGTCTTGCTGGTAAATCGCCGAGCGGGCTATTGCCAAGTCCTGCTCTTCATCCAACAAGTCAACTGCATCCTGACGAGGACGTTCATTATCAGCCCCAACGTAAGCCGCCACACGGGGCGAGTCATGACGGATGTCACTTGGCAGGACCGTGATACGTCTCCGTCGTATCTATAATTTTTTATTGTTCCATGCCAATATTATTCAACTTTCATATACTTTTTGGCAACTTTTTATATTATTTTGGGACTAACATATTGATCCAATTGCTCGGTGCAGTCCTCGCATTGCATGTTTTTGGTTTCGCAGAATATCCATATCAAACGGAGTCCAAACGGGATAAAAACGGACGGAGCTTATTTTTGGAAAATATGGAAAATTTGGAAGGAAAATCAACGCGAACCAGTGCCCGAGGTGGTCACGAGGCAGGGGGGCACGCCTGCCCCCCTGGGCGCGCCCCCTACCCTCGTGAGCCCACCATAAGGTGGTTGCGCTCTTGTTTTGCCGCAAGAAAGCTAATATTCGGAAAAAAATCACAGCGAAGGTTTCAGGCCAATCGGAGTTACGGATCTCCATATATACGCGAAACGGTGAAACAGAGCCAGAATAGAATGCAGAAACAGAGAGATAGATCCAATCTCGGAGGGGCTCTCGCCCCTCCCAAGCCATGGGAGCCAAGGACCAGAGGGTAAACCCTTCTCCCATCTAGGGAGAAGGTCAAGGAAGAAGAAGAAGGAGGGGGGCTCTCCCCCCTCGCTTCCGGTGGCGCCGGAACGCCGCCGGGGGCCATCATCATCACCACGATCTACACCAACACCTCCGCCATCTTCACCAACATCTCCATCACCTTCCCCCCTCTATCTACAGCGGTCCACTCTCCCGCAACCCATTGTACCCTCTACTTGAACATGGTGCTTTATGCTTCATATTATTATCCAATGATGTGTTGCCATCCTATGATGTCTGAGTAAATTTTCGTTGTCCTATTGGTGGTTGATGAATTGCTATGATTGATTTAATTTGCTTGTGGTTATGTTGTTGTACTTTGGTGCCCATCATATGAGCGCGCGCGTGGATCACACCTTAGGGTTAGTTGTATGTTGATAGGACTATGTATTGGAGGGCAAGAGTGATAGAAGCTTCAACCTAGCATAGAAATTGATGCATACGGGATTGAAGGGGGACCAATATATTTTAATGCTATGGTTGGGTTTTACCTTAATGAACGTTAGTAGTTGTGGATGCTTGCTAATAGTTCCAATCATAAGTGCATAGAATTCCAAGTCAGGGATGACATGCTAGCAGTGGCCTCTCCCACATAATACTTGCTATCGGTCTAGTAAGGTAGTCATTTGCTTAAGGGACAATTTCGCCACACCTACCATCACTTTTCCACACTCGCTATATTTATTTTAGCTGTGTCTTTATCTAAACAGCCCCTAGCTTTTATTTACGCGCTCTTTATTTTCTTGCAAGCCTATCCAACAACACCTACAAAGTACTTCTAGTTTCATACTTGTTTCCGGTAAAGCGAACGTCAAGTGTGCGTAGAGTTGTATCGGTGGTCGATAGAACTTGAGGGAATATTTGTTCTACCTTTAGCTCCTCGTTGGGTTCGACACTCTTACTTATTGAAAGAGGCTACAATTGATCCCCTATACTTGTGGGTTATCAAGACCTTTTTCTGGCGCCGTTGCCGGGGAGTCATAGCGTGGGGTGAATATTCTCGTGTGTGCTTGTTTGCTTTATCACTAAGTAATTTTTATTTGATGTTCTTAGTTGTTTTCTATCTTTAGCTATGGGTAGGAAACGCAAAATACCAAAAAAAAAATAGTTGTACCTACTGCTCCAATGGTTGAAGAACCACTCAAAATCTATCACACTACTGAAGCTTTTTACTTGGATCATCTTCGATCCCTATGTGCTCGTGCTGAAACCCCAACTAGCTTAGTTGAGGGCAAATCTTTAGATGAGCATGCTTGTTATGTGCGACACCGTATATCTGAAAAAAGGAAACTATTATGGGGTTAAATTCAACATTTGCAATGCTATGCTTGGAATTTATGTGAAATATATGATGTTACTTGTTGTTCTGAAGACCCTAAGAAACACCTACCCTATCAATGCTTGTTTAGTGATAATGGAATCATATCTTCGTATGCTAAGGGTGTTTACAATTACTATGATGTTCAACAAATTGAAGAATTTGTTGCTTTTAAGGGTGCTTTGGAAATTGCTTCTTTGATTGAAAAGTATGATGCTACTCTTTACAATTATGAAAATTTTGCCATACTTGAATATTGTTATGAGAATTATGCTTCTAATGCCTATGTTAAACAATATATCGAGGCTTACCCCGATGTCCAAGAAGAGACTAATATTTTGCAGGAGCCTATGGAAGAGGAAATTGATGAAACTGTGAGCTCATTGGATGTAAAAGATGATGAGGAGAGCGAAGAACAAAAGGAGGAAGAGCAGATTGATCACCCGTGCCTACCTTCCAATGAGAGTAACTCTTCAACTCATACACTGTTTAATTCCCCTTCGTGCTTACCGAAGGATGATTGCTATGATGACTATTATGATCCCGTTGATTCTCTTGAAATATCCCTTTTTGTTGATGCATGCTATACTTGTGGCCAAGATGCCAATATGAATTATGCTTATGGAGATGAACTTGCTATAGTTCCTTATGTTAAACATGAGATTGTTGCTATTGCACCCACGTATGATAGTCCTATTATCTTTTTGAATTCTCCCAACCACACTTTATCAGAGAAGTTTGTGCTTATTAAGGATAACATTGATGGGTTGCCTTTTACCGTTGCACATGATAATTTTGATGAATGTAATATGCATGTGCTTGCTGCTCCTACTTGCAATTATTATGAGAGAGGAACTATTTCTCCACCTCTCTATGTTTCCCACACGATGAAATTGCAAGAAACTGCTTATACTATGCATAGGCCTTTACTATGTATGCATGAATTATTCTTTTATGACATGCCGATGCATAGGAAGAGAGTTAGACTTCGTCATTACATGATATATGTTACTTTGTGCTCACTACTAAATTACAAATCATTGCTAATTAAAATTGGCTTTGATATACCTTGGGATCCGGGTGGATTCACTACTTGAGCACTATATGCCTAGCTTAATGGCTTTAAAGAAAGCGCTGCTAGGGAGACAACCCGGAAGTTTTAGAGAGTCATTTATTTCTGTTGAGTGCTTTCATATAGTTTAAAAACAACAAAAATAAATAGGGGAACCCAAAACTATTCAAAAAGAGAAGTGAAAGTGAGAGAGACGAGCATTGTGAAAGTGGGGGACGTCCTTGAACTTTGTTCATGCCCATGGGAACTTTGTGAATATTAATTACAGAAACTTTTCAATAAAAATATTTATCCCCTTGTACAATTCCATTGTATTATAAAAATAATGTTCCAAGGTTTGCCTTTAGGATGTTTACAATGCTTGTTGGTTTGTGCGGTGCAGGACAGAAACTTTGGCTGTAGTGCGCGAATTTTAATTGTTTACTGGAATGTCAAATGGTTCTGATTCTTTTTGAACTGTATTGCTGTACAAATTGTTTATTTTTCCTAATTTTGGAAGAATTTTTCAAGTATCAGTAGCATGGTGAATGATCAGATTTCTACAGACTGTTCTGTTTTAGACAGATTCTGTTTTTGATGCATAGTTTGCTTGTTTTGATGAAACTATCAATTTATATCAGTGGATTAAGCCATGGAAAGCTATATTACAGTAGACACAATGCAAAAAAAATATATGAATTGGTTTGCAACAGTACTTAGAGTGGTGATTTGCTTTATTATACTAACGGATCTTACCAAGTTTTCTGTTGAAGTTTTGTGTGGATGTAGTGTCTAATCGAGGATGTCTCGATATGAGGAAAAGGAAGAGAGGCAAGAGCTCAAGCTTGGGGATGCCCGAGGCACCCCAAGTAAATATTCAAGGAAAATCAAGCGTCTAAGCTTGGGGATGCTGGGGAGGAATCCCCTCTTTCTTCAACAAATATCGGTATGTTTTCGGATTCGTTTCGTTCATGTGATATGTGCAAGTCTTGGCGCGTCTTTTGCAATTAGGTTTTTATTTTTCTTTTATGCACCATGCTGGTATGAGATGGTCCTTGGTTGATTTATAGAATGCTCTATGCACGTCACTTATATCTTTTGAGTATGGCTTTATAGAATGCTTCATGTGCTTCACTTATATCATTTGAAGCTTGGATTGCATGTTTCTCTTTACATAGACAACCGCCATTTGTAGAATGCTCTTTTGCTTCACTTATATTTGTTAGAGCGTGGGCATATCTTTTGTAGAAATAATTAAACTCTCTTGCTTCACTTATATCTATTTAGAGAGATGACAGGAACTGGTCATTCACATGGTTAGTCATAAAACCCTACATAAAACTTGTAGATCGCTGAATATGATATGTTTGATTCCTTGCAATAGTTTTGCGATATAAAGGTGGTGATATTAGAGTCGTGCTAGTTGAGTAATTGTGAAATTGAGAAATACTTGTGTTAAAGTTTGCAAGTCCCGTAGCATGCACATATGGTGAACCGTTATGTAACGAAGTCGGAGCATGAGGTGTTTATTGATTGTCTTCCTTATGAGTGGCGGTCGGGGACGAGCGATGGTCTTTTCCTACCAATCTATCCCCCTAGGAGCATGCGCGTAGTACTTTGTTTCGATGACTAATAGATTTTTGCAATAAGTATATGAGTTCTTTATTACTAAGGTTGAGTCCATGGATTATACACACTCTCACCTTTCCATCATTGCTAGCCTCTTCGGTACCGTGCATTGCCCTTTCTCACCTCGAGAGTTGGTGGAAACTTCACCGGTGCATCCAAACCCCGTGATACGATACGCTCTGTCACACATAAGCCTCATTATATCTTCCTCAAAACAGCCACCATACCTACCTATCATGGCATTTCCATAGCCATTCCGAGATATATTGCCATGCAACTTCCATCATCATCATATACATGACTTGAGCATTCATTGTCATATTGCTTTGCATGATCGTAAGATAGCTAGCATGATGTTTTCATGGCTTGTCCGTTTTTTGATGTCATTGCTACGCTAGATCATTGCACATCCCGGTACACCGCCGGAGGCATTCATATAGAGTCATATATTTGTTCTAGATATCGAGTTGTAATATTGAGTTGTAAGTAAATAAAAGTGTGATGATCATCATTATTAGAGCATTGCCCCAGTGAGGAAAGGATGATGGAGACTATGATTCCCCCACAAGTCGGGATGAGACTCCGGACGAAAAAAATAGAAAGGCCAAAAAAAAGAGAAGGCCAAAAAAAGAGAGAAAAAAGAAAATAAAAAAATGAGAGAAAAAGAGAGAAGGGGAAATGTTACTATCCTTTTACCACACTTGTGCTTCAAAGTAGCACCATGTTCTTCATATAGAGAGTCTCTTGAGTTATCACTTTCATATACTAGTGGGAATTTTCATTATAGAACTTGGCTTGTATATTCCAACGTTGGGCTTCCTCAAATGACATAGGTCTTCATGAGCAAGCAAGTTGGATGCACACCCACTTAGTTTCAGTTTGAGCTTTCATATACTTATAGCTCTGGTGCATCCGTTGCATGGCAATCCCTACTCCTCGCATTGACATCAATTGATGGGCATCTCCATAGCCCGTTGATTAGCCACGTCGATGTGAGACTTTCTCCCTTTTTGTCTTCTCCACATAACCACCACCATCATATTCTATTCCACCTATAGTGCTATGTCCATGGCTCACGCTCATGTATTGCGTGAAAGTTGAAAAGGTTTGAGAACGTCAAAAGTATGAAACAATTGCTTGGCTTGTCATCGGGGTTGTGCATGATGTGAATATTTTGTGTGGTGAAGATGGAGCATAGCCAGACTATATGATTTTGTAGGGATGAGCTTTCTTTGGGTATGTTATTTCAATAAGACATAATTGCTTGGTTGGTATGCTTGAAGTATTATTGTTTCCATGTCAAAGGATAGACTATTGCTTTGAATCACTCGTGTCTTAATATTCATGCCATGATTAGACATATGATCAAGATTATGTTAGGTAGCATTCCACATCAAAATTATCTTTTTATCATTTACCTACCGAGGACGAGCAGGAATTAAGCTTAGATGCTGATACGCCTCCGTCAGATCTATAATTTTTGATTGTTCCATGCCAATATTATTCAACTTTCATATACTTTTGGCAACTTTTTATATTATTTTGGGACTAACATATTGATCCAGTGCCTAGTGCTAGTCCCTGTCTGATGCATGTTTTAGGTTTCGCAGAATATCCATATCAAACGGAGTCCAAACGGGATAAAACGGACGGAGCTTATTTTTGGAAAATATGGAAAATTTGGAAGGAAAATCAACGCGAACCGAGGTGCGAGGTGGTCACGAGGCAGGGGGCACGCCTCCCCCAGGCGCGCCTCTACCTCGTGAGCCCACCGTAAGGCGGTTGACGCTCTTCTTTTGCCGCAAGAAAGCTAATATTCGAAAAAAATCACGGCGAAGGTTTCAGGCCAATCGAGTTACGGATCTCCATATATATGCGAAACGGTGAAACAGAGCTGAATGTAACGCGAAACAGAGAGATAGATCCAATCTCGGAGGGGCTCTCGCCTCCCAAGCCATGGGAGCCAAGGACCAGAGGGGAAACCTTCTCCCATCTAGGAGAAGGTCAAGGAAGAAGAAGAAGGAGGGGCTCTCCCCTCGCTTCGGTGGCGCCGAACGCCGGGGCCATCATCATCATCACTGTGATCTACACCAACACCTCCGCCATCTTCACCAACATCTCCATCACCTTCCCTCCTCTATCTACAGCGGTCCACTCTCCCGCAACCCGTTGTACCCTCTACTTGAACATGGTGCTTTATGCTTCATATTATTATCCAATGATGTGTTGCCATCCTATGATGTCTGAGTAGATTTTCGTTGTCCTATTGGTGGTTGATGAATTGCTATGATTGATTTAATTTGCTTGTGGTTATGTTGTTGTCCTTTGGTGCCCATCATATGAGCGCGCGCGTGGATCACACCTTAGGGTTAGTTGTATGTTGATAGGACTATGTATTGGAGGGCAAGAGTGACAGAAGCTTCAACCTAGCATAGAAATTGATGCATACGGGATTGAAGGGGGACCAATATATCTTAATGCTATGGTTGGGTTTTACCTTAATGAACGTTAGTAGTTGCGGATGCTTGCTAATAGTTCCAATCATAAGTGCATAGAATTCCAAGTCAGGGATGACATGCTAGCAGTGGCCTCTCCCACATAATACTTGCTATCGGTCTAGTAAGGTAGTCAATTGCTTAAGGGACAATTTCGCCGCACCTACCATCACTTTTCCACACTCGCTATATTTATTTTAGTTGTGTCTTTATCTAAACAGCCCCTAGCTTTTATTTACGCGCTCTTTATTTTCTTGCAAGCCTATCCAACAACACCTACAAAGTACTTCTAGTTTCATACTTGTTTCCGTAAAGTTTAACGTCAAGTGTGCGAGAGTTGTATCGGTGGTCGATAGAACTTGAGGGAATATTTGTTCTACCTTTAGCTCCTCGTTGGGTTCGACACTCTTACTTATCGAAAGAGGCTACAATTGATCCCCTATACTTGTGGGTTATCAGACCGCCTCTGCTCCGTACACCATGAAGAAAGGCGTGTAACCCGTAGATCTATTAGGTGTAGTGTTGATGCTCCAAATAACAGAAGGTAACTCCTCCACCCAACAACCCGGCATCCGCTATAAGGGGACCACGAGCCGGGGCTTTATACCTTTCAAGATCTCCTGATTGGCTCTTTCTGCTTGACCATTGGATTGAGGATGGGCCACTGCCGAAACATCAAGCCGGATATGTTCTCGTTGACAGAATTCTTCCATGGCACCTTTGGAGAGATTAGTGCCATTATCAGTTATGATGTTGTGTGGAAAACCAAAACAAAAGATCACCTTTTTCATGAACTGAACCGCCGTGGCTGCATCACACTTACTGACCGGCTCTGCCTCAACCCACTTTGTAAATTTGTCCACTGCCACCAGGAGGTGTGTCTTTTTATCCTTAGACCTTTTGAAAGGCCCAACCATATCAAGCCCCCAGACCGCAAACGGCCAAGTAATTGGAATCATCCTCAATTCTTGAGCCGGCACATGAGCTCATTGTGAGAATTTCTGACATCCATCACATTTACTGACCAGATCTTCCGCATCAGCATGAGACGCCAGCCAATAAAACCCATGACGGAAGGCTTTGGCCACAAGAGATTTTGAGCCGGCATGATGACCGCAATCCCCTTCGTGGATCTCACGAAGTATCTCCTGACCCTTCGCAGGTGACACAAAACGCTGAAACGCCCCAGTGACGCTGCGATGATGTAACTCACCATGAACAATTGTCATGGATTTGGACCGCCGGATGATTTGTCTTGCCAAGGTCTCATCCTCAGGCAACTCTCCCCGGGTCATGTAAGCCAAATATGGCACTGTCCAATCCGGGATGACGTGAAGAGCCGCTACCAGCTGCGCCTCCGGGTCTGGCACCGCTAGGTCTTCCTCTGTGGGTAACTTGACAGAAGGATTATGCAAAACATCAAGAAAGGTGTTAGGCGGCACCGGCTTACGCTGAGATCCCAGCCGGCTTAAAGCATCAGCCGCCTCATTCTTCCTTCGATCAATGTGCTCCACTTGATAACCCTTGAAGTGCCCAGCCACAGCATCAACTTCACGATGATAAGTCGCCATAAGGGGATCCTTGGAGTCCCACTTGCCTGACACCTGTTGAGCCACGAGATCTGAGTCACCCAAGCACCTTACCCGGCTCAAATTCATCTCTTTGGCCATCCGGAGACCATGGAGTAAGGCCTCATACTCAGCTACATTGTTAGTACAAGGAAACATAAGCCGGAGCACATAACAAAATTTGTCACCTCGGGGGGAAGTTAATACGACCCCAGCCCCCGAGCCTTCCAACTGCCTGGATCCATCAAAGTGAATAGTCCAATACGTGTTATCCGGCTTCTCCTCAGGTGTCTGCAGCTCTGTCCAATCATTGATAAAGTCCACCAGGGCTTGAGATTTAATAGCAGTCTGTGGCATGTACTTCAAACCATGAGGGCCAAGCTCAATGGCCCACTTGGCGACTCGTCCTGTGGCCTCTCTATTATGGATGATGTCTCCCAAAGGGGCAGAACTGACCATGGTGATCGGGTGACCCTGGAAGTATTGCTTCAGCTTCCAGCTTGCCATGAACACCCCGTAAACAAGCTTCTGCCAATGTGGATACCTTTGCTTAGACTCAATGAGCACCTCACTGATGTAGTAAACCGGCCGTTGAACCGGATGCTCCTTACCAGCCTCCTTGCGCTCCACCACGATTGCAACACTGACAGCACGTGAGTTGGCAGCCACGTATAACAGCAATGGCTCTGTATCAATGGGAGCCGCAAGGACCGGTGACTCAGATAACTGCCTCTTTAAATCTTCAAAGGCAGCATTAGCAGCATCACCTGCATTTAAAGTGTCTGCTTTTCTTCATCATCGACATCATGGTAAGGCCTTCTCACCTAACCGGCTTATGAACCGGCTTAAAGTGGTAACATGACCCGCCAGTCGCTGAACATCATTGATGCACGCCGGTTTAGCCAAAGAGGTAATTACCTTGATCTTCTCCGGATTAGCTTCAATGCCCCTGTTGGAGACCAAAAAACCCAAAAGTTTGCCTGCAGGCACACCAAACACACATTTGGTCGGGTTAAGCATCATTTTATAAACCCGGAGATTATCAAAGGTTTCCTTCAGATCAGATATCAAGGTTTCCTTCTCTCTGGACTTCACCACTATATCATCCACGTAAGCGTGAACATTGCGCCCAATCTGATTGTGGAGACAGTTCTGTACACACCGCTGGTAAGTCGCCTGGGAACTCTTGAGCCCAAACGGCATAGATACATAGCAGAAGGCTCCAAACGGAGTGATGAAAGCCGTCTTTTCCTGGTCCTTCACTGCCATCTTGATCTGATGATAACCAGAGTAAGCATCCAAAACGCTCAAACGCTCGCAACCAGTCGTAGCATCAATGATTTGGTCAATACGGGGGAGAGCAAAGGGATCAGCCGGACAAGGTTTATTAAGTCCGTGTAATCCACACACATCCGCCAGGTGCCGTTCTTCTTGAGCACAAGCACCGGGTTAGCCAACCACTCCGGGTGAAAAACTTCAACAATGAACCCGGCCGCTAAGAGCCGGGCCACCTCCTCTCCAATAGCCTTCCGCCTCTCTTCGTTGAACCGCCAAAGAAACTGCCTGACCGGCTTATACTTCGGAATAATATTAAGAGTGTGCTCAGCGAGTTCTCTCGGTACACCCGCATGTCGGGTTTCATGCAAAGATGTCCTCGTTTCACGGATGAACTCGATGAGCGTGCTTTCCTATTTAGGATCCAAATTGGCACCGACATCGAATCGCTTAGACGAATCACCTGGAGTAAAATCAACAAGCTTGGTTTCAGCAGCCGACTTAAACTTCATCGCCGGGTCATCCTCTGTGGTCGGCTTCTTCAGGGAGGTCATATCCGCCGGGTCAACATTATCTTGATAAAACTTCAGCTCCTCCACTGCGCAAACCGACTCAGCATAAGCCGCATCACCTTCTTCGCATTCCAGGGCTATCTTTCGGCTCCCATGCACAGTGATGGTGCCCTTGTGACCCGGCATCTTAAGCTGCAAATAAATATAACACGGCCGAGCCATGAACTTGGCATAAGCCGGCCGCCCAAACAGAGCATGATACGGACTTTTAATTTTGACCACCTCAAAAGTTAACTTTTCAGCCCTAGAATCATACTCATCTCCAAAGGCCACCTCCAGCTCAATCTTACCGACTGGGTACGCCGACTTACCAGGCACCACTCCATGGAAAACGGTGTTGGATGTCTTAAGATTTTTGTCAGTCAAACCCATGCGTCGGAAGGTCTCGTAATAGAGAATGTTGATGCTGCTACCTCCGTCCGTGAGTACCTTGGTGAATTTATATCCACCAACCTGGGGTGCTACCACCAAGGCTAACTGACCCGGATTGTCAACCCGGGGAGGGTGATCTTCCCTGATCCATACAATAGGCTGTTCTGACCACCTCAAGTAACGGGGGACTGCCGGCTCAACAGAGTTCCCGGCCCTCTTATGAACCTTCTGGTCACGTTTGCATAAGCTAGTGGTGAACACGTGATACTGTCCACTATTCAGCTGCTTTGGATGGCTTTGATAACCCGATTGCTGCTGTTGTTGTCCTCCTTGGCCAGATTGCTGTTGGTTATAGCCGCCTTGATTTCCCTGAAAACCGGAATTTGAACCACCGCCCGGGCCATGAAAGCCGCCGGCACCTGAGCCGCCGCCCGACCCATGATTGCCATCAAACGTGTTGGAATTCTTGAAAGCCTTCATGATTGCGCAATCCTTCCATAAGTGGGTGGCCGGTCGTTCCCGGGTGCCGTGTCTCGGGCAGGGCTCATTGAGTAACTTCTCAAGAGATGGACCTGACCCGCCAGACCGAGGAGGGGGCCTCCCCTTGTGCCTTTGATTGTTACCCTGTGCATTAGCATTGGCCACAAACTCCGGGTTACCATCAGCCTTACGTTTATTGCCTCCTTGATTTGTCGGGTTGTGCTGCTGACCCTTTCCATTGCCGTTCTTCTTTCCCTTCCCTGTCTTTTCCTCATCAGACGTGGGATCCTTGGTACTATCAGAATCGGCATACTTGACTAGAGCTGCCATCAGCTGACCCATATCATTACAATCACGCTTGAGTCGTCCCAGCTTCTGCCTCAGCGGTTGAAATCGGCAATTCTTCTCCAGCATGAGGACTGCAGAGCCGGCATCCATCTTGTCAGATGAATGTATTATCTCCTTGACCAGGCGCACCCAACGAGTGGTAGATTCGCCCTCCTCTTGCTTACAATTAGTTAAGTCCACAATCGACATAGATTGCTTGCAAGTATCCTTGAAGTTCTGAATGAACCGGGCCTTTAACTCTGCCCATGAGCTGATAGAATTGGGCGGTAAGCCTTTTAACCACGTCCGGGCCGTTCCATCCAACATCATGGTGAAGTACTTAGCCATTGCTACGTCACTGACCTCCAACAGCTCCATGGCCATCTCATAGCTTTCAATCCATGTCCCAGGCTGTAAGTCGGCCGTATAATTTGGCACCTTTCGAGGCCCTTTGAAATCTTTAGGTAAACGCACATTGCGTAAAGCCGGTACTAGACACGGGCCGTCGCCGATTCTGGTGGCTACTCCTGCCTCAACAGAAGTCGTCGGATAATCCGGAAAGGCCGGGTGAGCCGTTTGCTGAGTCGCTAGCTGAGCCGCCCACTCATCCTCCTGACGTATCCGGTCCTGCACCGGGTTATAACCGCCAGGCTCGTTACGGCATTGGGCGTTGCTTGACAAAGCCTCTGACTCCATGTGCCTGTTGTAACTCGGGCTCCGGTTTGGACGAGACGGAGCCAACCAGGGCGGAGGAGTTGAATGAATCATGTCCCGGCTATAGGAATAAGTCTCTTGCTGAGCCAAAGCCGTCTGAACGAGTTCTCTGATCCTTCGTGTCTCCACTGCTGTTGGATCGTCACCGTCCACTGGGAGAGCCGCCAAACGTGCCGATGCTGCAATTAAGTTCTCCATGGGGTTGGAAAAGTGACCCGGTGGTATCGGTACATAACGGGGCGGGGCCATATTCCCATGAGGAGGTGCCATCTCCCGAGGTTGAACCGGTCCTACTGCTCCGGATGTCATGAACTGATTTGCTTCTGGCGGGTTACTAGGGCCGGCTCCGGGTGTAGCGAAAAGGTTCCGAGGATCATAAATCGGAGGCAAACGGGATTGAGTTTCCTGGTGTCTCCTCCTCATCACCTCATTAGATGCGTTCAGGCTCATCGTAAGCTGGAAAGCCTCCGACCGGAGCTGCTGTGCCCGTGCATCCAAAGTCGCCCGTTCTATGGCTAACCTGGTGTCCTCAGCTGCTAAGGCCTCCTTGGCCCGAGCTATTTCCTCACGCACCTGTGCCACCTCTGCATTATGCTCATCTTGATTCGCAGGAATAACTGTGGTGGTTAACAGGGACGTCAGTTCATCCATGAGATCCATCAGCACCTGAGCCGGCGGGCGCACAGGCCTCCTGCCCTGGCCGCTCCTGACCCGGACGTTATTGCTGCCGCGATCAGAGAGTTTTGACCGGGTTGAGTACCAGCCATGAAGACCCCTACACAGCTCGGCGGCTCAAAGGGGTCCGGAATACTGCTGCCATCGAAACAGCCCCCAAGCCTGCCGTCTTGCAGTTTATATAACGAGTCTGTCTCACCAGGGGATGAATCGCCATCAGAGTGGATGGCCGTCTCACCACCATCTACGGAGTCTCCAGAGAGTTCCCCGCCATGGATGCAACCCACGAAGGCACGCTTCACGACGGGTTGAGCCCGAGCGGGTCTCGCGCGCTGAGCCGTCTCGACGAGGTCGGTGCAGTTGTCCGGCTCAGGGCCGGGCTCACCAATCCGGCCGATGAAGACGTGGATTCCGCCGAAGGGGACCCGGTACCAGACTCAATTGAGCCGCGTCGGGCCCCAGCCTTCGTCATCGATGTAGATCTTGCCGCCAAGACTTTTGGTCATCCGCCGATCACAGATCCCTTGAGCCCTTCGGTTGCCCTTCAAGAACTCAAATCCACTGCGGCGCTGGCCCCACGATGGGCGCCAACCGTCGTGGAATTGTCACGCAGATGTCCTCTTGCAAGGACTTAGTCGTGGAGCCATCGCAACTAGGAAGCTTAAAGGGGTTAATCGGGACAAAGGACACGAGAGAGTTATACTAGTTCGGCCCCTTACGGTGAAGGTAAGGCCTACGTCTAGTTGGGTTGGTATTGCTGAGGTTTCGATGACCAGGGAGCGAGATACGCTATGCCCGGCTCTCGATGAGTTGTTTCTTGCCCTAAGCCGCCAGTGTGTCATCCCCTTATATACACGGGTTGACGCCTGCGTTTACTGAGTCCCGCCGCTCATAAACAAAGGTCCGCTCGGTGACTAGTTAATTCTACCTTATGATACAAGTCATGCCATTATGGCAGTTTACCACTACGGGCCTTAAGTCACCGGTGGGCTTTAGACCCTTTACTGAACCGCCATCTTCATGCTTGGTCTTGGGCTTCTTTTGATGAATCCTTCTTTGCGTAACCCGGACCCTTACGGGCGGCTTACACAAATAGTTATATCCCCAACAAGGAGCTAAAGGTAGAACAAATATTCCCTCAAGTTCTATCGACCACCGATACAACTCTACGCACGCTTAATGTTCGCTTTACCTAGAACAAGTATGAAACTAGAAGTACTTTGTAGGTGTTGTTGGATAGGTTTGCAAGATAATAAAGAGCGCGTAAATAAAAAGTAGGGGCTGTTTAGATGAAGAAACAACTAAGTTAGTTTTAGTAGAGAGCTTTTTGTCACACAAGAAAGTTATTTGTCCCAAGGCAATCAATAACTAGACCGGTCATCACTATTGCAATTTTATATGAGGGAGAGGCATAAGCTAACATACTTTCTCTCCTTGGATCATATGCACTTATGATTGGAACTCTAGAAAGCGCCCGCAAGTACTAAAGATCATTAAGGTAAAACCCAACCATAGAATTAAAGTATCAAGTCCTCTTTATTCCCATACGCAAACAACCTACTTACTCGGGTATGTGCTTCTGTCACTCACGCCACCCACCATAAGCAAATCATGAACATAGTGCAAACCCTACAGCAGGGATCCCTCACGCTTGCGCGACATGGAGAGCACCATAAGACAACACCAATAATAAAACATGCAACTCAAACCAATCACGACCATCAATGAACCCATAGGACAAAACAGATCTACTCAAACATCATAGGATAGCCATACATCATTGGGAAATAATATATATCGTTGAGCACCATTTTTGAGTAGAGATAACAACGGGTAAAAGAGGGGTTACACCGCTGCATAGAGGGGGGAAGAGTTGGTGATGACGGCGTTGAAGTTGTTGGTGTAGATCACTGTCGCGATGATGGCCCCGACGACGTTCCGGCGCCACCGGGAGAGAGGGGGAGAGAGCCCCCCTTCTTCTTCTTCCTTGACCTTCCCCGTAGATGGGAGAAGGGTTTACCCTCTGCTCCTTGGCTTCCATGGCGACAGAGGGGCGGGAGCCCCTCCGAGATGGGATCTCTCTCTCTCTCTGTGTGTTTTCTTCTGCTTCAAGCGCCCCCGATTCTCGCCTTTTCACCGCTTTTTAAATTCCCGGAGATCCGTAACTCCGATTGGGCTGAAATTTGGACACGATTTTTATCCGGATATTGGCTTTTTTGCGGCGAAAGAAGGGCACCAACCACCTTACGGAGTGTCCACGAGGGCCCAGGGCACGCCCTACCCCCTGGGGCGCGCCCCTCACCCTCGTGGGCCCCTCGGGCATTGTCTCGCGTTGATTACACTTCCCAAAATTCACATATATTCCAAAAAAAATCTTCATAAGTTTTATCCCGTTTGGACTCCGTTTGATATGGATTTTCTGCGACACAAAAAACATGCAACAAACAGGAACTGGCACTGGGCACTGGATCAATATGTTAGTCCCAAAAATAGTATAAAAAGTTGCCAAAAGTATGTAAAAGTTGTAGAATATTGGCATGGAACAATCAAAAATTATAGATATGAGGGAGACGTATCACGCTGCAGAACGGACAGCTGTTGTGCCGCTCTCGCCAGTTGCTATCCCCGAGGCAGATGTTGCTGCCGCCGCGTGAGAAGCAACAGCGGCCGTTTCGGCTGCCTTGGCCGCTCGGACGCAGATTGTGGTCTCCCTCATGAATCCTGTTAGCATGCGCCTGGCTGCTGCGGCCGCGGTCTCGCCAGAGTGGGCCGCCGAAGTTGCCCTCACGACACGGGTCCACGTCCCCATCTTTCACCGACGACGATTGAACAGTGAAATGATACTTGGGGAGCGAGCTAGTGTGCTTGACACGCCCGCTATGGACTGTAGCCGTTGCACCTTCTCGCGTAAGCCGTATGCGTACTATACTCCGATGGTGCTCCAAGATATTTTGTGCTGCATCTCACACGATTGGTGATAATAAACTATGTGTGATCTACTTGATTTTTCGTCTTGATTTGAAATACATAATGGGGTCACAGCTGCAAAGGATGGTGTTTGAATTCCTAGAACTTTTATCTGCAGTGAACATGCAACTCTAGGTGTGTCGTCAAAAAAATTGGAATTATTCAGGGTCCATTTGGACGTTTTTCTACATTAACTTGGTTTTGTAGGCATTTCAGGTGCATAATTCAAATTTGAACTACACGCAAATGCTCCAGTGCATATAAACGGGTTGAAAAAATCAAATCTATGTCCTTGGTTGCTTGCTTAGGTCCCATGCAAGAAATGGGATTGAATGTCAAACACCCTGCCACCGTCACTAGGCCGCAAACATTGAGGTACCTGGTTTTTAAATTCTAGTAAATCCAAAACTCGTCTGAAATTCATGAAACTTGGCATGCTATCATGTAGCGGCATCAACATGTCATGGTAAAAATTTTGTCCCATATGGGGCAGGTTTGTGTATAAGATTCTCACAAACCAGAGCTTCTCACAACAAGCGTGATGGTTTCAGTAGGGAACGTGCCACCTTTGGGGACGAAACCATATATGTTGCCTCTTATTATTTTCAAAAAAATTCTAGTGTCAACATAGAACAACAGGAGTGTTGTGTTAAATTTTGGAATTTTTCAGGGTTCGTTTGGACATTTTTATACATTAACTGGGTTTTCTAGGCATTTTATGTGCATAATTCAAATTTGAACTACATGCACATGCTCCAGTGCATATAAATTGGTTGAAAAATCAAATCTGTGTCCTTGGTTGCATGCTTAGGTCCCATGCAAGAAATGGGAATGAATGTCAAACACCCCGCCACCGTCACTGGGCCGCAAACATTGAGATGCCTGGTTTTTAAATTTTAGTAAATTCAAAACTCATCTTAAATTTATGAAACTTGGCATGCTATCATGGAGCGGCATCAATATGCCGTGGTAAAAAAATTATCACAGTTTGGGCAGGTTTGGGTATAAGCTTCTCACAAATCAGACCTTCTCACAACAAGTGTGATGGTTTCGGTAGGGAACGTGCCACCTTTGGGGACGCAATGATATCCATTGCCTCTTATTGCTTTCAATTTTTTTCTAGTGTCAACATAGAGCAACAAGAGTGTTGTGTTAAATTTTGGAATTTTTCGGGGTTCATTTGGATATTTTTATACATTAACTGGGTTTTCTAGGCATTTTATGTGCATAATTCAAATTTGAATTACATGCACATGCGCCAGTGCATATAAATTGGTTGAAAAATTAAATATGTGTCCTTTGTTGCATGCTTAGGTCCCATGCAAGAAATGGGAATGAATGTCAAACACCCTGCCACCGTCACTGGCCCGCAAACATTGAGATACCTAGTTTTAAATTCTAGTAAATCCAAAACTCGTCTGAAATTGATGAAACTTGGCATGCTATCATGGAGCGGCATCAACATACCATGGTAAAAAATTGTCCCATTTGGGGCAGGTTTGGGTATAAGCTTCTCACAAACCAGAGCTTCTCACAACAAGCGTGATGGTTTTGTTAAGGAACGTGCCACCTTTGGGGACGAAACGATATCCGTTGCCTCTTATTCCTCTCAAAAATTTTCTAGTGTCAACATAAAATAACAGGAGTGTTGTGTTAAATTTTGGAATCTTTCGGGGTTCATTTGGACATTTTTATACATTAACTGGGTTTTCTAGGCATTTTATGTGCATAATTCAAATTTGAACTACATGCACATGCTCTGGTGCAAATAAATTGGTTGAAACATCAAACCTGTGTCCTTGGCTGCATGCTTAGGTCCCATGCAAGAAATGGGAATGAATGTCAAACACCCTGCCACCGTCACTGGGCCGCAAACATTGAGATACCTTGTTTTTAAATTCTAGAAAACCCAAAACTCGTCTGAAATTCATGAAACTTGGTAAGCTTCATGGAGCGGCATCAACATGCCGTGGTAAAAAAATTGTCCCAGTTGGGGCAGGTTTGGGTATAAGCCTCTCACAAACCAGAGCTTCTCACAACAAGCATGATGGTTTCGGTAGGGAACGTGCCACCTTTGGAGACGAAATGATATCCGTTGCCTCTTATTGCTTTCAAAAAATTTCTAGTGTCAACATAGAACAACAGGAGTGTTGTGTTAAATTTTGGAATTTTTCGAGGTTTGTTTGGACATTTTAATACATTAACTGGGTTTTCTAGGCATTTTATGTGCATAAGTCAAATTTGAACTACATGCACATGCTCTAGTGCATATAAATTGGTTGAAAAATCAAAGTTGTGTCCTTGGTTGCATGCTTAGGTTGCATGCAAGAAATGGGAATGAATGTCAAACACCCTGCCACCGTCACTGGGCCGCAAACACTGAGATACCTGGTTTTTAAATTCTAGTAAATCCAAAACTCGTCTGAAATTCATGAAACTTGGCATGCTATCATGGAGCGGCATCAACATGCCGTGGTAAAAAAATTGTCCCAGTTGGGGCAGGTTTGGGTATAAGCTTCTCACAGACCAGAGCTTCTCACAACAAGCGTGATGGTTTCGGTAGGGAACATGCCACCTTTGGGGAAGAAACGATATATGTTGCCTCTTATTATTTTCAAAAAAATTCTAGTGTCAACATAGAACAACAGGAGTGTTGTGTTAAATTTTGGAATTTTCAGGGTTCGTTTGGACATTTTTATACATTAACTGGGTTTTCTAGGCATTTTATGTGCATAATTCAAATTTGAACTACATGCACATGCTCTAGTGCATATAAATTGGTTGAAAAATCAAATATGTACCCGTGGGTGCATGCTTAGGTCCCATGCAAGAAATGAGAATGAATTTCAAACACCATGGCACTGTTGATTGCCGGCAAAACGTTGAGATACTTTGTTTTTAAATTCTAGTAAATTCAAAACTCATCTGAAATTCATGAAACTTGGCATGCTATCATGGAATGGCACCCGACATGATGTGGTATTTTTCGTGTCCATTTTGAGAGAAGGCACACTCGAATAACAGCCAACAAAGGCATTTTGAAACAAATAGCTGCCACTGTAACATCTCAAACGTTTTGTATAATTTAAATTGTGTGCGTTCTGTTAACCATTCACATGACGCCACTCCTTACTCTTTTAGTGGCTAGGAGGTGCCATGCGGACAGGTGCTTGAGTGCTTGACTAAAAAGGAGGTGTGCGAGCTGTACTCCAATGAGGAGGCTCACCGGGAAGCGATCCCTTTGGCTTCCATGGCCGCCCGCCTAGCTTGCATCCTCTCCATTAATGGCACCCAAGCCGCAGTTTGATACAGTTTTTAAATATAAAACACTCATCACAAATGTTTTAGTTAGAACACCCGTATGCAAACCGACAACTTCCCTAGGAAGCCAAGGGAAAATGTGCCGAGCAGGATTTGTGCAGCTCTTGATCGCAAACGTTTTAGATAGAACACTCGTATGCAAAGTGAGGGATTTGTGCATCCCTTCAACACAAACGGTTGTTTTGGATGACCCGTGTGCAACCACGTACAAACAATTCGGTAAGATTTGCATCTGTCATATTGGGTATGTTGCAATTTGTCAAACGGGAAAGATTGACATTTGTTGATCTAGTAACATTGCCATTTGTCAATCCTTGTAACACTGCGATTTGTCAAAATATGCAGTTAAAAATCACTAGCACTATCTAATTTTTGTAACTAAAATTCATTAATTAAGCATAGATTTCATTCATAGATTAAGCAGTCGTTCTTAATTTATACAGACAGTTCAACTCGACGGCTGAACCGACCAAACTTTTCCCCAATTGTTGCCAACCACGTACTGAAATAGCTAGTTCAACTATATATACTAGCTAATTTTAAGTACGATGTACAGTTCCACCACATCTATAGTCAGATAAACTGAACAAAATAGCCCCTAAATACTATTACTACGGAGGGGCTTTGTGCTACTTCTGACAGCCTCTCCTTTGCCGAGCGCGCTCAGTAAGAGGTAGAGGAGGAGGAGCCTTCCGACGAGCTGGACAACTGCAATACGGTGCCTGCCGCTGCTGCACGTTCAGCGACGCTCGCCAGCTCGAACACCCACTGCCACTCCAGACGACCCCTCTCGAAGCGGCCAGACTGCTCGTAGATCTCCTGATTCATCGCCTCTGTGTCGGCGTGTGCTGCGACCACGGCTGTAGTAAGGCTCTTTGCATGATCGACGAGGCACCCCTCCTCCTCCCGCAGGAACTCGATGTAGCGCGCAAGGTCGTTGACGCACGTGCGGGCCTCCACTTCTGCCTCCCTCCTTCGGGCGGCGGTGGCGGAGCGGGTGATGATCCCGGCGGTCAACGGTGGGCTGGCGGCCACGGCGGCCGATGATGGGGTGGCGGCCACGACAACCACCTCCCACCTTCGGGCCACTGTGGCGGAGCGGGTGATGGTGGCCGGCTGTAGGGTGGCGGCCACGACGGCCACCTCCCGCCTTTGGGCCGCTGTGGTGGAGCGGGTGATGGCCGGCAGTGGGGTGGCGGCCACGACGGCCACCTCCTGCCTTCGGGCCGTGGCGGTGGAGCGGGCGATGGCCCTAGCTTTCGACGGTGTTGTGGCGGCTGGCAACATCTGCTGACGGGCACCGGCGGCGGAGCGTGTGGTGGGTGTTCCACACACACCCAATAGGGACGCCACGCGCACTACACTACGCCGGGGACTACGCCGCCGCCGCGGTATAGCCTCTTAGCTGGAGCTGTACTTTGATGACGGTGGAGTTGCTGAGCTATGACGACGGACCGGTGCCATTGGCGATTGTGGGAGAAGTGGGCGAGATAAGCTACAGGGAGGGAGGGGAAAATGTGACGCAGGACTCGCCGGTCGTGAGGGTTTATAGAGCAGGCCGGTAAGCATTGGGATTTTGGGGGATTTCACCGAGTCCGACGGGAAGCTTGCGTGAGAACCTGCAAGGTTGCGCGGGCACGGGCTCACCGACGATTCATTGGCGCCACTTCGAGCCACCGTTTGGCCAAAAGAACGCTTCTGCCACAGCAAGCGCAAGCTTATACTGAAGCCGTCTCATGCAGCGGGTGACAAGACATGCGAGAGGAGGATGAAAGGACACATACACATATGGTTAATACAAAAAAATGTTTGCAATTTAATTACCTACTATACCCCCGTCCTGGTTTATAAGTATGATTTAACTAATAAAATACGAATGCATGTCGCCAAAGATTATATCGTTGGATTCGTATTGAACATAGTTTCCAGTTATACAATTTTTGTAACATGCATTAACAATTTTTTGGTTAAATTTAAGGTTATATACCAGCAAGTGTTTGCCCGCAACACACACGGCTTATTCCATCACAAACAACTCGATAGATCAATCAGATGCCACGACGCACACGCAACTCTAATCTGATTCGTGCTTGATGTCTCCGACATCGCTTGCACAAGACGCCTTATTTGCCACGTATCACCGTGTCGGCCTCGCCACGCCCCTCGGCAAGCTCGCTCGCCGTTAGGCGCCGCAGCACACCGTGTTTCGCTGTTAGGTGCCGCGCACGCCTGCTCGCGCTGCTGGCACGCCTGCTTGTGGACAACTTTTCCTTGCATGTTCAATCGCTATATGCATATATATGGTTGCTCATTGCTGAGGCGATCATGAGCGCTTTGTCGCGTCCTCTCAAGCTTCTCTGCCAAAGAGTTGGGCTCGCGATGATCACGCTGGGGGCCCATATGCATGCGGTTGCGCCGCGTGCGTTGCCATGCAATGCAGTTACGTGCGGCACGATGGAGTTATGCGCTGCAAATTAGAACTGCCAATAGGGCCTGCCAATATTCCAGGTCGTCCTGCTTCCCCTTTAATTCCCGCGGCGATTATAACCTTAGTCTCTTCAAGCTTTCGATCGTGCCCCACAACACAACAAGCACACCCACGACAACACATAGAGAGGGGATGTCTAGCGGCGCTCGAATGGAGTTCGGCGAGCATAAAGTGGAGACCCACGCGAGGGAGACGGATCTCTCGGTGGTCTACACCATCGACCCAGCCGTGGTGGACGACTACATCATCACCGTTGAGCAGTTGCTTGCTCGAGACAAGTACAAGGTGGTCGGCATCGACCTCCAGTACACCGTCGGTCGTCCCAACATAGATCAGAAGGTTACCATCGCCCAGTTGTACTTGCATCATCATGTCCTCATCTACCACTATTGCATGGCCACAGAGCCTTGCGACCATTTCACCAGGTCTGTCAACAGCACCGACTACAAGTTCGCCACAGTGGAAACCACCGACGATGTAAAAGAGCTCAGGGTTACGGGCTTGTCCTGCAAGAACCTTGTCGAAATCCGTGAGCATTACAGGGTCTAGGGCAGCACGAAAAAGGACTCCCTGGTTGAATTCGCCTCCGCCATCATCGACCCATACTACGAAGAGATGAAGCAGGATGCCAACAGAACACGTCACATATCTTGGCATGGGGCCTGGATGTGGCAACTGGATGAACCTCACCTCGGGTTCGCGGCTAAGAGCATGTACACATGCTACGATATGCACAGGCAAATCGTTGACATGAGGAAGTGCCTTGATATGGAGATCGAGGAGGTCGGATTGAGCTACAACCAGAGCAAGTGTCACAAGAAGTAGATGATGATCAGATGATCGTTTATCCTAGTTAATCATGCATGTAATATATAGTTTACTTTGGTGTGTGGAAATGTCATGTGTGTAGTAGCCACCTATGTAATTATGCATGTAATAGTTTACTTTGGTGTGTGCAAATGCCAAGCTTGTAGTAGCCACCTATGTAAGTGGATGTTTAATTTGGTTATGCAACCATGTCCTTATAAGTGTGTGTATATATATATGTATATGTTGTTGTTCTGTATGCAATCCCATCGCACAACACACACGTCTTATTAGCAGTAATCGTCTGTGTTATTTTCGGTCTTCACACACATTTCTGATTATAGACCTGTCTGCCGCGTATCACGCACATCTTGTTATATTCATCTGTTTATGTTCTCTTGTCTCAACGCAAACAGTTCATCCGAGTGAACCAAATGATGTATATCACACACACCTTGATCTGGCTGACCATTTTTTTTGTTGCCTAATCACAAACACTTCATCCGAGTGAACTGTATCCTGTATATCGCACACACCTTCATCTGGCTGCCCGTTTCTTTGTTCCTCCTCATCGCAAACAGTTAATTGAACTGAACCGTATGCCCTGCATCGCACACACAATTAAAATTTGAACCGTGTTAGATGCATCCGTCATCGCAAACGTTTTGCACCTTTTTTTACGGTTTTTTACACCACCGTTTGCTATTATTGCATCGCACACAGTTTCGTCGAAGGGTCTCTGATTGTAGTGTCGCGTTAGCAGCATCCTGCAGTAGTGGAGGGAGGAGGGAGGGAGGGAGGAGAGAGAGAGAGGAGGAGGAGGAGGGAGGGTGGTGCCTGGAGGAGGAGGGAGGGAGGATAAAGAGGAGGAGGGCGGCCGGCCGAGGAGGGAGAGAAGGAAGGAGAAAGGAGAGAGCAGGATGGGAGGAGGGGAGGAGAGGAGGAGAAAGGAGAGAGCGGGATGAGGGAAGGAGGGAGGCGGCTTACCGACGAGGAAGGAGGCGGCGACGACGGCAGTGGGCGACGGCTGCGGCACGACGATGGCAGCGGGGGTTGGACGATGAGAGTGTGAGAGCGAGAGTGATCGGGCCGGCGGGGGAAGAGGATAAGGTAGCATTAGCAGTAGCGCTGATTCGTCGACAAGCGCTACTGCTAAGTAGAGCCCACCGTGCGGACTTAGCAGTAGCGGTTGGGTGGTGGCCCAGCGCTACTACTATGTCTCTTTAGTAGTAGTGCTGGTTCCAGCAAACCACTACTACTACGTGTAGCCCCTGCCGGTGGCCATGGGACTACTTAGAAGTAGGGCTGCAAGGGTCCCAGCGCTACTGCTATTGTTGTACCTGTAGCGCTCGATGTCAAACAGCGCTACTACTAAGTATCAGTGCGCTATGCCCATAACCAGCGCTACTACTAAATTTCTACCTATAAGCATTTCCCTAGTAGTGTACTACTGAACCTCGTAACCAGAGCACGATCCGCACCAGAGTGGTATGGTAATCCTGTCCTGGAAGTCATGTTACTAGACCAAGGCGAACCTACGAACTATGAAGAAGCTATGATGAGCCTAGATTCCGACAGATGGCTTGAGGCCATGAAATATGAGATAGGATCCATGTATGAGAACAAAGTGTGGACTTTGGTGGGCTTGCCAGATGATCGGCAAGCCATAGAGAATAAATGGATATTCAAGAAGAAGACTGACACTGATGGTAATGTTACTGTCTACAAAGCTCGACTTGTCACAAAAGTGTTTTCGATAAGTTCAAGAGGTTGACTACAATGAGACTTTCTCACCCGTAGCGATGCTTAAGTCCATCTGAATCATGTTAGCAATTGTCGCAATTTATAATTATGAAATCTGGCAAATGGATGTCAAAAACAGCATTCCTTAATGGATATTAAAGAAGAGTCGTATATGCTGCAACCAGAAGTTTTTATCGATCCTAAAGGTGCTAACAAAGTGTGCAAGCTCCGGCGATCCATCTATGGACTGGTGTAAGCATCTCGGAGTTAGAATATACGCTTTGATGAGGTGATCAAAGCATATGGTTTTATACAGACTTATGGTGAAGCATGTATTTACAAGAAAGTGAGTGGGAGCTCTGTAGCATTTCTGATATTATATGTGGATGACATATTATTGATTGGAATTGATATAGAATTTCTGAATAGCATAAAAAGGATACTTGAATAAGAATTTTTCAATGAAAGACCTCGGTGAAGCTACTTATATATTGGGCATCAAGATCTATAGGGATAGATCGAGATGCTTAATAGGACTTCCACAAAGTACATACCTTGAAAATATTTTGAAGAAGTTCGAAATGGATCAGTCAAAGAAAGGGTTCTTGCCTATGTTGCAAGGTGTGAAGTTGAGTAAGACTCAAAACCCGACCACGGCAGAAGATAGAGAGAATAAAAGTCATTCCCTATTCCGCAGCCATAGGTTCAATAAAGTATGCCATGCTATGTACCAAACCTGTTGTGTACCTTGCCATGAGTTTGGCAAGGGGGTGCAATAGTGATCCAGGAGTAGATCACTAGACAGTGGTCAAAATTATCCTTAGTTACCTAAGAGGACTAAGAAGATATTTATCGATTATGGAGGTAATAAAGAGTTCATCGTAAAGGGTTACGTCGATGCAAGATTTGACGCTAATTCAGATGACTCCGAGTCTCAATCTGGATACATATTGAAAGTGGGAGCAATTAGCTAGAGTCGCTCCATACAGAGCTTCGTAGACATAGAAATTTGCAAAAATACATACGAATCTGAATGTGACAGATCCGTTGACTAAACTCATCTCACAAGCAAAACATGATCACTCCTTAATACTCTTTGGGTATTAATCACATGGCGATGTGAACTAGATTATTGACTCTAGTAAACTTTTGGGTGTTGGTCACATGGCGTTGTGAATTATGGGTGTTAAATCAGATGGTGGTGTGAACTAGATTATTGACTCTAGTGCAAGTGGGAGACTGAAGGAAATATTCCATAGAGGCAATAATCAAGTTGTTATTTTATATTATATTTCCTTATTCATGATAAAGGTTTATTATTCATGCTAGAATTGTATTGATCGGAAACTTAAATACATGTCTGAATACATAAACAAATATCGTGTCCCTAGTAAGCCTCTACTAGACTAGCTCGTTGATCAAAGATGGTTAAGTTTCCTAACCATAGACATGTGTTGTCATTTGATAACGGGATCACGTCATTAGGAGAATGATGTGATGGACAAGACCCATCTGTTAGCTTAGCATAATGATCGTTCAATTTATTGCTATTGCTTTCTTCATGTCAAATACATATTCCTTCGACTATGAGATTATGCAACTCCCGGATACCGGAGGAATACCTTATGTGCTATGAAACATCAGAACATAACTGGGTGATCATAAAGATGCTCTACAGGTATCTCCGAAGGTGTTTGTTGAGTTGGTATAGATCGAGATTAGGATTTGTCACTCCAAGTATCGAAGAGGTATCCCTGTGCCCTCTCGATAATACACATGATAAGCTTGCAAGCAAATGACTAAGGAGTTAGTCACAAGGTGATGTATTACGGAACAAGTAAAGAGACTTGCCGGTAACGAGATTGAACTAGGTATGAAGATACCATGATTGAATCTCGGGCAAGTAACATACCGATGGATAAAGGGAATTACGTATGTTGTCATAATGGTTCGACCGATAAAGATCTTCGTAGAATATGTAGGATCCAATATGGGCATCCAGCTTCCGCTATTGGTTATTTACCGGAGAGGTGTCTCAGTCATGTCTACATAGTTCTCGAACCCGTAGGGTCCGCAAGCTTAACGTTCGTTGACGATATAGTGTTATATGAGTTATATGATTTGATGACCGAATGTTTTTCGCAGTCTCGAATGAGATCACGGAAATGACAAGGAGTCTCGTAATGGTCGAGAGGTAAAGATTGATATATAGGACGATGGTATTCGGAAACCGGAAGGGTTCCGGAGTGCACCGGGTAGTTATCGGGTCACTGGAAGGGGTTCCGGACACCCCGGTAAGTGTATGGGCCTAATGGGCCAAAGGGGGGACAGATCAGCCCCTGGTGCGCCCCTTCCTTGGAAAGTAGGCCCTAGGGGAAGGAAAGGGGAGGGGAGGACCCTCCTTCCTTTCCCTCCTCAAGTGGGAAAGGAAAGGGGGGGGGCACCCTCCCCTTCCTTTCCCGCGCACTTATATAAGGCAGGGGGAGGGCGTGGCTTGGGAGAGATCCCAAGTAGGATTCCTCCTACTTGGGCGCCCCCTTTAGCTGCTCCTCCCTCCCGACCACCTATATATATGTGTGGGAGGGGGTGCCTAGCACACAACAGACAATTACCTAGCCGTGTGTGGCGCCCCCCTCATACACCCTCGGTCATATTTTCGTAGTGCTTAGGCGAAGCCCTGCAGAGATCACTTCACCATCACCATCACCACGCTGTCGTGCTGCCGAAACTCGTCTACTACCCCGTCGTCTTGCTGGATCAAGAAGGCGGAGGATGTCACCGAGCTGGACGTGTGCAGAACGCGGAGGAGCCGTACGTTCGTTACTTGATCGGTTGGAGCGCGAAGAAGTTTGACTACATCAACCACGTTGTTAAACACTTTCGCCTATGGTCTATGAGGGTACATAGACACACTCTCCCCCTTCGTTTGTATGCATCTCCATGGATAGATCTTGCGTGTGCGTAGAATTGTTTTTGTTTTCCATGCAACATTCCCCAACAATGTCCACATGTAAAAAATGCAGGTATTCTATTTCGGATTTGACCATGTCAAAAAATTGTATTCACCATGGAAATTTTTACACCCACGGCAATTCTCATATAAAAACATGACAATTTTAATGAAAATACCATGGCATTTTTTAATATGCATATGAAATGGCATTTGTTGTTCATAATTTGTGTTTTTTTACGTGCACGGCAAATTCCTCACGCAAAACATGGCAATTTTCAATTGAAATACCATGGCAATCTATGGACCATGGCAAATAGTTTTCTATATCATGACAATACTACTTCATGGGGCCATGAAAATTTCACTAAAGAATCATTTGTACATTATTTCTTATTTACTCTATTACGCAAACTTAGTTTATGGACGATGGCAAGTTTAATACAATTGCCATGGCAAATTCCATTTTTACGTCATGGAAAATTTGTTTTACATACATGGCAATTTCCTTGTACAAAGCATGAAAATTATAATGAAACAAAATGTCATCTTTTTAATATGAATCTACCATGACAAGTTTTGTTCATTTTTAATTATGCCCCTTTAGTTTCTAGTTTGTTGAGCATATATCATGGCAAAAATAAATTTGTATGCATTGGTCGCATCGCAAAAAAACTATCCAAAAGTGCGTCTCATACATCATAGAAAATTTTCAAACATTTTGGAATAGTCACATGATAAATGTATGAAAATTTGATCATCATAACATTTTACCCTTTAAGAACATGGCTAATTTTACTTTGCAGCATGGCATCTTCTACTTGATTTGCATGGCAAATTTTACTTTTCAAATTTGCCATGGAAAATTTACCTATATTTCCATGAGAAGTATTAACTTTTATTGCCATGGCAGAATTACCTACATTGCCATGAAAAAAAATACTTTTACATACATGTCAATTATACTTTAATAGTTCATGGAAAACTATTTCTTATTTTTTCATGGCAATTTAACGTTTATGGTCCATGTAATTTTTTTACTTTTAGTGCCATGGTAAATTCCACCTTCATCTTTTCCGTGGGAATTTTTGCTTTTCATGGGACCATGGTACATTTCCTTTATGAAACATGGCAATTACTGCCGAACAATATATGGTACACTTTTGTGTTCTACATGGCAATATTTAATCCACTTTTTTTGCATGTAAAATACCTCACAATTTCTAATGCACATTTTTTTCTGCCACTATGTACCAATGCAAGTTGCTATGACTTTTTCATTTTTGCGCCATTGAACAAATCTTGAACCATGGCAAAATTTTGCTTTTAAATTTTTTGCCAATCCTTTTTCTCATGGTCTATTGGAATTTTTTGTTTTTGAACCATGTATTTTTTTTACTAAAACATTCCATGGTATATTTTTTCCACATCCTGCACAATAAAAATTTGAGTATAAACAAAATGCGCAGAAACGGGAACACAAACGAAGCTAAACTTGCACATTCCCCATCATTTTCGCACATGGGTGTTCGTCAAGCACAAAACCTTCTGGTTGTATCACATACAACATTTCCTCATAGAAACCATTACGGAAACTCTGTTTTGACATCCATCTGCCAGATTTCGTAATCGATAAATGCAACAACTGCTAACATAATTCTGACGGACTCAAGCATCACTACAAGTGAGAAAGTCTCATCGTAGTCAACTCCTTGAACTTGTGAAAACCCCTTTGCCACAAGTCGAGCTTTACAGACAGTGACATTAGCGCCTGCATCGGTCTTCTTCTTGAAGATCCATTTATTATGAATGGCCTTTCGCCCTTCAGGTAATACTTCCAAAGTCCACACTTTGTTTTCATACATGGATACCATCTCGGATTTCATGGCCTGTAACCATTTGTTGGAATCCGAGCTCACCATCGCTTCTCCATAGCTCGTAGGTTCATTGTTGTTGCTATCTAAGACAGGGTTACCGTACCACTCAGGAGCAGTACGTATCCTTGCCGACCTACGAGGTTCGATAGTAACTTGATCCAAAACTTCATGATCACCATCATTAGATTCCTCTTCAACTGATGTAGGTGACACAGAAACATCTTTCCGTGCTGCACTACTCACTGATTGAAGTAAAGGTTCAACAACCTCATCAAGTTCTATTTTCCTCCCACTCAATTCTTTCGAGAGAAACTCTTTCTCGAGAAAGGACTCGTTCTTAGCGACAAACACTTTGCCTTCGGATCTGAGATAGAAGGTATACCCAATCGTCTCCTTTGGGTATCCTATGAAGACGCATTTGTCCGCTTTGGGTTCGAGCTTTTCTGGCTGAAGCCTTGATGTCTACTACGCAACCTTCTCCTTGTAGACGCTGTTGGGCCTCCAAGTGCAGAGGTTTGTAGGATAGTAGCAAATTTCCCTCAAGTGGATGACCTAAGGTTTATCAATCCGTGGGAGGCATAGGATGAAGATGGTCTCTCTCAAGCAACCCTGCAACCAAATAACAAAGAGTCCCTTGTGTCCCCAACACACCCAATACAATGGTAAATTGTATAGGTGCACTAGTTCGGCGAAGAGATGGTGATACAAAGTGCAATATGGATGGTAGATATAGGTTTTTGTAAACTGAAACTATAAAAATAGCAAGGTAACAAGTGGTCAATGTGAGCGTAAACGATATTGCAATGATATGAAACAAGGCCTAGGGTTCATACTTTCACTAGTGCAAATTATCTCAACAATAATAACATAATTGGATCACATAACTATCCCTCAACATGCAACAAAGAGTCACTCCAAAGTCACTAATAACGGAGAACAAACGAAGAGATTATGGTAGGATACAAAACCACCTCAAAGTTATTCTTTCCAATCAATCTGTTGGGCTATTCCTATAAGTGTCAAAAACAGCCCTAGAGTTCGTACTAGAATAACACCTTAAGACACAAATCAACCAAAACCCTAATGTCACCTAGATACTCCAATGTCACCTCAAGTATCCGTGGGTATGATTATACGATATGCATCACACAATCTCAGATTCATCTATTCAACCAACACATAGAACCTCAAAGAGTGCCCAAAGTTTCTACCGAAGAATCACGACGAAAACGTGTGCCAACCCCTATGCATAGGTTCATGGGCGGAACCCGCAAGTTGATCACCAAAACATACATCAAGTGAATCACGTGATATCCCATTGTCACCACAGATACACACGGCAAGACATACATCAAGTGTTCTCAAATCTTTAAAGACTCAATAAGATAAGATTACTTCAATGGGAAAACTCAATCCATTACAAGAGAGTAGAGGGGGAGAAGAAACATAAGATCCAACTATAATAGCAAAGCCCGCGATACATCAAGATCATGCCAAATCAAGAACACGAGAGAGAGATCAAACACATAGCTACTGGTACATACCCTCAGCCCCGAGGGTGAACTACTCCCTCCTCGTCATGGAGAGCACCGGGATGATGAAGATGGCCACCGTTGAGGGATCCCCCCTCCGGTAGGGTGCCGGAACAGGGTCTCGATTGGTTGTTGGTGGCTACAGAGGCTTGCGGTGGCGGAACTCCCGATCTATTCTCTGCTCGGAAGTTTTAGGGCACGAGGTATATATGGGTGCAGAAGCACGTCGGTGGAGCTTCGGGGGCCCCACGAGGCAGGGGGCGTGCCCTAGGGGTGGGCGCGCCCCCACCCTCGTGAGCACCTCCTCCTTTCCCGACGTGGGGTCCAAGTCCATCCGTAACTTTCCTTCCAAAAATAACTTCTCCAGCTTGATTTCGCCCGCTTCGACTCGCTTGATATTCCTTTTCTTCGAAACACTGAAATAGGCAAAAAACAGCAATTCTGGGTTGGGCCTCCGGTTAATAGGTTAGTCCCAAAAATAATATAAAAGTTGATAATAGAGCTCAATATTGCCCAAAACAGTAGATAATATAGCATGGAGCAATCAAAAATTATAGATACGTTGGAGACGTATCAAGCCTTTTGACATAAGCATCACAACCCCAAACCTTAAGGAACGACATCTTAGGTTTCTTGCCAAACCACAGTTCATACGGTGTCTTCTCTATGGACTTAGATGGTGCCCTATTTAAAGTGAATACAACTCTCTCTAATGCATAACCCCAAAATGAGAGTGGCAGATCGGAAAGGGACATCATAGACGCACCATATCCAATAAGGTACGATTACGACGTTCAGACACACCATTATGTTGTGGTGTTCCAGGCGGCGTCAACTGTGAAATGATTCCACATTGTCTTAAGTGATTGCCAAACTCATAACTCAGATACTCTCCCCCTCGATCAGATCGTAGGAATTTGATCTTCTTGTTATGATGATTCTCAACTTCACTCTGAAATTGCTTGAACTTTTCAAACGTTTCACACTTATGCTTTATTAAGTAAACATACTCATATCTACTCAAGTCATTGGTGAATGTGAGAAAATAACGATATCCATCACGCGTGTCAACACTCATCGGACCGCACACATCAGTATGTATGATTTCCAACAAGTCACTTGCCCATTCCATTGTTTTGGAAAACGGGGTTTTGGTCATCTTGCCCATGAGACATGGTTCACATGTGTCAAGTGATTCAAAATCAAGTGACTCCAAAAGTCCAGCAGCATGGAGTCTCTTCATGCACTTTACACCAATATGACCTAAGCGGCAGTGCCACAAGAAAGTGGTACTATCAATATGAACTCTACATCTTTTGGCATCAATGTTATGAACATGTGTATTATCACTATCGAGATTCAATAAGTATAAACCCCTCACAATGGGTGCATGACCATAAAAGATATTACCCATATAAATAGAACAACCATTATTCTCTGATTTAAATGAGTAACCGTATTGCAATAAACATGATCTAATCATGTTCATGCTCAACGCAGACACCAGATAACATTTATCTAGGTTAAACACTAATCCCGAAGGTGGAGGGAGCGTGCGATGGTGATCACATCAACCTTGGAAACACTTCCAACACACATTGTCACCTCGCCCTTAGCTAGTCTTCATTTATTCCGTAGCTTTTGTTTCAATTTACCAATGTTAGCAACTAAACCGGTATCTAATACCCAAGTGCTACTAGGAGTACTAGTAAGGTACACATCAATAACACGTATATCAAATATACTTTTGTTGAAGTTGTCAGCCTTCCTATCTATAAAGTATTTGGGGTAGTTCCGCTACCAGCGACCGTTCCCCTTACAATAGAAGCACTTAGTCTCGGGTTTGGGATCAACCTTGGGTTTCTTCACTAGAGCGGCAATTGGCTTGCCATTCATGAAGTTTCCCTTCTTGCCCTTGCCCTTCTTGAAACCAGTGGTCTTGTTAACCATCAACACTTGATGCTCCTTCTTGATTTCTACCTCCGCGGCCTACCGCGAACTGCTCCGGGATCATCTCCATCCCTTGCATGTCATAGTTCATCACGAAGCTATAGTAGCTTGGCGATGGTGACTGGAGAACTCTGTCAATCACTATCTTATCTGAAAGATTAACTCCCACTTGATTCAAGCGATTATAGGACCCAGACATTCTGAGCACATGCTCACTGGCTGAGCTATTCTCCTCCATCTTGTAGGCAAAGAACTTGTCAGAGGTCTCATACCTATCAACACGGGCATGAGCTTGAAATACCAATTTCAACTCTTGGAACATCTCATATGTTCCATGGTGTTCAAAACGCCTTTGGAGCCCTGATTTTAAGCCGTAAAGCATGGCGCAATAAACTATCAAGTAGTCATTAGAACGTTTTTTTTCCAAATGTTCACAACATCCACAGACGACACTAGAGGGGTTGGCACAGCGAGCGGTGCATCAAGGACATAAGCCTTCTGTGCAGCAGTGAGGACAATCCTCAGACTACGGACCTAGTCCGCATAATTGCTTACAATATCTTTCAACTTAGTCTTTCTCTAGGAACATATTAAAACAGGGAGCTACAGCGCAAGCTATTGGTCTACAACATAATTTGCAAAGACAATTTAGACTATGTTCATGATAATGAGTTCAATTAATCATAGTACCTAAGAACTCCCACTCAAATCAACATCCCTCCGATTGTCCGAGTGTAACACGATCCGAATTCACCAACCCAAGTCCGATCATCATGTGAGATGAGGTGGTTTCAATGGTGAACATTTCCATGTTGATCACATCTACTATATGATTCATGTTCAACCTTTCGGTCTCTTGTGTTCCGAGGCCATGTCTGTACATGCTAAGCTCGTCAAGTTTAACCCAAGTGTTCCGCATGTGCAACACTGGCTTGCACCCGTTGTATGTGAACGTAGAGTCTATCACACCCGATCATCACGTGGTGCTTCGAAATGATGAACTTTTGCAACAGTGCACACTTGGGGAGAACAAAATTTTGTCTTGAAATTTTAGTGAGGGATCACCTTATAATGCTACCGTCGTCCTAAGCAAAATAAGATGCATAAAAGGATTAACATCACACGCAAATCATAAGTGACATGATATGGCCATCAACTTGTACTTTTGATCTCCATCTCCGAAGCACCGGCATGATCTCCATCGTCACCTGTATGACACCATGATCTCCATCATCATGTCGCCATCGGGGTTTTCACGCCAACCATGCTTCTACTACTATTGCTACCACTTAGCGATAAAGTAAAGCACTACATAGCGCTTAATTATTGACACACAGGTCATACAGTAATTAAAGACAACCCTATGGCTCCTGACGGTTGCCATATTCATCGACATGCAAGTCGATGTAAACTATTACAGACATGATCATCTCATACATCATATATATTTCATCATGTCCTTGGCCACATCATATCACAACATACCCTGCAAAAACAAGTTAGACACCTATAATTGTTGTTGCATATTTTACGTGACTGCTATGGGTATCTAGCAAGAATGATTCTTACCTACGCAAAGCCACAATGATGATATGCAAGTTGCTATTTAACCTTCTACAAGGACCGCCTTTGTCGAATCCGATTCAACTAAGGTGGGACAGACAGACACCCGCCAGCCATCTTTATGCAACAAAGTCACATGTATGTCGATGGAACAGGTCTCATGTACGTGGACATGTAAATTTGGTTCGGGCCGCTTCATCCCACAATACCGCCGAATCAAGAAAAGACTAAGGAAGGAAGCAATCTAAAGATCAACGCCCACAAACTCCTCTGTGTTCTACTCGTGATGTCATCTACGCATAGACCTAGCTCATGATGCCACTGTTGGGGAACGTTGCACGGGAAACAAAAATTTTCCTACACTCACCAAGATCAGTCTAGGAGATGGACATCTATGAGTGGAGAGATTGGATCTACATACCCTTGTAGATCGCTAAGCAGAGGTGTTAAGAAACGTAGTTGATGTAGTCGAACGTCTTCGAGATCCAATCACGACCCGTCCCGCGAACTCCCGATCCAAGTGCCAAACGGACGGCACCTCCGCATTCAACACACGTATGGCTTGATGACGCCTTCACCTCCTCGATCCAGCGAGCGATGGTGAAGTAGTAGCTCGAGTCCTTTGGCAGCACAGCGGCGTGGTGGCGGCGGTGGTGGTGGAATCTCAGCAGAGCTTTGCTAAGCACTACAGAGAAGAAGAGGGATGCGAGGGAGAGGAGAAGCAGCACCATGGCGTGGAGATGTGTTCTCTGGGGTGCGTGCTCTCTCTCTCTCTCTCTCTACCTCTCTATATATAGGAGAAGGGAGGAGGGGTTGGCGCCCCTAGGGTTTCCCCTAGGGGGGCGGCCAGGGCAGATGGGATCTCCCCTAGGGTGACTTTCCCCCCAAGCCGGGAGGTGGGAAGCCCTAGGGGGCGCCCTCAACCCTCCTGGTTACTTGAGATGGGGTTAGGGGGGCGCTCAACCCCTTAGTGGGCTGGTTTGCCCCCTCTTCTTGGCCCATGGGCCCCCAACACTTGTTAGCCCTTTCGGTGACGCTGGTCATCACCCGTACCCCCGGAACAATTCCAGACTCCAATACCCTTCGTCCAATATATCAATCTTCACCTCCAGACCATTTCGGAGTTCCTCGTCACGTTTGGGATCTCATCCGGGACTCCGAACAACCTTCAGTAACCACCATAATGACTCAACTATACTTATATCGGCACCAAATGTTAAGTGTGTAGACCCTGCGGGTTCGAGAACTATGCAGACATGACCGAGACACCTCTATGGTCAATAACCAATAGCGGGACCAGGATGCCCATATTGGTTCCCACATATTCTACGAAGATCTTATCGGTCGAACCTCGATGTCAAGGATTCAGCTAATCCCTTATGTAGTTCTGATACGTCTCCAACGTATCTATAATTTTTTGATTGCTCGATGCTATATTATCTACTGTTTTGGGCAATGTTGGGCTTTATTATCCACTTTTATATTATTTTTTGGGAATAACCTATTAACCGGAGGCCCAGCCCAGATTTGCTGTTTTTTTGCCTATTTCAGTGTTTCGAAGAAAAGGAATATCAAACGGAGTCGAAACGGAACGAAATCAACTGGAGAAGTTATTTTTGGAAGGAAAGCTACCGGATGGACTTGGACCCCACGCCAGGAGCGAAGGGAGGTCCCACGAGGGTGGGGGCGCGCCCACCGCACTAGGGCGCGCCCCCTGCCTCGTGGGGCCCCCGAAGCTCCACCGACGTACTTCTTTCACCCATATATACCTACGTACCCAAAAACTTCCAGAACGAAGAATAGATCGGGAGTTCCGCCGCCGCAAGCCTCTGTAGCCACCAAAAGTCAATAGGGACCCTGTTCCGACACCCTGCCGGAGGACGAGGAGGGAGTAGTTCACCCTCGGGGCTGAGGGTATGTACCAGTAGCTATGTGAAAGTGCAACTATCCCTAGGTGGTTTTGGTAATTCATAAAAACATATAGCTCATTGAGCTAATGCTATTCCAAGACAAATATTTCAGGAAAGCTCAATGAATGGCATGGCATGGATGATGAAAGTGGATCCCTCAAAATATTAAGGACAAAGGATTGGCTCAAGCTCAAAAGCTCAAGACTCTACATTTTACATTTTAGTGATCCAAGATCACATTGAGTCTATAGGAAAAGCCAATACTATCAAGGAGGGATGAGGTGTTGCTTAATGAGCCTCTTGCTTCATGTGCTTAGTGATATGCTCCAAAACCCTCCACTACTTCCTCACATCCACATATGACCTAAACCTAAAGTCAAACTCGGCCCTATCGATTCTTTCTATCCGAGTTCAAATGTCATAGCCACTGCCACAAACCCTAGGCAAATCGGTCTCACCGATAGGGATCTCGGTCTCACCGAGATGGGATTGTAATCTCTCTCGGTTTCCCTTCGTAACGTTTCGGTCTAACCGAAGTGAGCGATCGGTCCCACCGAGATTGCAATATAAACTCTCTGTTTCCCTTTCGTAACTTTTCGGTCTCACCAAAAGAGCGAATCGGTCCCACCGAAGTTTACTCGACCAACTCTCCGTTAGCTAATTACCAAAATCGGTCTCACCGAAGTTTGTGTAATCGGTCTCACCGAGATTACGTTATGCCCTAACCCAAATCATATCGGTCCTACCGAAGTTGCATGTCGGCCCAATCAAAACCCTAACGGTCACTAGGTTTACTAAATCGGTCCGACCGAGTTTGTTGATTCGGTCCCACCGAGTTTGGTAAATTGTGTGTAACGGTTAGATTTTGTGTGGAGGCTATATATACCCTCCACCTCCTCTTATTCGTGGAGAGAGCCATCGAACAAACCTACACTTCCAACTTACCAGCCTGAGAGAGAACCACCTACTCATGTGTTGAGGCCAAGATATTCCATTCCAACCACAAGAATCTTGATCTCTAGCCTTCCCAAGTTGCTTTCCACTCAAATCTTCTTTCCACCAAATCCAAATCCTCTGAGAGAGAGTTGAGTGTTGGGGAGACTATCATTTGAAGCACAAGAGCAAGGAGTTCATCATCAACACACCATTTGTTACTTCTTGGAGCGTGGTGTCTCCTAGATTGGCTAGGTGTCACTTGGGAGCCTCCGACAAGATTGTGGAGTTGAACCAAGGAGTTTGTAAGGACAAGGAGATCGCCTACTTCGTGAAGATCTACCGCTAGTGAGGCAAGTCCTTGGTGGGCGACGGCCATGGTGGGATAGACAAGGTTGATTCTTCGTGGACCCTTCGTGGGTGGAGCCCTCCGTGGACTCGCGCAACCGTTACCCTTCATGGGTTGAAGTCTCCATCAACGTGGATGTACGATAGCACCACCTATCGGAACCACGACAAAAACATCCGTGTCTCCAATTGCGTTTGAATCCTCCAAACCCTTCCCTTTACATTCTTGTAAGTTGCATGCTTTAATTTCCGCTTCCTATATACTCTTTGCATGCTTGCTTGAATTGTGTGAAGATTGCTTGACTTGTTCAAAGATAGCTAAAATCTGCCAAAGTCTAAAATTGGGAAAAGGTTAAGTTTTTAATTGGTCAAGTAGTCTAATCACCCCCCCCCCTCTAGACATACTTCAAGGTCCTACACTATGTGTTTGATCCTCTCTCTCTCTCTCTCTTGATTTGGCACGATCTTGATGTATCGCGAGCTTTACTATTATAGTTGGATCTTATGTTGCTTCTCCCCTCTCTCTGTTGTAATGGATTGAGTTTTCGCTTTGAAGTAATCTTATCGGATTGAGTCTTTAATGATTTGAGAACACTTGATGTATGTCTTGCCGTGCGTATATGTGGTGACAATGGGATATCACGTGATTCACTTGATGTATGTTTTGGTGATCAACTTGCGGGTTCCGCCCCATGAACCTATATGTAGGGGTTGGCACACGTTTTCGTCGTGATTCTCCGGTAGAAACTTTAGGGCACTCTTTGAGGTTCTATGTGTTGGTTGAATAGATGAATCTGAGATTGTGTGATGCATATCGTATAATCATACCCATGGATAATTGAGGTGACATTGGAGTATCTAGGTGACATTAGGGTTTTGGTTGATTTGTGTCTTAAGGTGTTATTCTAGTACGAACTCTAGGACTGTTTGTGACACTTATAGGAATAGCCCAACGGATTGATTGGAAAGAATAACTTTGAGGTGGTTTCGTACCCTACCATAATCTCTTCGTTTGTTCTCCACTATTAGTGACTTTGGAGTGACTCTTTGTTGCATGTTGAGGGATAGTTATATGATCCAATTATGTTATTATTGTTGAGAAAACTTGCACTAGTGAAAGTATGAACCCTAGGCCATGTTTCCTATCATTGCAATACCGTTTACACTCACTTTTACCACTTGTTACCTTGCTGTTTTTATATTTTCAGTTTAAAAAACCTATATCTACCATCCATATTACACTTGTATCACCATCTCTTCACCGAACTAGTGCACCTATACAATTTACCATTGTATTGGGTGTGTTGGGGACACAAGAGACTCTCTGTTATTTGGTTGCAGGGTTGCTTGAGAGAGACCATCTTCATCCTACGCCTCCCACGGATTGATAAACCTTAGGTCATCCACTTGAGGGAAATTTGCTACTGTCCTACAAACCTCTGCACTTGGAGGCCCAACAACATCTACAAGAAGAAGGTTGCGTAGTAGACATCAAGCAGTTTCTGGCGCCGTTGCCGGGGAGGTGAGTGCTTGAAGGTATATCTTTAGATCTTGCAATCGAATCTTTTTGTTTCTTGTTTTAGCACTAGTTTAGTTTATAAAAGAAAACTTACGAAAAAATGGAATTGAGTTTGTCTCATACACTTCACCTTTTTAATATCTTTCGTGAGTATGATGGAAAGGAAAATTGTGCCAAAGTGTTAGAAGAAGAATGCATTAAAATATTTGGCACTAAATCTTTGAATGATGAGCATGATTGCAATGTTGTTAGTATGAACTCCTTGAATATCCATAGTACTAATGATGATTGCACTAGTTATGATGAAAATGTCTCCTATAAACATGTCAATTTTTGTGGAGTGCATTGGGTTTGCAAGTATACACCAAATAGGGAAGATAGATATTGCAAGAGGCATAAGTACTTAGAAACTAAATTGCTGCAAGAAAGTCTTGATGATTACGCTGAAAGATTCAATATTTTTCGTGCCCCTTGTGAACTTTGCAATGAACATGGTCATTTAAAGCTCCAATGCTATTTGTTTCATGATCAAGTCGTGTCCAAATATTGTGATAATTTGATTACCCTTGAGCATCATAAAGAGCTTAGTCTTCTTTTGGGTTATGAAGAAATGAAACGTATAACTAAGGGTATTCCAAAATTTAATCTCGATAAATTTCTTGATTTTGATCTAGAGAAGATTTATATGTATTGCGCGGTGAATTGTATTGAAAATCCTTATATTGCCAATTACATAAAGAAAAGAAAACAAATAGAGGATGAAGAGACTACTAATGAAAGGGAAGAGACTTCCCAATATCCTCCTATTATTTCTTATGATGAATCAAGTAACGAGGAGGAGCCTTCTACTCAACCAATCTCATTAATAAGGAGCTCCAAAAAGAGGATTGAACCCACACATGATGTGGTGAAGAAGAAGAAAAGAAAAAGGAAGAGAGGGAAAAAGGTATCTCTCCCAAATAATGTTGCTCCTATTATTGTTGCGCCTCATGAAAATGAATCAAAAATAATTATGGAAGATAATGATACTTCTTATGATCATGAAAATCTCTTTGGCACTTGCTTGGAAGAATATAATAATTGCTATACTATTGGTGCTATCCATACTATTAATGATGAGAGTGATTATGCTTATGATATGAAAAGGCCCAAGCTTGGGGAAGCTATGTTTGATGAGGATGACATATTTGATAATATATTTGCTGCAATTAATGTTTGTCCCAAGCTTGGGGATGCTATGTTTAATAATGATAATATTTTTTGCCTCCCAAGTTTTGATATGCAAAGTTGTTATGATGATAGCATGCCTTCTACCTATGATGATTATATTTATGAAAGTGGGTTTGGAAGAGTGTCAACTTTAGGAATTAGTGATCCCACTATTTTGGAGGATGTTGAATCTTATAATATTTATGAAAGTGGATTTGGAGAGGTCGTGACTTTATTTAGTAATGATTCCACTATCTTGGAAGAGGTTTCAATCGATTATGATGAGAACAAAGTTGCTACTTATGATGATTATTGTGATAAAACTTATGCTATAAAGAGTAGTGATGATTATATTTATAAAACTTGTCATGATTATGAGTACCCTTTCTCTGAACATTACTCTTTTAATGTGGAAACAATTTATAGTATTCAAGTCTCTTATGATACTCCTACTATTCCGAATGAGAAGAAATTTGCTTATGTGGAGAGTAATAAAATTTGTATGCTTGTAGATCATGAAAAGAATGCTTTAGGTGCTGGTTATACTGTTGAATTCATTCATGATTCTACTGAAAATTATTATGAGGGAGGAATATATGCTTGTAGGAATTGCAATAATATCAAGTTTCCTCTCTATGTGCTTAAAGTTTTGAAGTTATGCTTGTTTTGCCTTCCTATGCAAGATGATTCTTGTTCCCATAAGTTGTTTGCTCACAAAATCCCTATGCATAGGAAGTGGGTTAGACTTAAATGTGCTAGTCATATTCTTCATGATGCTCTCTTTATGTTTCAATTCTTATCTTTTTGTGAGCATCATTGAAATCATCATGCCTAGCTAGGGGCGTTAAACGATAGCGCTTGTTGGGAGGCAACCCAATTTTATTTTAGTTTCTTGCTTTTTGGTTCTGTTTAGTATTAAATAATCCATATAGCTTCTGTTTAGATGTGGTTTTATGTTTTAATTAGTGTTTGTGCCAAGTAGAACCTTTGGGAAGACTTGGGTGAAGTCTTTATGATCATCCTGTAAAAAACAGAAACTTTAGCGCTCACGAGATTAGCTTCAACTTTTTACTGGAGAGTGCTATTTAGTTGATTCTTTTTGAATATGATTACTAGAAAAATTCCTCAGGTCCACAAATTTATTTTATAATTTTTGGAGTTCCAGAAGTTTGCGTTAGTTATAGATTACTACAGACTGTTCTGTTTTTGATAGATTCTGTTTTCATTGTGTTGCTTGCTTATTTTGATGATTCTATGGCTAGTAAAATAGTTTATAAACCATAGAGAAGTTGGAATACAGTAGGTTTAACACCAATATAAATAAAGAATGAGTTAATTACAGTACCGTGAAGTGGTGTTTTGTTTTCTTTCGCTAACGGAGCTCACGAGTTTTTCTGTTAAGTTTTGTGTTGTGAAGTTTTCAAGTTTTGGGTAAAGATTCGATGGACTATGGAATAAGGAGTTGCAAGAGCCTAAGCTTGGGGATGCCCAAGACACCCCGAGGTAATATTCAAGGATAACCAAGCGTCTAAGCTTGGGGATGCCCCGGAAGGCATCCCCTCTTTCGTCTTCGTTCATCGGTAACTTTACTTGGAGCTATATTTTTATTCACCACATGATATGTGTTTTGCTTGGAGCGTCATTTTATTTTCTTTTGTTTTGTTTTCTATTTGAATAAAATACCAAGATCTGAAATTATTAAATGGGAGAGTCTTCACATAGTTGCATAATTATCCGACTACTCATTGATCTTCACTTATATCTTTCGGAGTAGTTTTGTTATTGCTCTAGTACTTCACTTATATCTTTTAGAGCATGGGGGTAGTTTTATTTTGAAGAAATATATGAGCTCTCATGCTTCACTTATATTATTTGGAGAGTCTTAAATAGCATGGTAATTTGCTTAAATAATCCTAATATGCTAAGCATAAAAGATTAGTAAGAATTCTTATGAGTGTGTTGAATACTATGAGAAGTTTGATGCTTGATGATTGTTTTGAGATATGGAGGTGATAATATTAAAGTCGTGCTAGTTGAGTAGTTGTGAATTTGAAGAATGCTTGTGTTGAAGTTTGCAAGTTCCGTAGCATGCACGTATGGTAAACGTTATGTAACAAATTTAAAACATGAGGTGTTCTTTGATTGTCCTCATTATGAGTGGCGGTCGGGGACGAGCGATGGTCTTTTCCTACCAATCTATCCCCCTAGGAGCATGCGCGTAGTGCTTTGGTTTTTGATGGCTTGTAGATTTTTGCAATAAGTATGTGAGTTCTTTATGACTAATGTTGAGTCCATGGATTATACGCACTCTCACCCTTCCATCATTGCTAGCCTCTTCGGTACCATGCATTGCCCTTTCTCACATTGAGAGTTGGTGCAAATTTCACCGGTGCATCCAAACCCCGTGATATGACACGCTCTTTCACACATAAACCTCCTTATATCTTCCTTAAAACAGCCACCATACCTACCTATTATGGCATTCCCTTAGCCATTCCGAGATATAGCCATGCAACTTTCCACCATACCGTTCTTCATGACACATTCATCATTGTCATATTGCTAGCATGATCATGTAGTTGACATAGTATTTGTGGCAAAGCCACCGTTCATAATTCTTTCATACATGTCATTCATGAGTCATTTCATATCCCGGTACACCGCCGGAGGCATTCATATAGAGTCATACCTTGTTCTAGCATCGAGTTGTAATCATTGAGTTGTAAATAAATAGAAGTGTGATGATCATCATTTAATAGAGCATTGTCCCAAAAAAACAAAAAAAACAAAAAAAGAGAAAGGCCGAAGAAAAAAAATAAGGCCCAAAAAAAGGGGCAATGCTACTATCCTTTTTCCACACTTGTGCTTCAAAGTAGCACCATGATCTTCATGATAGAGAGTCTCTTATTTTGTCACTTTCATATACTAGTGGGAATTTTTCATTATAGAACTTGGCTTGTATATTCCAACAATGGGCCTCCTCAAGTGCCCTAGGTCTTCGTGAGCAAGCAAGTTGGATGCACACCCACTTAGTTTCTTTTGTTGAGCTTTCATTCATTTATAGCTCTAGTGCATCCGTTGCATGGCAATCCCTACTCCTCGCATTAACATCAATCGATGGGCACCTCCATAGCTCATTGATTAGCCTCGTTGATGTGAGATCTTCTCCTTTTATGTCTTCTCTACATAACCCCCATCATCATATTCTATTCCACCCATAGTGCTATATCCATGGCTCACGCTCATGTATTGCGTGAAAGTTTATAAGTTTGAGATTACTAGAGTATGAAACAATTGCTTGACTTGTCATCGGGGTTGTGCATGATGAGAGCATTCTTGTGTGACAAAAATGGAGCATGACTAAACTATATGATTTTGTAGGGATGAACTTTCTTTGGCCATGTTATTTTGAGAAGACATAATTGCTTAGTTAGTATGCTTGAAGTATTATTATTTTTATGTCAATATGAACTTTTGTCTTGAATCTTTCGGGTCAGAATATTCATACCACAATTAAGAAGAGTTACATTGAAATTATGCCAAGCAGCACTCCGCATCAAAAATTCTTTTTATGATTTACCTACTCGAGGACGAGCAGGAATTAAGCTTGGGGATGCTTGATACGTCTCCAACGTATCTATAATTTTTTGATAGATCCATGCTATATTATCTACTGTTTTGGGCAATGTTGGGCTTTATTATCCACTTTTGTATTATTTTTTGGGACTAGCCTATTAACCGGAGGCCCATCCCAGATTTGCTGTTTTTTTTTGCCTATTTCAGTGTTTCGAAGAAAAGGAATATCAAACAGAGTCGAAACGGAACGAAATCAACTGGAGAAGTTATTTTTGGAAGGAAAGCTACCAGATGGACTTGGACCCCACGCCAGGAGTGAAGGGAGGTGCCCACGAGGGTGGGGGCGCGCCCACCGCACTAGGGCGCGCCCCCTGCCTCGTGGGGCCCCCGAAGCTCCACCGACGTACTTCTTTCACCCATATATACCTACGTACCCAAAACTTCCGAACGAAGAATAGATCGGGAGTTCCGCCGCAAGCCTCTCAGAGCCACCAAAAGTCAATAGGGACCTGTTCAAGCACCTGCCGAGGGCGGAACCCTCACCGTGGCCATCTTCATCATCCCAGCGCTCTCCATGACGAGGAGGGAGTAGTTCACCCTCGGGGCTGAGGGTATGTACCAGTAGCTATGTGAAAGTGCAACTATCCCTAGGTGGTTTTGGTAATTCATAACAACATATAGCTCATTGAGCTAATGCTATTCCAAGACAAATATTTCAAGAAAGCTCAATGAATGGCATGGCATGGATGATGAAAGTGGGTCCCTTAAAATATTAAGGACAAAGGATTGGCTCAAGCTCAAAAGCACAAGACTCTACATTTTACATTTTACTGATCCAAGATCACATTGAGTCTATAGGAAAAGCCAATACTATCAAGGAGGGATGAGGTGTTGCTTAATGAGCCTCTTGCTTCATGTGCTTAGTGATATGCTCCAAAACCCTCCACTACTTCCTCACATCCACATATGATCTAAACCTAAAGTAAAACTCGGCCCTACCGATTCTTTCTATCCGAGTTCAAATGTCATAGCCACTGCCACAAACCCTAGGGAAATCGGTCTCACCGATAGGGATCTCGGTCTCACCGAGATGGGATTGTAATCTCTCTCGGTTTCCCTTCGTAACGTTTCGGTCTAACCGAAGTGAGCGATCGGTCCCACCGAGATTGCAATATAAACTCTTCGTTTCCCTTTCGTAACTTTTCGGTCTCATCGAAAGAGCGAATCGGTCCCACCGAGTTTACCTGACCAACTCTCTGGTTAGCTAATTACCAAAATCGGTCTCACCGAGTTTGTGTAATCGGTCTCACCGAGATTACGTTATGCCCTAACCCTAATCATATCGGTCCTACCGAGTTGCATGTCGATCCAATCAAAACCCTAACGGTCACTAGGTTTACTAAATCGGTCCGACCGAGTTTGTTGATTCGGTCCCACCGAGTTTGGTAAATTGTGTGTAATGGTTAGATTTTGTGTGGAGGCTATATATACCCTCCACCTCCTCTTATTCGTGGAGAGAGCCATCGAACAAACCTACACTTCCAACTTACCAGCCGAGAGAGAACCACCTACTCATGTGTTGAGGCCAAGATATTCCATTCCAACCACAAGAATCTTGATCTCTAGCCTTCCCCAAGTTGCTTTCCACTCAAATATTCTTTTCACCAAATCCAAATCCTGTGAGAGAGAGTTGAGTGTTGGGGAGACTATCATTTGAAGCACAAGAGCAAGGAGTTCATCATCAACACACCATTTGTTACTTCTTGGAGAGTGGTGTCTCCTAGATTGGCTAGGTGTCACTTGGGAGCCTCCGACAAGATTGTGGAGTTGAACCAAGGAGTTTGTAAGGGCAAGGAGATCGCCTACTTCGTGAAGATCTGCCGCTAGTGAGGCAAGTCCTTCGTGGGCGACGGCCATGGTGGGATAGACAAGGTTGCTTCTTCGTGGACCCTTCGTGGGTGGAGCCCTCCGTGGACTCGCGCAACCGTTACCCTTCATGGGTTGAAGTCTCCATCAACGTGGATGTACGATAGCACCACCTACCGGAACCACGACAAAAACATCCGTGTCTCCAATTGCATTTGAATCCTCCAAACCCTTCCCTTTACATTCTTGCAAGTTGCATGCTTTAATTTCCGCTGCCTATATACTCTTTGCATGCTTGCTTGACTTGTTCAAAGATAGCTAAAATCTGCCAAAGTCTAAAATTGGGAAAAGGTTAAGTTTTTAATTGGTCAAGTAGTCTAATCACCCCCCCTCTAGACATACTTCAAGGTCCTACACTATGTGTTTGATCTCTCTCTCTCTCTCTCTCTCTCTCTCTCTCTCTCTCTCTCTCTCTCTCTCGTGTCCTTGATTTGGCACGATCTTGATGTATCGCGAGCTTTGCTATTATAGTTGGATCTTATGTTGCTTCTCCCCCTCTTCTCTCTTGTAATGGATTGAGTTTTCGCTTTGAAGTAATCTTATCGGATTGAGTCTTTAATGATTTGAGAACACTTGATGTATGTCTTGCCGTGCGTATCTGTGGTGACAATGGGATATCACGTGATTCACTTGATGTATGTTTTGGTGATCAACTTGGGTTCCGCCCATGAACCTATGCGTAGGGGTTGGCACACGTTTTAAATCGTGATTCTCCCAGAGAAACTTTAGGGCACTCTTTGAGGTTCTATGTGTTGGTTGAATAGATGAATCTGAGATTGTGTGATGCATATCGTATAATCATACCCATGGATAATTGAGGTGACATTGGAGTATCTAGGTGACATTAGGGTTTTGGTTGATTTGTGTCTTAAGGTGTTATTCTAGTACGAACTCTAGGACTGTTTGTGACACTTATAGGAATAGCCCAACGGATTGATTGGAAAGAATAACTTTGAGGTGGTTTCGTACCCTACCATAATCTCTTCGTTTGTTCTCCACTATTAGTGACTTTGGAGTGACTCTTTGTTGCATGTTGAGGGATAGTTATATGATCCAATTATGTTATTATTGTTGAGAGAACTTGCACTAGTGAAAGTATGAACCCTAGGCCTTGTTTCCTATCATTGCAATACCGTTTACACTCACTTTTACCACTTGTTACCTTGCTGTTTTTATATTTTCAGTTTACAAAAACCTATATCTACCATACATATTGCACTTGTATCACCATCTCTTCGCCGAACTAGTGCACCTATACAATTTACCATTGTATTGGGTGTGTTGGGGACACAAGAGACTCTCTGTTATTTGGTTGCAGGGTTGCTTGAGAGAGACCATCTTCATCCTACGCCTCCCACGGACTGATAAACCTTAGGTCATCCACTTGAGGGAAAATTGCTACTGTCCTACAAACCTCTGCACTTGGAGGCCCAACAACGTCTACAAGAAGAAGGTTGTGTAGTAGACATCAAGTTCCCTTTGTCTATCGGTATGTTACTTGCCCGAGATTCGATCGTTGGTATCTCCATACCTAGTTCAATCTTGTTACGGCAAGTCTCTTTAGTCGTTCTGTAATACAAGATCCCGTGGATAACTCATTAGTCACATTGCTTGCAAGCTCATTGTGATACTGTATTACTGAATGGTCCCTGAGATACCTCTCCGTCATATGGAGTGACAAATCCCAGTCTTGATCCATGCCAACTCAACAGACACCCTCGGAGATACCTGTAGAGCACCTTTATAGTTACCCAGTTATGTTGCGACGTTTGGTACACACAAGGTACTCCTCTGGTGTCAGTGAGTTGCATGATCTCATGGCCATAGGAACATATACTTGACATGCAAAAAACGATAGCAATAAACTTGACACGATCATATGCTACGTTCATAGTTTGGGTCTTGTCCATCACATCATTCTCCTAATGATGTGATCCCGTTACCAAATGACAACTCACATCCATGGCTAGGAAACCATAGCCATGTTTGGTCAACGAGCTAGTCCGGTAGAGGCTCACTAGGGACACGTTGTTGTCTATGTATCCACACATGTATTTGAGTTTCCGATCAATACAATTCTAGCATGGATAATAAACGATTATCATGAACAAGGAAATATGATAATAACCAATTTATTATTGCCTCTAGGGCATATTTCCAACAGCTACGATGAGGGTAGGGGGCGGGCGCGCGGTCGTGCTGGACAGTGACATGGCCGAGAAAAATGGCGGCGGTGGCGGCTAGGGACGAGAGAGGAGTGGGGCGGGGGTGCGGTTGGAATGGGGGGAGGGGAATAGAAAAGGGGCACATGTGTCCCGGTGGGCGGGCCATGGGAGGACATGGGCACGCGCCGTGCCCATCCGCGCGTGTCCGTTCGGTCACAAACGCGGCCTAACGTTGGGCCGGAAATGGGTCGAAAGTGGACCAAAAGGGACATTGGTCTATTTACTCCCGCGCGTTGGACCATCTGTTCTGTCTGTTTACACCCAAAGGGACGCGGACGGACCATTTGGGGTCGTGCGTTGGAGTTGCCCTTAGCCACTCCACGACACTCCCCTCCACTCCACTACGGCACACAAGCTCTCGCCCGACGATCTCCGGTCTTCTCCGGCATGGAGGGCAGTGGATCTAAGTCCTACACCTCCAGATCCGTCGACCCCGATCTCATCCCACGCGGCCCTAAGGAGGAGATGGCCATCCGCCTTGCGCTCCGCCGATCCGCAGAGGAGGCCGCCCAACGGCCGCGCTCAGACTCCTTCCGTTGGGAATCCATTGCATCCGTCCAAATGGCGCATTGATCCACCGCGAGGTGTGTCGTCGCTGCCTCACCGGAGGCGATGCGGTCCATCTGGCGTCAGAAAGCGGTGGCGGACGCACAACCCCTTGGCACGTCGAGGTGGAGGTGAACGCAGGGGCGTCGTCCGACACAAATATGGCGCGGTATGCCCGCCATGCAAGGTGGCAGGCGCGGAGACATCGAAAATCCTCACAGTGGTGGACATCATAGATCTCACGTCCACCGGCACCGTCAAGGTTTCGGACTCTGACGAGGAAGAATAGGGCATGGGAGAGGGTGGTGCCTTGAGTCCCCTGAGCTAGTTCGTGTCACATGTCATACTCTACCCCGGTGACGACCGGACCAACACTCTGAAGGGCGCAGCTGGCCGCTGGACATGGGCACGACGGAGTCAGACGAGCTCCACCAAGATTATGTTTTACATTGCATATAATAGTATGGATTTGAGCTTTCTAACTAGAGTATCCGGTTGTGAAAACGATTATTTGAGAACTGACCAATCACTGTCCACGAACGTACCAGCATGCCCAGAAGCGTCCAATTAAATCCCGAGCACACAAACCCTAATAGGTAGAAACAAACAACCCCCCAAAAGACAGCGCGTAAAACATCCACTATAAAAGTAAGATAAAAAAGAAATGTATAAAAATTGATAAGTTAGAGCAACTCCTCGCTTTTTGTCCGTTTGGGTCGGTCAGACGCACGGGCGCGTCCGCTTTTTCATATGGGTCGGTTTGAGCGTCTAATGGGAGGCGGACCCAAATTTGCGCGCGTAAAAAAACAAAATGAAGCACACGTGGCACCGATAACAAAAATAGGAACTTAATTTATAATAACTGGCCGGTCAACCACCGACCAAAGTCCACTTAAACTTAATTAAACATTCATAAAAAAAATCGGTGCCCGAATGCAGCCCTACACGTTGGCCTTGCCCTTGCCCTTGCCATCGTCATCGCCGCCGGTGAGGTTGATCAAGATGGGAGGCGGCCCGGCCCAACCGAAGGTGGCTTGATAGGCCGCCAGGGCTGCCTCCTCCGGCGTCTGCTGGGGCGACGCGGGCACGCTCCTCCTCTTCCTCCCGCTCCCTCTGCATGCGTTGCTTGGCGTCTGCGCACTCGTCCGCCAGCCGGCGCTGCCGCCAATGTTCGAGGTACATGGCCTCCTACGCCGACGTGGCACCAAGCCAAATGGGGGGGGCGCTGACGAACTCCTGCACCTGACCGGTCTAGACGCACCTCTCGGCCGCTCGGGCGCAGGCGTCGTCGAGTTTAGCCGCCGCGGCGACAGCGGCACCACGCAGTCGCCTGCTGCGGAGAGGGCCACGGCCTCCGCCATCTCCGCTTGGTAGGCGACCTCCTCCGCTGCTGCCGCTTCGGCCTTCCGATGCTCCTTCTTGATGTAGTTGGCGAAGGCCTCTGCCAGCGCCGCCTCGGCTTCCTCCTCTTCTGCCTTGACAACGGGAGGGGGGGTTGACGTGGTAGCGGCGCTGCACGCCAAGCCGCCTTTGCTCCTCGTGTTCGAGGGCAAACCGGACCTCCCAATTGGGAGAGTCTGCGGCGTGATTTGGCATGCGCCCGCTGCCTGGCGCAAGCACCTCCTCCTCGCACACCGCTGTGTCCAGCAGCTTTGCCAAAGACCGGATCCACTGCAGATCGAGGTGCTAGTGGTGTGACAGCGTGACGTCCGGGTACGGCAGCGGCTGCCTGAACTCCCAGTGCCGCCGCGCTTGGTGCACCGGGATGTGCAGATGCTGCCAACCTGAGCGGGCAGGCGCCGACGGCAGAGGAGGAGGAGCACGGGAGGATGAGGCACCGGGGATGATCTTGCCCTTGCCGGAGGTACTGTCGAAGAGCCCCATGGCTAGGGTTTGGGTTGTCGCCGGTGAGGAAGCATGAAGGGGGTGCTGGGGGGCCAATTGGGAGGGGGGGGGGGTGACGTGGTAGCGGCGCTGCACGCCAAGCCGCCTTTGCTCCTCGTGTTCGAGGGCAAACCGGACCTCCCAATTGGGAGAGTCTGCGGCGTACTCGGGCATGCGCCGCGCCGGCCGCGCACAGCACTCCTCTCGTGCACCCGCCGTGTCCAGCGGCATCGCCAAAGACCGGATCCACTGCAGATCGAGGTGCTAGTGGTGTGACAGCGTGACGTCCGGTCACGGCAATGGCCGTGCTGAACTCCAGTCTGCCGGCGCTTGGTGCACCGGGATGTGCAGATGCTGCCAACCTGAGCGGGCAGGCGCCGACGGCGGAGGAGGAGGAGCACGGGAGGATGAGGCACCAGGGATGATCTTGCCCTTGCCGGAGGTACTGTCGAAGAGCCCCATGGCTAGGGTTTGGGTTGTCGCCGGTGAGGAAGCATGAAGGGGGTGCTGGGGGGCCATATGTGGACGGAAGTGGATGAGCCCACCCCCCGCCCGCACACGTGGATTAAAATAGGACGCTTCCACTAGCTGACTAGTGGGCCGGTGTCGGTGGGCGTCATAAATTTGACGGCGGGCGGTAGTTGGGCGGACACCAAGGGCGTCTGGTAGCGTCGCTTCTTGTCCGGCCGACGATTTCGGGCAATTTGGGTCGAAAATGGGTCCGCACGGACGCAGAGCGGACGGTTTTTGGAATGAGTCGGCGCGTTGGGCCGGTATTTTTGCCCGTGACAATCCAAACGGACGTGGGCGGACTCAAAATGGGTCACCCGGTTGGAGTTGCACTTATAGATATGCCTTGTGGAAAAAAAAATCAGGGAAAAGATGTGCCTTGTATGAGTCGCAGTACTGGGTGGATGATGAATAGGCAAATTATCTTCAGTGATCTCGCCCACCAACTGGAATACGCCGAGTGCTGTCAAAAAAAAAAACAGAGGGGTAAGAGATAAAAAAAAGAGATGGGGAGGAAAACGGAGCGACCGACGGGCGGAGAGAGAGGAGAGGAAAGTGAGGGGCGTGACTGGTGACTGGTGCCTGGAGAGCGTGGAGAGGCAAACCCCCTCCGGGACCCCGACGAACGCCGACGAACGCCATTGTGAGGTACTCCCAGTCAGCCCCCAAATCCAGGCCGCTCTCTTCCTCCGCTTCCTCAATGGAGCTGCAAATCCTGTCTCTCTGCCGCGGATCGCGCGCTTGCCATCCTACTGTTCTTCACTTTATCCTTCCGTAGTCGAGGGTTTTTCAGACTTCCAGTTCTTCCCTTTTCACGAAACAGGGCTTACAGGGTTTTGCGCTGCAAGTTCTTGGCTTCCTTTCGTCATCGATCGAGGGGCAAAGCGCGTAGCCGTAGCTTTTCAATTGACCTGCTCGTGGAGTGGGATTTTCACTTCCAGTTCTCTCCTTTGTTTATTTCGCGGGTAATGATTTTTCTACGGCGTGGTAGTAATTATTTTGGACCCAGATTGGCTCTACCTCTCAAGATTCTGATAATTACCTTCTTTGTCTACCGTGGTTCTTAGTACTAGTATTTTATACGCTGATCTGCTACCTTTCCCTGAGATATGGTATGATTTAATCTCACTTGCAGAGGAGAGAAGAGGAAGGAGCAGATCCATGGGCAACTGCAGGAGTTCATGTATGTATGCCTGGTCAATCGTGATGTTTGGATTGTCTTATAAACCAAAATTTGGATGCAATTTGCAGCACTAATTCCTTGGCAAAAGTCAAGGTATAAGAACATGAGATCCTAGCTCTGAATTGAGGAAGCACTTGCCTTCACCATCATGTTGATATATTAGCAAGATGGCTATTTTTCTTTCGGGGTAGAATTTGGTATATTCTTTAAAAGTATTCTATAAAAAATATTCTGTAAAAAAATGAAAGGATAATAAGAAAATTCCAAAAAAAGGAGAACTAATTAAAAAGATTTGATTTTTATTTTCCCATCCTCATGGTCTTATTGATTAGAAGCAATAAAAAGTATCTTCTGCCTTGTTCTACCCTTGATTGGTGACATGAATAACTATTCTGATTGACCAGGGTGTCACTTATCACAAATAATTGCATTCAAGAGTTTGATTCATATAGTCGGAACATAAATACTCCCTCCGTCCCACAATATAAGATGTTTTTGCAAGCTTATATTATGGGACAGAGGGAGTAACTTATATGTTGTTGGCCATTTTTGCGGTGGTCGATATTTTATCCTGTTTATTTGGAACTGCAACATACACATGAATATTGCATGTTCTCTCTTTCTTTGTTGTGTAACTTTGAGTTACTGCACTTGTGCAAATATCAGCTCATGCACTCCTAGGGGAACCCCAAGTTGTTCCGGATTCAGAATGGGGGATTCAGGACTTCGGAAAGACCCATGTTCCAGGTTTTGAATGGAGGATTCAGGACTTCTCGTCACTGCTTAAGACTGGAGCTAAGAGCACAACATCTGGTGCTTTTCACTGCTCTGGGTATAACTGGTATGCACCATAATTGCAAAAGGAACTCTGCAAAATTCATGTATTAGATGTAAATACCATCTGGTTTGTTTTGTAGAAAAAGTAATTATATGTTATCCATATACACATTAATTTAGGATGCCGTCTACTCACCAATGATGTTTTGATTGATGTAATCAAATTGGCAATCACAATTTCATAAACAATCAGTCAGACGCTAAAGCTTGATACGGTGCATGAAGTCAAGAAATTAGACTTCACTCCTACTTCAGTTATGAAATCTAGACTGAGTTTGGTTTCCTCCCATGATTTCATTTACCAGGTTCCTGCAAGTGATTCCAATGCATAAAGAAGCTGGTGCTGGAACTCCATATGTTGCTCTTCGTCTTGTGCCATCCCAATTGAGCTTGGTGCCAGGTCACATGGTGCACGCGGTGTTTGAGTTGTCAATATACAACCATACAAAAGGAATGTACTGTGGATGCAAAGGTAGTCTCATGGATGTGTTCTTTCAAGCACATCCATCCTATAGCAGCTAGGAATCCATACTTTGTGCATCATAAGTTTGAGATATAAATGCCATGATTCCATCATTACAAGTCAATATCTGCAATTTGTTAATACAATCAAATATCACTTTTCCCATGAAGAAGTTGCTTTGTATTTTCTTTGCTGTCAAGTTTGTCTGATTTGGACTACATACACATGTTCTCTTTAAATTTGATAATCATTATTTGGATGTAATTTACTATCTTGATATCTTCTTGCTTTCTGAACTGGGGTGAAGTTTGGTTATATATATATTTATACACTTTTTTAATGGGATTTGGTCATATATTATTTGGTATATTTGCACCTTACCTACAAGTTCTTCATTCTCTAATCTTTCAACGTTTACCTAAAAGCAGCTACCTACAACTTTGATTTCAAGAATACCTACTCGAAGGAGCATTGCTTGATTCCTCTTCAGGAGCTACTGAAATCATCTGCTTTTCTAGTTGATGATAGCTGTGTCTTTGCTGTGGAGATATTGAAGATTGATGTCTCTTCTCCTGAAAAGAAGGCTGTTGTGGTTCAGAAGAAGGCTACCATAGTTCAGAACCTCTTTGTCCAGAGTAAGGGATTCATCAAAGGGACATACACTTGGACCATGAACAATTTCCTTGAATTGGACTTGAAGCACTTCATCCAGTCTCCTACATTTGAAGTTGGTGGACAGAAATGGTATACATCTGTTACCAGTTAAATGGTTACATAACAAATGATTTATACAAATAGTATGCATGTGTTATCCAACATTTTAGCTTATTTGTATCCTTTAGCTTACCATACCTAGTCAGCGTACTAACTTAATAGTGGACAGAGAATATTTTATGCCAACGGACATTAGTGATGGCCAGATTTTTGTGCAAGGCAAGGTCCTGCAGATATCCAACTGTATATTTTAGCTTGTTCTCTAAGCATACAACCAAAGAACTGTACTTCTAGTATATTTACAGATATGCCCAACAAATTCCAATTTCAATAGAGAAGGGATTTTGTAATCATGTGTACCTAAATTCAGGAACAAATTTGAAACGTTATAGTACTATATAAAATCTATGTTAGCCTATAAAATTTCATGGTCAAGCCTTATGCTGTTTATGAGTTTTTTTTTCAGAAATTTCATTCACATTTATATATTTGGTACCACCGGTTCTTGTATGTGTCACATACCATCAATTATTTTCTCTGATTGTTTCTGGGTAACATTGTATTATCTTGTACTGTAGTCAGGGTTTGCTTAGTTTTTTTTGTACAATTGCAATGCCACGAAGTTGTGTCGAAAGTTAATGGTTGGCTACACCCAAGCTCAGCCACAACTTTCCGATTTCAATACTAACTTCAAATACATTTTCCGGGGTACCCAATTATACTTGAAGTGTTCACTTCCCATTTTGGTCAACAGGTACATCGGCATGTATCCGCGTGGTGACAAGTACAGCATGGATTGCCTCAGCTTGTACTTATACCCGGATGTCTCGGATGAGCTCCAACTCGAGTCCAAGAAGGTGGCTGTAATGACTCTGTCCATCCTGGACCAAAAGAATGGGAAACACTTCACTAGAACTTCAGGTTCAACTTTCCTTAGCAAGTATCAGTGCTACTGATGTGTGATTCAAGCAGCTAGTGTCTGTAACCTGATGATGATTGCAGTTGATCTTACTTTTGTGGTGATCGCAGGTCTCTGGGTATGTGGACAAGGATGGGGATGGCCTAACTTCCTTGGACTCGAGAAACTCAAGGACCCGTCGGGAGGCTATGTTGTAGGATCGAGCTGCGTTGTGAAGGCAGATCTCACTATCGTTGGTTCATCCAATGATGGCTAGATCTTTACCTCATGGCCTGATGGAGATAACGCCCTTTCATCCTACTAAGTAGACTTATATATGAGAAAATGATGTGGTAGCACTACTAAAAACTTGTGGGATGATTAGTACTCCCTCCGTCCCATAATGTAAGACGCTTTTTGATACTAGTGTAGTGTCAAAAAACGTCTTACATTATGGGACGGAGGGAGTAGTAATGAGCCGGATATGAGGAGTGAGATGATTCACGCATACATTTCTAGGTATATGGATGATGCAACAATGTTAGTCAGCTTGTCTCGCTAAATGGATAGTGTTCCATGTATTTCCTTCGAGATCGAGAGGGTTCTTTGCTTTGTCATCTATCCATTCGTTTCCATCCCATGGACCATGTTTTAGTTGTTTTTACATGATGTTTTAGTTAACTTTTAGGGCATATCTAACAAACCTTTTTTGAGCCCGACCCCCTCAGCGCTGCCACCCCCAGGGCGACGCCAGGGGGATTAGGCCAACTCCACCGCGCGACCCCAAACAGACTTCCGTTTGTCTGGATTCTATCCGTTTGGGTAGGGAAATGGGTCGTGTCCGGGCGTGTCCTGGGATGCGGTGGCCGTGCGCCCAACGCGCGGACGCATCCCGGCTGCATCATGTCCGCATACTTTTTTCCTTGCAAGCCCTTAACTTTTTTTCATCATTCATTTTTGGTACATGGGAATACATCACCAAATTTTGACTAGAAAAGCAAGACCAAAAAAACAAGGACCACAAGAATACATTTTAGAAGATATCCAACTTCCATAACTGCTCCTGTAAGTTGGATTACTGCCTTCTCGATGCATTCATTATTGATCTGCGGAGGAGCCGCCTCCATCTTACGTGTTTCTTTCTTCTTCGAGTCTAAAGAAGTAGATGTTGCTTCCTCGCACCTAGTCTCGTGTCTAGCCTCTAATCTAGCAACAAGTGCACTTGTCTCATCTACAACCTCTATGGTAGCTAAAAGTGCACGAACATCTACTAAATTACGCTCTATTAATATATCAATGTACTCTTCTTCCCAATACCAAAACTTGCATTCATTCTACACAACAAAATTTAAAGTTAGCACAACTAGTCAAATCTAGAGCACAAACCGAAGCTAAAAAGAGCACATACCCCATCGTTTAAGCACTTGATGAACACCCATCCGGGATGTTCCGGCGTTGTAGACACGCGACGCACGACCTTCATTAGGCAGTGGTCGCACTTAATGAGCGGCAATGGTGCGTCGACGAGCTTTTGGGCTAGCACCGAGCCCGGCTGACCGCCATTCGTGTATCTGCTGGCGGACCACCGACGGTGTAGATCCAAGCGGCTAGAGGAGGAGCCACTGCCTACATGTGGCCTTGCGGCCCTGCCATGGCCTTTCGGGCCGGTGCCCGGCCAGTCTATGGCGTGGCGCGGCCTACCACAGCCGGGCGAGCTCAAGACCGATCGGATCCGCCCCAAATCCGGCCGGCGGGTGCGCAAAACAGGTGGCCATGGTTGGGTAGCTCGGGGGCGCCGAGGGGAAGGGGCTGGGCGAGCGCGCGTCCGAGCTACACAGCTACAATGGCAGCGGCGAGGGAAGAGTGGGGAAGAGTGGAAAAGAATGGAGGGCGTGCGGCCGGAGGGAGGAAGGGGGCGGATAGAAAAAGGTTGTCCCTGTGCCATCGACGGGCGGGCCAGGGGAGGACACGCGCAGACGGCCCGCGCGTCCGCGTGTTGTCCGTTTCACCCCAAAAGCGGCGCAAACTTGGGCCGGGGATGGGTCGAAAGCAGACAGAAAACGGACAAATGTACGTTTGCGCCCGCGCGCTGGGCCGTCTGGTTTGTCCGTTTTACCCCAAACGGACGCGCGCGGACAGGATGAGGTCGCGCGATGGAGTTGGCCTTAGATCCTAGCGACGCCAGTCCCCCAGCCCAAAGGGCCGCGGTAGCGGCGGCGCCTGGTGCCAAGGCAGGAGGAGGCGGCGGCAACAACTCGAGGCGGCTGGGGCATCTTGGGCTGGGCATCGCGGCCAGGGCAGCTCCCTGCCCGTGCGGCGGCAACTAACGACTCCATGGCTGATGGCGATGGTGGGCATGACGGCGGCCGCAGATCTTGATCCCACCCAGATCAATTGTCAATTCTTCACTTGAGTGGTCGGCGGCGTGATGAGAGCTCTGGTGAGGGGATGGTCGGCGACATGCATCTTCATGGCGAAGCTCTGCGCGGTTCCAACCAGCCATGAGATCGAGACGACACGGCTTCCGGTGAAAACCGCGCCTGACTGCGGTCTTGGCGGACGATGGTAGCGTCTCTAACATTGTTTCCTTCTCGAGGCATCGTTGTTGTAGGTTACGTCAACTCGATCGGGATGTTCTGGGGGAAACCCTAGATCTGGGTCTACTGGATCAGACGATGACGGCGCCTTCGGTGTCGTTCCCCCTCCTGGGGGCATCGTTTTGGAGCAAGTATTGTCTAGAGGGGGCAAGAGGAGGAGCGGTGTTACAACTACCGCAAGGATGACGGTGGGTCCCGACGACATGGCGCTGCGGTGTTTCGGCGACAGGCGCGTGTGGATGGATATGTGCAGGATGGTGGCGTTGTCTGGCACCATGGTGTCGTCGACAGCAAGCCTGACAAAGGTCGGTGCATCGGTACCTGCTCTAGAGATGGATCGGTGAAAGACGGCGGCGACGGCCTTTGAGAGTGCGCTGGACCGGTGTGTGACCCCGTCTCGATATTGTGGCTTGGCTGGGGCATCCGACTTTAGATGTTAGGCTTTGACATGATATCTGTTTGGTATTCGTCTCGGACATTCGGCACTCCTTCATCAAGGAAATAGGAGGAGCGACATGTGTTGCTAAGATGGTGGCTTCAGGCTTACTGATGTATTACTTCGTAAGGTCTTTGTGAATACTTAACAAATGGTTGCATGCATCACCCAGATACAGAGGACGGGGGTATTACCCTCCTTTTCTAAAAAAATAAAAAAAATCTAACAAACCTTTCGAGTTAAACCTCAACTAACCGAACCCTCAAACATATAAGTAACTTCTAATTTTCTTTAGGAATTGAGCCCAAAAAATAATCTTTTTCTCTCAAATTTGAGCAGCCCACACAATTTTTCTAAATCCTCTCTCTCTTCCTCTGACGCCCAGCAGCACGCAACACCTCCCGGGCGACCCATCTACCTCTCCGGTGATTTGTGCACCCTCGCTGAAATTTGGCGAGATTCCATGGAGAATCCGATGGGATCGCCTTCCATCAAGGATGGAGGTGATAAAGCGGAATGGACCTAGATATGGTCGTTGCCCCTTTTGTGTTGTTCGAGAACGGGACACCACATCTTCTCGTGCCCAGTGGCGCAGTTTCTGTGGTGCTATGTCCATGAGGCTCTGGGGGACTACCAAGAGGTTCAGACCTGTCTTCGGCTGCTCCAAACCCGGGCCAACCAAACTGGAAGGAGAAGACGCCTCTTTTAATTTGTGTTGGTGGCGTTGGCATGGATTCTATGGACAATGCATAACAAGTTGGTTATTAAGATTTTTCTTTCCAGCAGGCCCGTGACTCGGTATTTAAATTATTGATCTTATTGCAGCATTGGCACCCGCTATCTAGACAAAGGGGTCATGATCCGCTTGGCAGGAGGCGATGACTATGGCCGTGCGGCGCCTTGCCTCGCCTCAGGTTCCTGAGATGCCAGCCACTTGGTGACCTTTTTTATTTTTTTTTCTTTGAATGTGTTTGTGCTGATGCTTCACCAGATATTATTATTTTCTTTGCTGCATTTGGACTTGTTTGTATTGACTATGTGTTTGCTTTATTTATAAAGTTGTGTGAAAGTATCAAGTATGTTTCGGGAGAAAATTATCCTAATGTGTCCGTATTTTCTCTGAACCTTCGTATCCAGTCCATATGTAGGGAGGATATGAGGGCGTATCAATGTGTCCGAGCAGTCGGTCACTTTGGATTTAACACATCTGGATCACGTTTTTATTTATTTTTATCTTCATCTTCAATAATCATACCGGACGTATACATATATAGAGGTTCAAGCGTACTGGATAGCGTCCGAATCGCCAAATTAGCGCAGCAAGGTGAAATTCAGTCTTACTATCAGAGTAATCAGACTGACCGGAGGATAGCAGACTTCTTCAATACTCGCACTGGCATGTGGACCGGGGCCCACATGTCAGTGGCCCACTTCAGGGGGCAGTACGTCAGACGATACGGCTCCGACGGCAAGACCCACCTTCCTCTGTCCGTGTCTCAGTAGCAGCCCCCGACCCCAACGGACTCTCAGTCGCCTCCTGCTCTGCACACCGCGCACAGAAAATGGCGGCGGCGGCGGCGGCGGTGCGGTGTGCTGAGGAGCTGGTTGAGAGGGAGATGGGCGGGCGCGACGCCTCCCACGACGCCGCCCACGCGCTCCGCGTCCGGGACCTCGCGCTCTCCCTCGCCGCCGAGCAGGGCGTCTCCTCCCCCGACCGCCTCCTCATCGTAACAACCCCTCGCCTCATCTTCTGTCCTCCACCAGTTCTTCCACTTGATGTGTGGAACTTTGTTTATCGATATTGTTGGTTTAATCCGTGAGGGGTGGTTGCTCCAGGTGGAACTGGCTGCTCTCCTGCACGACATCGGTAAGTCGCAATTGCTCTGCTGCTTCGTTATTGATTGTGTCTACGGATTTACTTGAGCCGATTAGCTCTCGATTTGAACAAAAAACTGATGGGGAACTCCCATTTCTTGCTACCTCTGTTCGTGCAGGTGATTACAAGTACACCAAGTGAGAAAACTTCTCGTTGCTTTGCTAAATGTCTACTTTCGATCTTGAAGAGTGAGAGCAAAGTTGAGCTAAGAGTTAGCTAAACTGTTGATCTCATAGAAGTCTTGTACTGTTTTTTGTTTGACGTTTGTACTGTCTTGTCCGGTCGTTGAGGAGTGTTCTGTGCTTGGTAAGTGAATCTGATGGGATGAATGGATAGGGATAATGCGGAGGATATGAGCATCGTCAAAAGGTTTCTTGAAGAGGTGGGGTTGGAGGAGGGACAGAGGGAGGAAATAGTGGCCATTATTACAGGGATGGGTGAGTTGTCCGTCTTTGTGCATCTTTGGATGAATTGTTATGTTATAATTGAAAAAGAAGCAACTTCCTGTAACCGACCATGTTTTTGCCTTTTTGGTCGATGTTATAGCTCACTTGGAGCACTTTCGTCAAATTTTAGTTCTTTTTAGAGTAGTTCAAATAAAAATTTAAACGGCTGCATCGGCTTATTCTGCATGTTAATGTTTTGTCTGTATATGATGTTTTTTTTTGACCTGGCATATGATGTTATTTATTAGCAGTCCATATTATCTCTTCATGCATCAATTCTCATATTTTTATGCAATAAAAACAATTCATTGTGCTATTTCAAAGATTACCGTTCTTATCTGTTACTTGAACTGAATACCCATTAGTAGTGCTTAGTGTGTAGAGATTTCTTGTATCACCATTGCACAATTTGTCTAATTCTTACAAAGTTACAACCGCAATGTTAACTGTAGGATTCAAAAATGAGGTTTCAAATAAGCTTAATGCGGAGCCCACTCTTGAGTTTGCAATCGTGCAAGATGCAGATCGTCTGGATGCAATTGGTGCGATTGGTAAGTACTGCTCAACCATAAATATATGTTTCTGTTCTGCATAATGGAATTTCTTTAATAATTCTAAAACCATATAACTATGCGGAGCTCTGGTTATACACATTCTTTCTGCACGTCCAGTCTTCCGTCTGTCTTTATCTGGCTCTGCTGTTTTAAGTTCATTTAATGATTGTCTCAGCATTTGGTTTTGGCACGTAGACTAGAATTAATTACAAAATATACCACTGTTTGTATATCTGCAAGGTGTCTAGCTCCCTGGCACATTATTGATAAAATAAAAGCATCACTGATAGAATGCAGATGTAAGTCATGAATGTGGTATGCCGCTAGAATCTGAAGATGAGCTAGTACATGGAAATATCAAAATAGGACACATACTGTGTCATTTATTTCCATGGTTGTACCTAATCTTACCAATGTTACAAGAAATGTTCTGGATCCTACTGGGTTCACTAGAACTGAGAAATGCTTACACATTCTCAATTTTTAGCTATAAAGTTTGGCCAAAGAAAATCGAGAATGCACTTTGCTTGTTTGCTACACATCTGGTCATATTTTGTTTATTGTTTGTCCCCAAAAGAATGGTCATATTTTATCTGAATATGTGGTGTGTCCCCTAATCTTCCCAATTAACATTGTAGGTGTTGCAAGATGTTTTACATATGGAGGGAGCAAGAACAGTGCATTGCATGATCCTAATGTACTTCCGCGGGATAATTTGTCAAAGGAGAAGTACATGTCCAAAGAGGAGAAACAAACATCAATAAATCATTTCCATGAGAAGCTTTTTAAGTTGAAGGACATGATGAAAACAGAGGTCAGGGCTGAGCTATGAAATAATAGTCCTTTTTTTGTGTTGTATGTTTGTCTTGTCTAAACCCAGAAAGAAATCATTGCCGCTTCAGGCGTATTGAGCCTAGTAAGAGTAGTAGAGTTATGTTAAGGTCTACTTGGCTTCAGTTACACATAGCCTGCAGGTGAGATCCAGCTTACTAATAATCCCATTATATACATTAATGTTGTCTATGTAAAAATACATTTCGTTTATAATCTGTGTCAGTTAAATATATTTTTAATGCACAACGAATAACCAAGGCCAGTCATTTAATGCACAACGAATAACCAACATTGACAACATCAACTGATACTTCCTGATTCATCATGAAATTACTTGCATATATTTTTTAGTTTGGAACAATTTATTTTGAAAGAAGTTGATGGTCATAATGTCATGACGGGTATCATTTTGAACTTTCGATGCCGTAATCAACATACTTTTGACATGGATGGTTCTCAGTACAAACATGACATATATGCTGTAGCCTTCCATTGTGTATTCCATACATGACACATAGTTCACTCTGCACACAGGCTGGGAAAAAGAGAGCAGAGAAAAGGCACAAGTTCATGGAGAATTTTGTGGCTGAATTCTATGAAGAGTGGAGTGGCAGGGCTTGAAGTTGACCAACCAGACCGTGGGCTGGGAGGGCAAGGCTTGAAGTTGGCCAACCAGCTTTCACCAACTCACATCGATAAAAAGCCCATGGATTACCATCTGGTTTTACATCACTGTTCAGGTTCCCATGAAACTTTCCCCAAAACGCTAGAGCTCTGAATAATGAATAAATGATAAGACTCTTTACCAGATATTCTGATGAGTCCCTGGTTGTTGCCTATGATTTTTTTTTTCTGATTAAAACTCTGAAAGATTGCTCTGGGTAATATAAGCAGTTATATCTGATTGAGAGCACATTTATTTAAAAAGAACACATCATATCTTGCAGGTGTTTTATAATAATTCGGATAATACCACTAAATATTTTCGCCAGTAACAACACCTGAAGCTATAGTCATGCTGTGCTTCACCATTACAAAGTACACATATACAGAGGTTCTACATTTGTTGGCTAAACTATATACTCCCTCCGTTCCTAAATAATTGTCTTTCTAGAGATTTCAACAAGTGACTACATATGAAGTAAAATGAGTGAATCTACACTCTAAAACATGTCTACATACATCCGTATGTTGTAGTCCATTTGAGATGGCTAGAAAGACAATTATTTGGGAACGGAGGGAGTAGATGCTAACAATGCAAAACGAAACAAATCAAGGACATAGTAACAATATCATCAAAGTGCAATAAGCAGAAAGCGAAAAAAGGAAGAAGAGGGAGGAAAGCTTTTTTTTCTTTTCACACAGCATCCGCTTTTCTCTTGCAAAGTATCACCGGAGAGCACAGCACCAGACGGGGTTGATGTGGTTCAGAGCCTGGCCTTGTCGTCCCTCTTGGCCAGCGTCACCTTGAGCCCGTGCTTCATGAAGAGCGTGAGCGCCAGCTTAGGCGCCACCGGGTGTCCCTGGACGACGTTGACGCGGTAGCGGCGGAGGATGGAGGCGGCGGCGAACTTCATCTGGTAGTAGGCGAAGTCCTTGCCGAGGCAGAGGCGCGGGCCGCCGTTGAAGGCGGTGAACTTGTAGGCGGACTCGCCCATGAAGCGGCCGTCCTTGAGCCACCGCTCCGGCCTGTACTCCCTGCAGTCCTCCCCCCAGATGCTCTCCATCCTCCCCATGGAGTACATGGCGTAGATCACCTTGGTGCCCTTCTTCAGCACCGTGCCGTCCGGGAACACCTCGTCCTCCACAACCTGATCATGGATGGACGGATCATGAGAAAGTTATGTATACAACCATAGAAGGAATTTTAAATTGCCTTTTTCCAGGTAGTGCTTAACATAGTGATGTCTCAGGTGACATGCTTAGCGCGCTACAGAAAATAGTGTGGCCCCTGAAAATATGCTATTAGCGTGCTATAGCACGCTATAGCGTGCTATTAGCGAGCCATTGTATATTGATTTATTTAGCGAGACAATTCTTTATATGCTATAGCGTGCTATTAGAGGCGCTATAGCGCGCTATTTTTTTTCAGTGCATGCTATGCTAACTTGTTGACTAATATGCTGTCACTAACTTTGTTATGATAACCTACTCCAGTCCAGGTAGATAAGGTTAGGTGATGTGACTAAAGATGCTGTGATCTACTTTTGAGTTTTGTACAAGCAAGATAAAGAGTACCCTTGTTGGCAATCAACTTAATTTGCAGACCTATAATTAAGTATGCTAAACCTTAGCACAGGTGCAACTGCAATTGAATCTGTCAGACACGTGTCTCTGTCAACCTTTTGAAGCCTTACAACAAAAGATACCCAGAAACATCAGTAGACGACCAACTGGCAACCTACTACCTAGTAGTATAAATCTCGCGTAAATTCTTTTTACACGTTAGCTTCATGATGATGCAAGTTCAAAACTCCAGTTAGTGAGGTGCAACGAAGTAATTGGAATTCGCATGCGTCCATCGACTTGGGTAAGAGTCAACCTCAGTGGCAGTATCCACAATAACCCAGTGACTTGTCATCGTTCTATTTGACCCGAGGTACAAAATTGTACGCATCGTGCAACATTTAGCTAGTAGTACAAAATTGTAAAACATGGTTGTTTTGTAGGAGGAGAAGCTACAGTGGCTTGCTTTAATTTCCTCATGCAGATGATGGGGAAGGGCTCACACACTTGGGAACTTGGTGTCATGAGGTCAAGTTAGTTCCACCAAACACCAACGCCGAATGCAAGGTCGCAACATGAGACAATCGTGCCATGCATGTATAGCATCGTGTGTGTGTGCATGCATGTACGTATTATACGAGCAAGATACGAAGTACGTAGCACGTACCTCCTTGTGGTCGACGGGGACGGACGGGTAGAGCCGGAGCGCCTCGGAGAGCGCGGCGTGGAGGTACTCCATCCGCTTCACCTCCTCCGGCTGGAACACCAGCTCCTCCTCCACCTCCCCGCAGCGACCCCGCGCCGCCACGATGCCCTCGACCTCCTCCAGGATCTTGGCCTCCACGCCGCGGTTCTTGCTGAGCAGCCAGAAGAACCACGCCAGCGCCACGGACGACGTGTCGCGCCCGGCCAGGATGAAGTTGACGCAGATGTCGCGGAGGAACTTGTCCGAGTAGGCGGGGGCGCCGTCGGCGCCGCGCATCTTGGTGAAGATGGTCAGCAGGTCGGCCCGACGGAGCCCGCCGGCGGCGTCCTCCTCGCGGCCGGCCTCGGCGGCGGCGGCGAGCTCCTCCCTGCGCTTCCTGATCACGTCGTACGCGAACTCGTCGACGCCGGCCAGCGACCGTCGGAGCACGCGCTCGTGGCCCACGCCCAGAGCGCGCATCCCGCGCCACACCGCGGTCGGCGTGACGAAGCGCACGATGGTGGCCTCGGTGGCTTCCTCGAACGCGCGGGCGAACGGGATCTCCGGGAGGCCCTTCTGGAGGCACCCGGGGTCGGCGCCGAAGGCGATCATGCACACGTTGTCGAAGGTGAGGCGGAGGAGCACGTCCTGCAGGTCGACGGCCGCGCCGGCCGCCTCGGTCTCGGCCAGCACGGGGAGCAGCCGCCGGTGCACGAGCTCCACCAGCGAGCTGGCCGTGAGCGCGCGGAACTCGGCGGAGTGGAACTCGAGGCTGGCCGCCTTGCGCTGCTGCCGCCACACCTCGTCGTCGGCCCCGAAGATGCCGTCGCCGAGGAGGTCGCGCACGGTGTCGCGGAAGTAGGGGCCCTTGGGGAAGTTGCCGAACTTGGTCTTGAGCAGGTGCTCCAGGTTCCGCGGGTCGGCGGTGACGACGCAGTGCAGGTTGGTGAACCACGGCCCGCGGAACGTGAACGTGCCGCCGCGCGCCTTGAGGACGCTGGTGATCCACTCGTACATGTCGCCCCGGACGCCGAGGAGGAGGGACGGGAGCATGCCGACCACCGGCCACGACGGGAGGCCCAGCGAGCGCCGCTGCCGCAGCGAGTGGATGGCCACGAAGATGGAAACGGCCACGAGCACCTCCACCGTCTGCACCTGCGGGAGCAGGCTGGCGAGGCCGCCGCCGGCTAGAAACGGGGCCGTAGTGGCGTTGTGCGCGCCGCTCGAAATGAGCGCGTCCATGGCGCCCATGGCGTGCGTACGACTTGGATATGCAGATAAAGGTGGTGGCCGGTGGTGGTGTCCTGGCGTGCGTGCGTGTGTGTGTGCGCGCCTTGAGGAACGAGGAGTGTGTGATTTTGGAGGGGTTCTTGGGGCGTTGATATAGGTGGCCTCGTGGTGTGCTGTGGTTGCTTGATGGCAACGTATGGCAGTTTGATTTGGTGAGCTAAAAGACCTGCGACAACGAACTAATCGACACTTTTGTGGCCTTCCTTGAGCGACTCTTTTGACCGGAACCTTGAGCGACTCTCAACGGTTTAATCCCGAGGTGGCTTCATGGAGACTGATCTGCTTCTTGCGCTACAAATTGCATTGGCATTTGGCGTTCATGTTTCGGCTGCTTTATCTCTTGCAAGCACTTTTCACAATCTTGTAGGAGAGTGATTTTTCTACCGTGCCCGTCATATATCATACATGGATTCTCTCGGTTGCTTCGAGATTTGTGCCACGTTTTCTGGTTTTGGCAAAGTTTGCCTTGTATCACAGTATTGCATATTGCTTTGTTTGCTGTTTGTTTTCCTGTTCAAATTGTATCACAATGCATCGTCGCGTACCAGTAAATACGGTGCACTCGTTTGCCGCGGTACACAATGAGACAAAAAAAAAACATCAAAACTTTATGGAATACTCTAACAGTTTTGCTAGAACTCATCTAGCTGAGTTTTAGTTATGTCTCATTCACTTTTATAGCCATTGGATATGATGCTATAAGATGCGTGTGTGTGTAGCGACCCGACCTCAGATGGTCAAGTCTCTGTGCTTCTGTGTCATCCCTGGATCGGTAATGCTGACACACACAGTACTTGAAGGATTTATAACAGAGTAGCAATCACACACTTATTACATCGAATGTCTCACAAGAGAACTTATTACAAAAATTATGGCTTAAGGCCATCTAATGCGATAACAGCGGAAGGCTTGGAAGACAAAGTGAGTCTATCAACTCCAACGGCATAACTGAGCTGCACGGCAACGACCTACAATCCTTACTCCTCGTCTGAAAAGTCTGCAACATAAAATGTTGCAGCCCGAGAACGGGTCAGCACATGGAATATGCTAGCAATGTAACACATAGAGAGTAATGTAAGAATAAGCTATACTACATGCAAATATGGCCGGTGGAAAGCTCTATGGTTACAGTTTTGCATAAAGCCAATTTTTCTCTATATCAAAGGAATAAATTTTATTTTAACTATCATGGTGGTTGAAACATCATTGAGAAGGTATAACCCCATCTCAATCCCAATTAAAGTGATTAACAACCCAGCAGTATTAATTTAGAGTGATGAGATACATGTGAATACTCAAGTACTAGATACTCAGAATTGTCCATAACCGGGGACACGGCTAACCATGATTAGATTGTACACTCTGCAGAGGTTTGCGCACTTTTCCCCACAAGACTCGATCGCCTCCGTTGGTTTCTCGCACTGCATGGTGTTTGAGAAACGGATGACCGAGACACAGTCTTTCAGAAACATTAACTCTCTACTCCGGATAGATCATACCAAACCTATAAAACCCACTACCTGCTGATCTACCTCTTCAAAAGCTTCACGTAACTTACTCAACTATGCTAGAGCCCATAATAGCTTGTGGCTGCACACGGAAGTTTCTAGCATGAATAATCTCAGTTCCCTTTGAGCCTGGGTGGCGGTCCATAGGAAGATCACACGGATACCCCGGGATTTCCAAAATAAAACAGACAACACTGGGTTCCCCAGGTGCCTCAATCCACCCAGATGTGTATTTAAGTTGCCACCTTAAGGTAAACCATTAATTAAAAATCTCACATCTGTCGTGAATATCTCTCAAACCCAAACCACATCTACGAGCATAGCATGGCAACATAAGCATAACGTAGAAGTAACTCCCAAGGGTTTGATAGTAACAGGACAATAGGTTCCTACCTCATCATCTACTTCCCAACCCACAAATTAATGACATCCTAATCATGCAATGTTTTGAGGATTGAGCTAATGCACAAAAACTGGGTATGAAAAGGTATGATCAAGTGTTACTTGCCTTGCTGACGATCCGTGAATCCTAGAGACTCGTAGTAACACGCTTCGCACTCCGGGAATTCTATCGCAAGCAAACAATACATACATAAGTAACAAACAAAAATGCGCAAACGAAACTTCAACTGAAAGAGGTTGACCGGAGAGTTCAACTTAAGAACTCCGGTTTGCAAAAAGAATCAAACCAAACGGAACAACGAAACTCAAACGGCGAGAAAAACATGGTCCGTTTACTAATCTGAACTAGAGTCAAATTTTACAAAGATAAAAACTGGTTTAAGTTGGCTATTCGGAAAGAGGGTTTCGAGATGAAACTCCAGGCGCTTGAATCGCCTGATTCCGATAAACGAGCGAAAAGTTATACTAATTTGAACATTGGTTCAGAAATCGAATTCGGAATAACCGCGGAATAAATCCGATAAAAGAAAACGACGAACGGCTAAACGAACGAACGTTCGTTAGCGGAAACTAAACGATGAACAGTTTGTAAAAACGAACGAACGGTGGACGTTCAAAAAAATAAATAAACTGGGAAAATAAACCGATCTAAATAAATAAATAAAACGGCTAGGGTTTTCCAAAAAAAACCGAAGGGTTATTTAAAAAAAAAACCGGCGACGTGGCTACCTTCGGCGATCGTCCGGCGGGCGGGCGGCGGCTTGGCGGGGGTCTGCTGGCGAGGGGCGGCTAGGGCGGCGGCTCGGCGAGGAGGGGCGGGCGACGGCGCCGAGGCGGCGGGCGGCGACTAAGGCGCGGGCGGCGGTGGCGATGGTGGCGGTGGTGGTGGTGAGGAGAGGGGCTATTTAAAGAGGGGGAGGAGGAGGTGGCTTGGAGGAGGGGCAAGGCGGCGAGGAGGAGTCCGGCTCGGACTCGAGTCCGGCGTGGCGGCAGCTGCAAGAAGGGGCGGCGGCGGCTTGGGCAGCTGCTTCGGCTGGGCCGTTAGCCCGGTCGCGCTATTTTTTTAAAACATTCCATGAAAATTGTATAAATCCTAGAAAAAGAAATAAAAATCTAAAAATGCCAAAACAAGTTTTCTTTGCCTAAATAAAATATTTAGAACAAAATGAACTTTTCTTGGCCCCAAAAATGCAATTTTAAATACATGCACATTTTTCACTAGGCAAATAAAATTCCAAATAAGTAGAATAAAATCCCAAAATGATTTTAGCATTTTTCCTCCGGTATTTCAATTAGTTTTGGAGAAGTCATATTATCTCCTCTCGTTTATTTTTAAGCAGGAAATATTTTCCGGAGAGAAAAATTATAAAATCCAAAGTCCTCGTCTTTCATTATTTGATAAAATTCAAATATGAAAAATCGGAAAATCCCCAACTCTCTCCGAGGGTCCTTGAGTTGCTTAGGACTTCGAGGATAGCAAATAAAAATGCAATAAAATATGATATGCATGGATGACCTATGTATAACATGCCAAATTGAAAATTTGGAATGTTACAGTGTGCTGATGTGGGTTGGTACTTCTTTTTTATCTGTTTCGTCTTCCAGGTGAATGAGACGAAATTATATCTCATCTAAATGAGTTCTAGATACTCCCATACTCTAAACAATAAAACTTTGTCAAAAACCAAAAAGCATGGCACGAATCTCAAAGTAACTATAAACAGTGGATACATGTACGTTATGATGTGCATGGTAGAATGTCACTTCTAAGTCTGAGGAACAAATCCAGCTATGACAACAAATAGATCTAAAACTCTAGATCACAACTGACTGCACTTTTGGATGTTTGAGTGTAGGTAGGTGTTGAAATTTGTGACTTAGCGATCTGAAAGTTGGGTGAAATCTGGACGAAAGGATCATCCCAAATTTTGGAAAGCTCATGCCAAAATTTGGAGGGCTCTCTTATTATAACTTTTTGCAACTCTCATCTCTGAGGCACATGACCTCTCCTGCTAACAAAGTAGAAAACCCATGCCTAGTTTTTGAAACGAGAACTTGGATGGAAGTACACACAATTTTCTAAAGGTAGATGTTTAATTTTCTGGAAGCTATCTGCATGTTCTTATTGAGGCCGGTCGGAAGTTCACAATATTCATTTTGGAAGTCTGTACAAGAAATTGGAAGCTGCTCTATGAAGTATGTTTAGTTGTTTTTTTTTTTGCGAGGGAAAGTATGTTTAGTTGTTGATAAGGCAATCTTCAGTTAGCCATGCACGCGACCATCAGAACACATTATACAATTAGTTATACCTTGTGTTAACTCTAGCAATTAGTGGTTGTGTACTCATAAAATTATGGAGCTGTTAAAATGAAACTCGAAAACATGTAACTACAAGAGGACATCCATAAAATGGAGAAAAAACTGTGTACCTTCTTAGCCAAGAGATCATCTTTTACATGAAATAAAAATCTCTCTCTTCAAATTCAGTACCCATCCTATGTGACATAATATAATTGTTGATGTCCTAGTTGGCTGTCCGAAGTGGGTGTTTGGGTCTATTGAGCAGACTAGTCCATTACAAGGAGGTATAGGTAAAGATATGATGTCAGCCACTTCAGATTGATTTAAGGGTTCAACGGCGCCACCTACAACTTCAGGGCACTGATCCTTAAGGGCAGTGGCGGCATTAGGCCCGAGGCAGCCTAGGCGCTGGCCTAGGCCGTGACCTCGTGTGCTTCGTTGACTTGACTGCAGCATGCACTGTAACTACAGTGCTACAATGCAGAAAGGTTGCCCGTGTCATGGCATGATTCTGCCGCCGCTACTGCTTAAGGGCACATGTACGAAGACTTCTCAACTGTCATCGACAAGACCGGGCCCACTTTGGTAGGAAAGCGGTGATAGCGACGCGTCAGCAACACATTTTGATGGGAGCTTTGCTACACGTACGAAACAGTATCTACAAAATTTACGTAAATGATGAAGTGGCCTTATTTGATTGGATGGCATGGGGCCCCACCCGGAAAATCAGGGAGGAGATTAGAAAAAAAAAGTTGATTCACATAAGTCTTGTACTTAACAGTATATAGGTGTAGCATTTTTGTTTTGATGGAGGTAGTGGTCATTTAGTTCGGTGGCTCAGGGGTCTCAGTGTAATTTTTATTATATTTAGATTATTTGAACTTTTATACTCCCTCTGTTCCTAAATACAAGTCTTTTAGAGATTTCACTACAAACTACATACGGATGTTATAGACATATTTTAGAGTGTAGATTCATTCATTTTGCTCTGTATATAGTTCACAGTGGAATCTCTGAAAAGATTTATATTTAGGAACGGAGGGAGTACAATAGATATGGGTTTTTTTTGAAAAGAAAAGGAAATGAGAGACTTACAGTAAAGCGCATATTTTCTTGGGAAACGGTTGTAGCCGGCGGACCGGCCGAAGCTTCGGTCGGTCACGCGCGGGTCGTTCGATGATTAGCGATCGAACCGCTGTTTAGCCACGTCTTTCACACAGGGGATCAAACGCGTGGCTGTTGGGGCCCGCGCACGGCCCACGACCTTATCCCTTCGCTTCCATATCCACTTGCATCTCCCTCCCCATCCACCCACAGCCGGGGGCGCGGTCGTCGCCATGGCCGCCGGCCACTGGATGCGCCTCATTTTGAATCATGTGCGGATCACCCGCACTGGATGCATCCCTCTCCATGGCCGCCCACGACCAGGGGCTTGCTCGTCGTCTTGTCGCGGCAAGCGGGGCGCGCCTCTCCATGGCAACCGCAGCGAGCTTCGCTAGTCGCCATGACCAACTCTGCAATCAGCCATGGCGGCGCGAGTTTGTCTTTGGAGCCGGGTTCTTTGGAACCAGAGTTATTTTTTGCTGGATCCACCCACTTTTTTTGCTACAACCCCTTTCTTTTTTGCTACCATCCCCATTCGATTTGATGAACTCTTTTCGTTTTTGCTGGAACCGGTGTCCCGATTTGCTGGAAGCAGTTGGTGGACATGCTGCAAGGTTGACAGCTCGCCGGAGGAAGCTGCATCCAGCGGCGAGGAGGGCTGCATCCAACGTCGTTCAAACGCCGGGAGTTGCAACCATGTACGCCGGAGCTACAACCGGTGACTGGGGGTGTTGCAAGAGGGACAAGAGGGAGTGGCCGTTTTTGCTGATGCATCTTTTTTTGGTGAACCAAAATTTTGTTTTTTGCTGGAACCGATGAATTTCTTTGCTGGAATAGATATAACTTTTTGCTTCATCGGCTGCAGAGCTCTCAAATGTTTCATGTCGTTTTTGCTGGGGCCTAAGTTTGGTTTTGCTGGAACCGTTGTTCGATTTTGCTGGAAGCGTTGTTCGATTTTGCTGGAAGCGTTGTTCGTTTTTGCTTCAACCGACCACCGGAGTTCTGTAGGTACGATGCATGTCGATGGAGGCTAGCATAGACGGCGACGCCTGCGCCGAGCTCGACGACGGGGACCAGACGCTGCAATCGCGGGGGCGGGAGGGGGGAGCGGCGAGCTCGCCGGGAGAGCACACACAACGGTGGAAGGAGGATGGGTGGGGGCTTTTTTTCTGGAAACTTTGACCAAAGGAAGAACGAGTCGGGGGTTGAGTTGCCAGATCGGACGGTTCCGACTCGCTACATCGGGCGGTTGGCGTTCGACCGGCCCAACAGTTGGGCCGGTGCGCCGGCGCAGATCACCGCCCTATTTTCTTTCAGTCGTTTTTGTGCATAGAGAGAAAGATAGATTGGAGTTGGAAAAGCGAGCGGACGAGTCGATCGGGACTATACTGCAGGATATGTAGCCGGTGGGTGAGTCTCTCCACCTCTCAGCCGGGTGCTGGCGGACGGTGGCCAAACCTAGCTACCGCGCGCTTCCTGCGGCCGCCCTCCGTCCGTCTTTCGGCCACCGTGTCATTTACGTATCCTTCTCCACGGCCAGGGCTAGCCGCCCCGCCCAGTTGCTATCAGCTCTGCTCCATGGAAAATGCAGTGGAGCGGTGAGCTAGATCGTTAAACAGCGGGCTGTACCGTCCAATGAATCCTAGGTTTCAGAGTTCAGCCCGAACACGCGCGATCGTTTGTCGCTGTCAGCACACAGAGCATCCCGTTTAAGTGACGGGGCTTATAATAGAGTTTTTTAATACTTCGCTCGGGTGACGGCGTATACGTGATTATGATATATACAGTTTATACACGACATCGTGTTTTAGTTAAACTTAGACCCATTACCCATGACATCTACTCGTAATTCCTTCTTCTTTCTAGGTGATCCGCCGTTGTCGTGAGCCCCGCGTTTTGCTTTTTCTTTTAAGAGCTACAGTTTTGTCCTTTTAAGTAAAATTGTTACGGAGTGATACTGTACATCATCAGTACGTAGGTCCCGGCTGGAGCCAGACCAAACGAAAACGACAAAAAGGAGGCATACTCTCCGGGCATTAGGCTGTTTTATTAAGTATGGTACTGCTTGACTCTTGCAGTTTGCCAACTTTTAGGCTGGTCACAATGGGCAAGAACTTAGAAGTAACAACACACATTCCAATGTAACTTTGTTTATGTGGCACATATTTAATGAAGAGAGAGCTGCTTGTGGTAACTAGCTAAGTTACTGGAACATCACACACTTCAAGAAACAATGAGTCTATGACCTAATAAATACATCGTTGCATCTACATACATATTCCTACCCACTATGGAGATAGTAACATAGTCTAGGGAAGTGTGTAGGTTACTAGCTTATGTTCCTGCCCATTGTGACCAGCCTTAGCTCCATCTTTGATCCAGCACTCGAGTCAGTTATGTAAGTGTGAGCACTCAGGCCTCGCGTCACCTCCTTGGCGACGGCGCGACGCGGCCGCGGCGACCCCAGCTAACTCTTCTCCCGCCTCCTCCTCCCTCCTTCCTTCCTGCTACCGTCGACGAAGCCCACGCGGCTGGCGGCGGCAGGCTCGTGGTGGCAGTTTTCTCTTCTCTTTGCGGGCATGAGGGGTTTGAGAGATTCGAGTGTGAAGACGACCCCGACAGGTGATGGCGGTGGCTGCCGACACGCAAGCTGTGTTTGGTTACCTGCATCATTTTTTGTCACTTTACATATTTGTCTTAATTGGGCCTGGCTGAGCATATGCATTCAAAAAACCAACATCTGCATGTTGATTGGCTGCATGCATCCCCTCTAGGCTGCATGTGCTAAAACGAAAGGCCTGCTATTTGGTTGCAGACTTGTTTGAGGGGAAACACAAGTCCAGTTGTTTGGTTACATCCACGACAGTTGTGTGCTAACCTCCTCCTCGATGTGGTGAGGTTACCAATGTCACACATGAACTACTAACAACTGAACTAGTAGCAATAGAATAATCTTAGGCACAAACACAAGTCTTAACCATGCATCACAAGTTTTAAATCAACATAGTACGATAAGTTTTAAACGAAACCCAAGTCTTAAAGCAAAAGCCAACAAGGAACGGACAACAGGAGCTCAGGTGGTCGCGGCGAAGGCGTTGTCGTGCTCCTTGCACTTGGTGACCACCTCCACACCCTCATCGTTGAAGACGATCACCTTCATGGTGTCGGGGTCAGCAGCTTGAACGTCAGCATGTACCCGATCATGATCTGGTGAACGGCGACGAAGGTGGCCCAACCCTGATCAAGGGCGACCCTGCCATTGATCACCCTCACCGTCACCCTCCATGCGCACCCGGTGTTCGTGTTGAGCTTGAACTCTGTATGGATGGCAAGGAAGTACTTCATGAAGTCCAAAGGCAATGGCAGACTCTCCAGCTTTGGAGCAAGGATAACCTTGCAGAAGTGGTTTGGTCTTGACTCCTGATGGTAGTTGCCATAGTTCCCCCACTTGGGGCTTTGGGTGATCCTGTACTAGCACTTCGACCAATTGAGGCACAACCTCCTTGCCCTTCTCCAATGGTGGCACCACCTCATTTCCCTTGCCCATCTGCATTATGAATAACACACAGTTCAATGGTCAGCATTCATTCATATCGGCCTAACGCTCCTATATTAAACCACCCCACTAACCCAGCACCGCACTCAAACCCCCCCTGTTTCACCACCTCTCCTCTTCCACCTCTCTGTTTCACCACCTCCCCCTCGCCATGAACTCCAACTCCAACTCCAACCCCAACCCTTTCCCCTGGGGCATTGGATGGAGGGCCTTCTTCCTTGGGTGCTCGCTTAGTGACCGCAAGAAGTTCGAGCACACCATAGAAGTGTGCTCGAACTTCAGCAACATCGATGACATGCACAAGGAAGTCGATGTTGTGAAGAAGGCTACGCCGGACGAGCTGAAGACACTGATACCGGACCCAGCCAAGGGTGCGATGTCAGTGGACATCCCGCGTTGGGCCATGAATAAGGCAGACTCCGGTGACCCTAGACAGCGGGCAAGATGGGTCAAATACAGTCAGTACAATGCACCTCAAGACCAGCGTTCCGTGGTGTACTAGAGTAGCACGTTCGGGCCGCCGGAGGTCGACAATGACGAGGTGCAGATGGTGGCCAGGGCGCCGGCGGCAGGCGATCGTGCAAGACCCATCGTTCTTCACGAAGACGATGAGGACGAAGACGGTGAGGAAGAAAAGAAGATGGCTACGCCCCCCCTCCCCCCGCGCCGCTCGACGCGACTCCAGGGTCGCCGCGGCTGGACAAGAAAGTTTGTGCCCCAACTCCCACCCCCGATGTAATCAAAAAATAACCTATGAACCCTAGTAGCCGTCGATGCAGAATCAATTGATGGCAATCCTCCACCCCCGATGTGTTCAATCCCCTCCATAACTCTTCGATCGCGTGCTCTAATCTAATCTAGCCCGAGTCGAAAGTAGTGGATTTATAGAGAGGGCGAGGTCTTACCGCCATGGCCGATGCGCTCCGGTGGAGGTCTGGAGTCGCTCCGGTGGTTGTCGTCGCCGTCTTGGATCTATTCGCACTAGAGCTCAGGTGGTTGCCACCGTCGTCGTCGCTGGTGTGAGTGGGGAAGAGGGGAGAGAGTGGTGAGGAAGGGAGGTGAGGGTAATTTATGACGACGCGTCTGGAAACAACACGATGTCTCGGGACCGCACCCACGCATGCAACCGCCCATGCCCACGTGCCTAGGGTTGCACCGTGCGGGTCTGGCTCCACAAAAACGGCTGATTTGAGCGTTCCTCTGGATGCAGGTCTAGAGGTGCTTTAATCTTCGTGCTATGCAGACCCAACAGTGAATGCGGGTAACCAAATGGGCTATTTTCTTCCAGCGCAGGCCTGGCTGAGGTATATGCAGCCTACCAAATGCATCCGTAGGGTACCGAAGGAGACTGTGACCAATGAGGTTGCAGTTGCTCATGGCTGGAGGTGCCGACCATATATGACGGGGTGGTGGCAGTCGTTCTTCTAGTGGCGCAATGTTCGATCAGGGATGTCGGGGCGGCAGCCCGACAGGCGGGCTGCCCGCTTGTGATGGCGGCAATGGATGGGTTCCTTGGTCGTGTGGGCGGTGAGGGGTATGGCAGCGGGTCGTCCTAGCACGTTAACTCCCAGCTGTAGCAATAAGAAACCGGATCTTGATCTTGAGGCCTTGATGTGCTGATTTCTTCCTGATATCCCCAACTATATTTTGCGAGATTTTTTTGACCTATTCATCAACTATCAAGGTAGTACAAAGAACACTAGAAGTAAAAATTACATTCAGGTCCGTAGACCACCTATCGACGAGTACAAGCACTGAAACGAGCCGAAGGTGCGCCGCCGTCATCGCCCTCCCTCACCGGAGCCAGGAAAACCTTGTTGTAGTAGATAGTCGGGAAGTCGTCGTCGTGTTAAGGCCCAATAGGACCAGCACACCAGAACAACAACCACCGCTGATGAAGAGAAGCGAAGATCAGAAGGATATAATCTGTAGGAACACAAAGAAAGACGAATGAATACTTGATCCAAGTGGATCCACCGAAGACAAGCACCGATCGGATCCGGCGAGATCCATCGGAAACACATCTCCACACGCCCTCTGATGGCACTAGACGCACCGTCAAAATGGCGGCTAGGCGGGGAGAAACTTAGTCCATGTTCAGGAAGCCCCCGCCATCGCCTCGCCTTCCTGGGCAGAACACAAACCCTAAACGAACACAAGAAAACACCTAAAAATGGAGCAGGAGACCTCCCTGTCGGCAAGGACCGAGATCCACTGCGCTGCCCCATATTTGGGTTGGATATGAGAGGTGCCAGTCAGCCTAGGCGTTTGAGGCCCATTTGAGGCGCCCGTCTAGATCAAATTTTCATGATCGATCAGTGACCGGGCAGCTCTCCCGAGCGTTGAGGCGGATTTGGGACGCTCAGTTGTAGATGCTCTAAAAGCCTCTTTATTGAAGCACCACCCTGAAACTTTGCAGCTCGGTTTGCTACATGTAGGGTGTTTTTAGTACTACTATACTGTGTTTTCAGTACTATTGTCCCAATGAAGCTAGGCTAGGCAACAATTAATGATTGGAGCCTCAGTGCGTAAACTAAAAGACACTAAAGGTATCTTCAAGGCAGACCTACTAACCTTCCGCAACCGTTCAGACCGCGATGTCCCGACCTCGGAAACCACCCAACGGCGACCTGTATCGGTCCGCGGGGTGGTCCGCACGCGATTTCTCCTGCAAATTGGAGACAAAGTGGGGGGAGGTTTGCGGGAGTCCGGACACCCGAAACGTAGGACTCCGACACCCTCGGGCCACCCAATCCCCTCTTATTTCCTTCCACTTCGCCCCTTCTCCCCCGGCCCACCCAACCGCCTCTCCTCGTGTCTGACTTCGCCCTGGTGGCCACGGTGCAGGCCAGCATCTACTTCACGGCGGATGACCTCGAGTCCGACGAGGATTTGTGGGAGTTGTATGGCCACCACGAGGTAGTGCGACTGCTTCCCGACCTTCAAGGCGAATGTCCACATGCTCCACATCAATCAGCACTGATGGCCCTCAAAGTCATCGACGACAAGTCCTTCGACGAGGTGATGGCAACCACGTCGTGCTTGAAGTGAACCAGCCCGAGCGGTTGCCCGTCATCGATCTCGACCTTGTCGCCGCCACGTGCAACGATCACCCATTAGCTCTCCCTGGCAAATTCGAATGGATCAGAGGTATGCAAATATTGTCAGTGATGTCAAGATGCAGGGTGGCTGCAGCTGGTGCTGGGCGTTCGCTGATACATCTCCATCGTATCTACTTTTCCAAACATTTTTGCCCTTGTTTTGGACTCTAACTTGCATGATTTGAATGGAACTAGCCCGAACTGACGTTGTTTTCAGCAGAATTGCCATGGTGTTATTTTTGTGCAGAAATAGAAGTTCTCGAAATGACCTGAAACTTCACGGAGAATATTTTTGGAATTTATAAAAAATACTGGCGAAAGAATCAAGACCAGGGGGCCCACACCTTGTCCACGAGGGTGGGGGGCGCGCCTACCCCCTGGGCGCGCCCTCCTGTCTTGTGGGCCCCCTGAGGCTCCACCGACCTCAACTCCAACTCCATATATTCACGTTCGGGGAGAAAAAAAATCAGAGAGAAGGATTCATCGCATTTTACGATATGGAGCTGCTGCCAAGCCCTAAACTCTCTCGGAAGGGCTGATCTGGAGTCCGTTCGGGGCTCTGGAGAGGGGAATCCGTCGCCGTCGTCATCATCAACCACCCTCCATCACCAATTTCATGATGCTCATCGCCGTGCGTGAGTAATTCCATCGTAGGCTTGCTGGACGGTGATGGGTTGGATGAGATTTATCATGTAATCCAGTTAGTTTTGTTAGCGTTTGATCCCTAGTATCCACTATGTTCTGAGATTGATATTGCTATGACTTTGCTATGCTTAATGCTTGTCACTAGGGCCCGAGTGCCATGAATTCAGATATGAACCTATTATGTTTTCATGAATATATGTGAGTTCTTTATCCTATCTTGCAAGTCATTAGTCACCTACTATGTGTTATGATCCGGTAACCTCGAAGTGACAATAATCGGGACCACTCCCGGTGATGAACATAGTTTGAGGAGTTCATGTATTCACTAAGTGATAATGCTTTTGTCCGGTACTCTATTAAAAGGAGGCCTTAATATCCCTTAGTTTCCAATAGGACCCCGCTGCCACCGGAGGGTAGGACAAAATATGTCATGCAAGTTCTTTTCCATAAGCACGTATGACTATATTCGGAATACATGCTTACGTTACATTGATGAACTGGAGCTATTTTTGTGTCACCCTAGGTTATAACTGTTGCATGAGGAATCGCATCCGACATAATTATCCATCACTGATCCAATGCCTACGAGCTTTTCACATATTGATCTTTGCTTAGTTACTTTACCGTTGCCATTGTTACAATTACTACAAAACTGCTCTCATTACTTTTGCCACCGTTACCGTTACTTCCATACTACTTTGCTACTAAATACTTTGCTGCAGATATTAAGTTTTCGGTGTGGTTGAATTGACAACTCAACTGCTAATACTAGAGAATATTCTTTGGCTCCCCTTGTGTCGAATCAATAAATTTGGGTTGAATACTCTACCCTCGAAAACTGTTGCGATCCCCTATACTTGTGGGTTATCAAGACTATTTCTGGCGCCGTTGCCGGGGAGCATAGCTCTATTCTTTGAGTCACTTGGGATTTATATCTGCTGGTCACTATGAGGAACTTGAAAGACGAAAACCAAAATTTATCCCTCAACTTGAGGGGTGGTAGGAAGCGCCATCTAGCTCGCACTTGATTCTCCTTCATTTTGAGTAAACTTGCGACACCTAAACCTGCTACGCTATTAATTCGATATTTAGCATGTTATTGATGATGCCATACGCTATGCATGATACTTATGATGAAACTACTTCTATGCTTGATAATATTGTGCCACTAGGTGAATTTCTTGATGAACAACTTGCTAGGGCTAGAGAGAATGAAATTACTGAAACTGAATATATTGATGAAAGTGATGATGAAGATTCTCCCCCTAGATATGAATTGCCTGTTGTGCCTGAGGGTTATGTTATGAATGAAGAAACTGCTAGAGATTTTCTTGCTTGCAATGATAGATATGATCTTAAGAAATTATTAGCTAAGCTGAAAGAAAAATCTTTGAATGCTAGAATGAAAAATGACCCTGCTTTTGCTACTTCACCTATCTGTATTTCCGATAAGGATTATGATTTCTCTATAGATCCTGAGATAATTACTTTGGTTGAATCTGATCCTTTTCGTGGCTATGAATCTGAAGCTGTTGTGGCACATCTTACTAAATTAAATGATATAGCCACCCTATTCACTCATGAGGAAAAAATTCGTTACTACTATATCCTTAAGCTATTTCCGTTCTCATTAAAGGGTGATGCTAAGACTTGGTTTAATTCCCTTGATCCTGATTGTGTGTGTAGTCCCCAGGATATGATTTATTACTTCTTTGCTAAATATTTCCCCGCTCATAAGAAACAAGCTACTTTAAGGGAAATATATAATTTTGTGCAAATTGAAGAAGAGAGTCTCCCACAAGCTTGGGGGAGGCTGCTACAATTACTTAATGCTTTGCCTGATCATCCTCTCAAGAAAAATGAAATACTTGATATCTTTTATAATGGACTAACCGATGCTTACAGAGACCACCTGGATAGTTGTGCTGGTTGTGTTTTCAGGGAAAGAACTATTGATCAAGCTGAATCGCTATTGAATAATATGTTGAGTAATGAAAATAATTGGACACTTCCTGAACCAACTCCTAAGCCAACTCCGAAGAAAAGGGGTATTCTATTTCTCAGTCCTGAAGATATGCAAGAGGCAAAGAAATCTATGAAAGAAAAAGGTATTAAAGCTGAAGATGTTAAGAATTTACTGCCTATTGAAGAAATACATGGTCTTGATAACCCGACACAGGTAGTAAAGGTAAAATCTCTCTATAGATTTGATGAAGGTGATATTCCCTTGTTATAAGTCTGCTAGCCAATGCTTAGATGAGTTTGATAATTTTATTGTTAAACAAGAAAACTTCAATGCTTATGTTGGTAGACAATTGAAACGTAATGCTTATATGATTGAACACTTGAGTGATTATATGTCTAGAGTTAAAGGTGAACTTAAACTCATTAGCAAACATGCTTCTATGGTTACCACTCAAGTAGAGCAAGTGCTTAAAGCTCAAAATAATTTGCTCAATGAATTAAGTAATAAGAAGAATGACAATGCTGTTAGAGTTATGACTAGAGGGGGTAAAATGACTCAGGAAAATTTGTATCCTGAGGGCCACCCTAAGAGAATCGACCAAGATTCTCAGGGAACTAATGTTGATGCACCTAGTCCTTCTAAGAAGAAGAAAAAGAAAAATGATAGGACTTTGCATGCTTCTAGTGAACCTGTTGTTGACACACCTGATAATCCCAATGATATTTCTATTTCTAATGCTGAAACACAATCTGGTAATGAACATGAACCTAGTGATAATATTAATGATGATGTTCATGATGTTGCTCAGCCTAGCAATAAAAATGATGTAGAGATTGAACCTGCTGTTGATCTTGATAAACCACAATCAAAGAATCAATGTTATGATAAGAGAGACTTCATTGCTAGGAAGCACGGTAAAGAAAGAGAACCATGGGTTCAGAAACCCATGCCTTTTCCTCCTAAACCATCCAAGAAAAAGGATGATGCGGATTTTGAGCGCTTTGCTGAAATGATTTGACCTATCTTTTTGCGTATGCGTTTAACTGATATGCTTAAAATGAATCCTTCTGCTAAGTACATGAAAGACATTGTTACTAATAATAGAAAGATACTGGAAGCTGAAATTTCCACCATGCTTGCTAATTATACTTTTAAGGGTGGAATACCTAAGAAACTAGGAGATCCAGGAGTACCAACTATACCATGCTCCATTAAAAGAAACTATGTTAAAACTGCTTTACGTGATCTTGGAGCCGGTTTTAGTGTTATGCCTCTATTTTTATATCATAGACTTGATTTGAATAAGTTGACACCTACTGAAATATCTTTGCATATGGCCGATAAATCAACTGCTATACCTGTCGGTATTTGTGAGGATGTGCCTGTTGTGGTTGCAAACGTTACTATCTTAATGGACTTTGTTGTTCTTGATATTCCCGAGGACGATAGTATGTCGACTATCCTTGGTAGACCTTTTTTGAATACTGCAGGGGCTGTTATTGATTGCAACAAAGCCAATGTCACTTTTCATGTTAATGGTAATGAGCATACGGTACACTTTCCGAGGAAACAACCTCAAGTCCATAGTATCAATTCTATTGGAAAAATTCCAATGATTACTATTGGAGGTTTTGAATTCCCTCTTCCTACTGTCAAGAAGAAACATGACATTCTTATTATTGGGGACGTGCATATCCCCGTTGAGGTAACCTAGTGCTATTCGAAAATTCCCCGGTTTCATGCGATTCGGAATGAGTTTGTTAACAAGACTTGATCAACCTTGTTAGTGGATTCCTTTTGATGAGCATGGGATGGATGAAGTTAGAAAGCACAACTCTCTGTACCCTACTTTTACTTTCTGTTATTTAGATTAAATAAAGCAAAAATAGTATTTTCTGTCTGTTTTCTGAATTGTCCTTACAATAAAAATACCCCGAAAATAAAAGTTCTCCAAATGCCCTGAAATTGAAATATGTTTTTTTGTAGAATATTTAAGAATATCTGGCACTGGGAACACATCAGGGGGAGCCACAACCTGGCCACGAGGGTCCAGGGCGCGCCCACCCCCTGGGAGCGCCCCCTGCCTTGTGGGCACCACGTGGCCCCCCTCCACGTATTCCTGCACCCACACACTTTGTCTTCCTCCAGAAAAAAATCACCACACAGCTCAAACTCGTGTTCTAGCTCGTTTTGCTGTGATTTTTGATCTCCTTGCTCAAAACTCCACTCACAAAACTGCTTTGGGGGATTGTTCTTCGGTATGTGACTCCTCCAATGGTCCAATTAGTTTTTGTTGTAGTGCTTTATTCATCGCAAATTTTGTTTCTTAGGTGACCCTGTTCTTGAGCTTGCATGTAAAATTTATTTGGTCCCAAGTAGTTCTAATGCATGATATAGTCTCTAGGCACTTGTGGGAGTAGTTGCTATCAATTTTGTTGAGTTTGGTTTACTTTTATTTTGAGTCACTAAAAATTTCAGAAATTTATCAGAGAAGAAATAGTTTTAGGAAAATGTACCAAGGTGGTTCTTCAAGGAAGCAAGGACCCAGGCCCGCAATACGTGAGCCGGACTATGAAATACCAAGAGAAGCTCAAGTGCGGCCTTGTGAATGTCCGTCAGAAAATTTCATGGTCCAAGCAGGAATTAAGGATGAATTTGACGCGTATGTGCGTAATGCTGAACTTGAGGGCTTCGTGTCAGATAAGTGCCCTCAATATCACCACCTAACAGATTCCTTTGTGAGAAGGTTTAAATTTACATCATCACGCAATTCTCACACTGTCCTATTTGATCTTTATGATAAATCATATACCATGGACTTAGAAGATTTTAGCACTGCTTGTAAACTTCCCAAGTGGGGAAATGCAAGTGAACCTCGCAAATCTGAATTTAAAGACTTTCTTGCTAGTATAATTGTGGGGGAATCCAGAGAAATCACGCAAGCTACCATAGGGAGCATCCACTTTCCTGCCATACATTATTTCGCTCTCTTTATAGGTAGATGCATTAACGGCAAGGACGAGGCATGTCACATGTGCGTTCCTGATCTTAGTGTTCTCAGGAGTGCTGTATTAGGAGATAAACAATATAACTTGGGAGCTATTGTTGCACGAAGGTTGCATCATAACAGTATTAGCGGAGATTTGTTTGGTGTAATTTATGCAACACGATTAGCTAATTTTCTTAAGGTACCCATACATGAAAATGATATGGAGTTGCCTCCTGCTTATCTAAATTTTAATGCTATGATTCGTCATCAGTTTATTGAGAGGAATGAACAGCCCCTCCAGTACCAACTAATGTTTGACAGACGTCATGCTGTCCATATTACTCTCCATGCTACTACTTTCTTTGACTTTCAGGCAAAAAGGAGATATGTTGTAACCAGGGAGGAGGCGAATGAGTACTAGAGGAGGACGAAGGCATCTCGCCTCCAAGCTGCAGCTCTTGAGGCAGGAGCTGCTGTATCTCGATCGACCCCAGCCACAACCGGATATCCATGAGCCATCCATGGGCATAGACCAACTTAGGCCAAAAGCCTAAGCTTGGGGAATACGTATTTCCCACCGACATTACATTCAGGTTCACACACTCATTCTAGTTGTCGGTGCTCATACTTTTTCATTGTACTATCCATGCTAGTTTACTTTCCTTTTTCTCGCTTTCTTCTTGTGTGCTTGAATAACCTTAAGAAAAACCAAAAAATTAGTTGTAGCTTTTAGCTAGTTTACTTTCCATGCCTGTAGTAGTAATAGTTAAAAGAAAATCCAAAAAGATTTCTCGTTCTTCTTTTGCTTGTTGGGATCTTTCCAGTGTAAATAGTTTTATTTCTTTTCTTTTTCTTTGGGGTCGAGAGGAGAAGACCATAATGAAAATGTTTAAGTGGATCTTATATGCATTATTGTTGATTTAACCAAGAGCCCATATTACTTTGTCTTCTCCCTTGTATTAAAATGCTTTCAGATTCCAGCTTAGTCCAATGTACGTGCACTATTATTATTATCCACACCATTCGGTCGTGCAAATGAAAGGCAATAATGACGATATATGATGGACTGATTGATATGAGAGAAGCTGATATGAACTCGACCTCTCTTGTTTTTGTAAATATGATTAGTTCATCATTCCTGATTCAGCCTATTATGAATGAAACATGTTTGCAATGACAATTAGAGATTATAGTTGCTTATGTCATGCTTAATTATCTAGGAGTTTATAATGGTTTACCTTGCGTGCCAACATGCTATTTAAATGGTTGTGATGTGGTATGATAGGGTGGTATCCTCCTTTGAACGATTCGAGCGGCTTGACTTGGCACATGTTCACGCATGTAGTTGAAACAAAATCAACATAGCCTCCACGATATTTATGTTCATGGTGAATTATATCCTACTCATGCTTGCACTCAGTGTTGATTAATTTTAATGCATGTTCACGACTGTTGTCGCTCTCTAGTTGGTCGCTTCCCAGTCTCTTTCTAGCCTTCACTTGTACTAAGCGGGAATACTGCTTGTGCATCCAACTTCCATAAACCCCAAAGTTATTCCATATGAGTCCACCATACCTTCCTATATGTGGTATCTACCTGCCGTTCCAAGTAAATTTGTATGTGCCAAACTCTAAACCTTCAAATGAAGTTTTGTTTTGTATGCTCGACTAGCTCATGTATCAACTAGGGCTGTCTGTATCTTCCATGCTAGGCGGGTTACTCTCAAAGAGGAGTGGATTCTGCTCCTCACTCACGAGAAAATGGCTGGTCACCGGGATGCCTAGTCCCATGCTCAAACCAAATCAAAATAATTGCAAACAAAACTCCCCCAGGACTGTTGTTAGTTGAAGGCACCCGTTGTTTCGGGCAAGCCATGGATTGATGCTTGTTGGTGGTGGGGGAGTATAAACTTTACCATTCTACTTGGGAACCGCCTATAATGTGTGTAGCATGGAAGATATCAAGATCTCTTGGTTGTTATTTTGACAATGAAAGTATGCCACTCAAAATATTATTTATCTCTATTTCAAAACCGAGCTCTGGCACCTCTACAAATCCCTGCTTCCCTCTGCGAAGGGCCTATCTATTTACTTTTATGTTGAGTCATCCTCCTCTTATTAAGGAGCACCAGTTGGAGAGCACCGCTGTCATTTGCATCCATTACTATTAATTTATATTGAGTATGACTATGATTGGATCTCCTTTACCATGAATTACAATGTCCAGTTGCTACCTCTTGAGCACTACGTTGGTTTTCCCTTGAAGAGGAAAGGGTGATGCAGCAAAGTAGCGTAAGTATTTCCCTCAGTTTTTGAGAACCAAGGTATCAATCCAGTAGGAGGCCACACTCTAGTCCCACGCACCTACACAAACAAATAAGAACCTCGCAACCAACGCGATAAATGGGTTGTCAATCCCTTCACGTCACTTACGAGAGTGAGATCTGATAGAGATGATAAGATAATATTTTTGGTATTTTTATGGTAAAGAGTAAAAGTAAAGAAAGCAAAATAAATGGCGCTAGAAATAGCTAGTTGACGGGAGATTAATATGATGGAAAATAGACCCGGGGGCCATAGGTTTCACTAGTGGCTTCTCTCAAGATAGCATAAGTATTACGGTGGGTAAACAAATTACTGTCGAGCAATTGATAGAAAAGCGAATAATTATGAGAATATCTAGGTATGATCATGTATATAGGCATCACGTCCGTGACAAGTAGACCGAAACGATTCTGCATCTACTACTATTACTCCACACATCGACCGCTATCCAGCATGCATCTAGAGTATTAAGTTCATAAGAACGGAGTAACGCTTTAAGCAAGATGACATGATGTAGAGGGATAAACTCATGCAATATGATATAAACCCCATCTTTTATCCTCGATGGCAACAATACAATCGTGCCTTGCTGCCCTTGCATCCATTTGGGAAAGGACACATAAGATTGAACCCAAAGCTAAGCACTTCTCCCATTGCAAGAAAGATCAATCTAGTAGGCCAAACCAAACTGATAATTCAAAGAGACTTGCAAAGATAACCAATCATGCATAAATGAATTCAGAGGAGATTCAAATATTGTTCATAGATAATCTGGATCATAAACCCACAATTCATCAGATCTTGACAAACACACCGCAAAAGAAGAGTTACATAAAATAGATCTCCAAGAGAATCGAAGAGAACTTTGTATTGAGATCCAAAGAGAGAGAAGAAGCCATCTAGCTAATAACTATGGACCCGAAGGTCTGAGGTAATCTACTCACACATCATCGGAGAGGCTATGGTGTTGATGTAGAAGCCCTCCGTGATCAATGCCCCCTCCGGCAGGATGCCGGAAAAGGCCCCAAGATGGGATCTCACGGGTACAGAAGGTTGCAGCGGTGGAATTAGGTTTTCGTGGTGCTCCTCGATGGTTTGGGGGTATGTAGGTATATATAGGAGGAAGAAGTAGGTCGGTGGAGCCACGAGGGGCCCACGAGGGTGGAGGGCACGCCCGGGGGATAGGCGCGCCCCCTGCCTTGTGGCTGCCTCATCGGTTGCTTGACGTCCACTCCAAGTCCTCTGGATCACATTTGTTCCAAAAATCACGTTCCCGAAGGTTTCATTCCGTTTGGACTCCATTTGATATTCCTTTTCTGCGAAACGCTGAAATAGGAAAAAAACAACAATTTGGGTTGGGCCTCCGGTTAATAGGTTAGTCCCAAAAATAATATAAAAGTGTATAAATAAGCCCATTAAACATCCAAAACAAAATACTCCCTCCGTTCCTTGATATAGGGTGTATAGTTTTCTTGCACGAATATTAACGCACGGGCTGGGAGGGGAGATTTCGTTAGTTTTGGACGTAAAAGCCCCTGCTGCAAACACGTGAGACTAGAGAAAAATAGGAAAATCACGATCCTCTCTATCCCGGCAGTTTACTTCCTTATTTAGCCCGACAAATCCCACAATATCCACAATAAAAGGACAGTAGTACGATGTAATCTTCTCTTTCCAAACAAACCTACATCACATGCACAACATGCATATACGAGATGGGGATTTGCCATCTTTTTTTCTAGGAAGGTCATGCATGGGTTGTAGCTAATGGAGGGGTAAAAGTGTCAACTAAAGGGATACACCTTATAATATGAACTTTTTCACAAAAAACTATACACCTGTGACGCCCTCGATTCAATCGTACACTAATCATGCACGCAAATGTGTACGGTCAAGATCAGGGACTCACGGGAAGATATCACAACACAACTCTACAAAAAAAAAGTCATACAAGCATCATAATACAAGCCAGGGGCCTCGAGGGCTCGAATACAAGTGCTCGATCATAGACGAGTCAGCGGAAGCAACAATATCTGAGTACGGACATAAGTTAAGCAAGTTTGCCTTAAGAAGGCTAGCACAAAGCTGGGATCTGAGATCGAAGAGGAGCAGGCCTCCTGCAGGGATCCTCCTAACTACTCCCAGGTCGCCGTCGGTGGGCTGCACGTAGTAGTAGGCACCTCCGATTAGTAGTAGTCGCCATCGACGGTGGCGTCTGCTCTGGGCTCCATCGTCTGTTGCAGCAATCGAGTAGAGGTAGAGGAAAAGGGGAACAAGGCAACCGTGAGTACTCATCCAAAGTACTGCAAGCAAGGAGCTACACTACATATGCATGGATATATGTAAAGGGCCATATCGATGGACTGAATGCAGAATGCCGAATAAGAGGGGATAGCTAGTCTTATCAAGACTACGCTCGGTCACCGTCTTGCAACAGGTAGAAGAGGGCAAACTGAAGTCCTCCTAGTAACATCACATAGCAATAATCCTACCCGCGATCCCTCCTCATATCCACGAGAGAGCGACCACCGCTTGTATCCGCACTTGGAAGGTGTGTTTTATCAAGTATCCGGTTCTAGTTGTCATAAGCTCAAGGTACAACTCAAGTCGTCCTGTTATCAAGATCACGGCTATTGAATAGATTAACTTCCTGCAGGGTGCACCATCTTACCCAAAGACGCTTGATCCCATTTGGCGGACACACTTTCTGGGTCATGCCCGCCGCGGAAGATCAACACGCCGCAGCCCCACCTAGGCACAATAGAGAGGCCAGACGCCGGTCTAAACCTAAGCGCGCAGGGTCTGGGCCCATCGCCTCGAGCATACCAAGACGTTGCGAGGGCGGCCGGAAGCGCACCTAGCCTAGCAGGCGTTCGATCCAATCCGGCGCGCCGCTCGTCGTGACGTCTGAAGTGCTTGGTGATACCACGGCGCCGGATACCCATAACTACTCCCGCGTAGATGGTTAGTGCGTATAAGCTCGTAGCCAACTCAGATCAAATACCAAGACCTCGTTAGGCGTGTTAAGTATCCGCGAGCGCCGAACAGGCCAGAACCCACCTCTCTCCTAGGCGGTCTCAACCTGCCTGTCGCTCCGCCTCAAGATCCACTCATGGGTGCTCCACCACCCGACCCGACTTTAGTTTCCACATGTATCATGCATAAAGTATATAGTATATACCGTGATCACCTCCCGAGTGATCACGGCCCGATAGTATAGCACGCAGACGGACAAGAATGTAGGGCCACAGATGAAAGTACTAGCATCCTATACTAAGCATATAGGATTGCGGTAAGGTAACAACTTGATAGTAACAAGGACAAAGCTATGCATCGGGATAGGTATAATCGAAAGCAAGAACATGCTACACTACTCTAATGCAAGCGAGATAGAGGAGAGTAGGCGATATCTGTGATCAAGGGGGGGCTTGCTGGTTGCTCGGCAAGAGAGAGGGTCGTCAACACCGTAGTCGAACCGGGCAGCAGCGGCGTCGGTCTCGTAGTCTACCGGAGAGAAGAGGGGAAGAAACAATGAATACCATGTAAACAGATGCATATCGATGCATGACATGCCAAATAACGATGCTAGGCGTGCTCTAACGTGGTATGAGGTGGTACTGTTAAGAAACATCCGGAAAGTATTCCGGTGTTTAAATTTTCGAGCGAGGAGCCGAGGGGGAAAGTTGCGAGTTCGATAGGTTAGGGGGTGTGGCGGACGAGCGGACTGCGATCCGGATTCGTCTCGTCGTTCGAGCAACTTTCATGTTGAAAATATTTTAATCGAGTTACGGATTAAAAGATATGATTTTCTAAAGATTCTATTAATTTCGAATTTAATTAATTAATTATTTAATTGAAAAATGAATTTATAGCGTCGGCATGATGTCATCATGCCGTCGGCAGCCGGCAGGGTTGACTTGGTCAACTGACAGTGGGTCCTTAAATGGGTATTTGTTAACTAATTACCTAGTTTAGTTTAATTAATGATAGTTAATTAGGTTAATTAGCCATTAGGTTAATTAATCAGATTAATTAAATTAATTATTTACTTAATTAATTTTATTCATTTTATTTTATTAATTATATTTATTTAATTCCCTTTTCCTTTTCTTTTATTCAAAACGTTCTCGGGGGCATGTCATTGTACTGGGTGCCCGTCAAGATGGCCCAAGGGTCAACAATGTCGCCGGGGCCCCTAGGGCCCATGGGTCGATGACCCAAGGGTGGCCCGGTCGGCCACGTCGGCGGCGGCGTTAGGGAGCTCCATTAGGCGTTCCAGCGGCGGAGGGCGCCGGACCTCGCCGAATTTGTCGTCCGCTGCCAAAATGGCATGGTAGGTGCGTTCGAACGGGAGACGACGACGTGTCCAACGGTGGCAGAGGCATGGCGGACTTGGCGGAAACGACGCCGGCGGCGGCGGAGGCGGCGGGATTCGGGACCTCGGCGGGATCGCGCACGGGCTAACGGAAGGCTGGGGGCTTGCGCGACGCCGCTGAGCACAAGGGCTCGGCCCGTGACCATTTGGTCACCGGAAGGGCGCCGCGATGAGATCCGCGATGGGGGGCACTCGGCACGGAGGAGAACGAGGGGAGAGGAGGGGGCCTCGACCGAGCGGAGGAGGCGCGAGGGGAGGGGCTGCGGCGCTGTGAGCCGGCGCGAGCCGGCAGCGCAAGCGCGGCAAGCGCTGCACGAGCGAAGCTCGCCATGGCGGCCGAAGGGGTCGATCCCGGGGATCGGGGAGCGAAGGGGGGGGAAGAGCTCACGGGGGCGTGGGTCTCTGTAAGGTGCTCGGGCGGTCGGGCGACCGGGCGAGGAGGAGGGCGGGAGGCGCTCGGCGACGGGCGGTGGGCGAGGCGAGGTGGTCGTCGGGCGGCTCCGAGGCGACGAGGAGGCGTCAGGCGCCTCTGGCCGGTCGGGAGGAGGAGGAGGAGGACGGGCGGTGGGTCGGCTGGCGTCGGGCGACGGGATCAGGCGGATCCCTATCCAGATCGGCGGGAGGGAGGAGATTGGGATCGGGTGGAGTGGGGGGCGGCTAGGGTTTCCACCGACCGGGGGGTTATGGGAGTGAGGGTGGGCGGGCTGGGGCTGGCCGGCTGGGCAGTGGGCTTGGCCCGGTTGGCCAGGGGGGTTTCCTCCCTCTCCTTTTTGGTTTTATTTTTCTTTTCTTATTTTTCCTTTTCTGTTTTAATTTATTTAAAATACCCAGACACTTTACAAAAATGTGTGCACCCCACCATAATTATCTTTGTAATATTTGACAACCCCCGAACATTTTAGTTTTGATTTTTTTTGAAAACTTTTATTGCCATCAAAATCTTGAATTGAATTTTGAAACAGTTTGGAATTATCCCGTGGTTAGCTACAGTGACAAAGGTGACGTGGCATCATTAGCAGAGGTTCACTGTAGCTTAAATACCCGGGCGTCACAATTCTCCTCCACTACAAGAAATCTCGTCCCGAGATTTAAGAGGGGAGTAAGGAGGGAGGGATTGGTTTACGAAAAATCTAACGGATCTTCTCGGTCTTGGTTGCTCTTCTCGAAGAGGTTGATCCCTTTCATTGATGTCTTCATTTCTATGCTTCAGGTCATCATGATGAAGTTGTCGTCCTTCCTTCAGGATCTTCACCGTACTTACGAAAGGGTAAGAAGGGAAAACTCTATATGGATGGATTCTAACAAGATGGAGCATCAGACGGTTAACTCAGGGAAGAAGCATAAGCGTCTCTCGATTTGAAACTTAAGAAGATATCGAGAACAAAGTAAGAAGGTACCATGAGAAGTTTCAAATGGATAGGCAATCGTTCGATGCCTAATCAGAAGGTGAAAGGGTGTCAGGGCAACGAGAATAGGTATTGCGCCTCATACCTGAATAGATCACTAGACAGGTGGTCCGTGAATTACATACTAAGTCAAACCCGAGGAACAAGCTTGGGAAATGTGTGGTGTCACAGGAGAGTCGGTTTCGATCCGGTGGACTGTGGGTTATGGGCCCACCGGTGGTTTTTTATAGGAGCAGGGACATCTTGCCCGGTCATGATAGCAAGGCACGACAGAGGGTACCATGTCGGTTATGTCGGCAACAGTTGGTACCAAGGGCGAGAGACGAAGAGAACCATTTTCCCGCCAAGGTAACGAGGCGGACCAATAGACAAAGTTCTCGTCCCATCGGTGGTTACCGGAATGTCATCAACAAAGGTAACGAGATCTTCTTGACAGAATTGTACGAGGGTCTACATAAGCAGGGAATTAATACTGCTTAGACCAAAATGATCACCAGAAAGGTTAAACCAAATAATGGAAAGGAAAATATGATTATCAGATATTTCAGGGGTGTATCCTTCCGAATGATAAGCAGAGCAGGATATCCATGACAGGATATAATGTAGAAAACCTTTTAGGTAGGGGAGAAAAATTTTGTGACATTACCCATACAACGGTGTTTGGGTAAACATTTAGCGTGGTGCTTCAAATGTTCTTATTGAAAATCGAAGTACCATAGACATGCTTCGAGATAGCACTGACATGGTCTTCAAGCAAAGGTCAGACTTTGGATACTCAATGGATTCATCAGGAAGAACTTATAGAATAAGTCTTTCAATTTCCTCATGGAAGAATGGTTAACATTGCTAAAAGGAAGAACTATAACAATAGGTCCTCCAAATGGGGTGCTAGGCATGACATCATGCTACCGGGTCATCAAAGGATCAACATCATAACTCTTGAAAGTTGTCCCAACCATCATATCGACCGAGATTCAGATCCGATTGGTGTCGGGATACCTCGACTTAGGATGCCCGAGAAGAAAAGGTGCAACGCAAATTGACGAGATGACATTGTAAGATTCTCGGGAAATGAACTATGAAGTGATTTCCTTTAACAAGAGTCCATCATTAACCCAAGGAGAGGACAAGGAGGTGTCCGTGAACTCAACGGCAAGTCACCGAGATTCCCAAAAGATGGACTTCCACAATTAAGTGAACAAGGAGATAACATTTGTCAGATCAAATGATATAAGGAAGTATGCTCGAGGAAAACATACACAAGTAAACATTGGTTGAAAGGTGCGCCCGATGAGTTGGGTTGCACGACCAATGTCGAATGGTGATTCAATAATCGATAGCCTAAGAATGAACCTTCACCATTAACTTCAAAAATAGGGTTGCTAGAAGGAAAGAATCCAAACAACACTGTCCACTTGTTGGAATTAACACGGGACCAAGAAAGAATGGTGATGGTGAGAAGTATTTCTATGTCAAGAATTCTCAAGAGGTGGAACAAATCTCGAACATTCTTGACATAAAGGATGGTAATACTCCAAGGTAAAGAAGAACAATTGCTGGGTAGCTAGGAACTCAAGGTATAACACCAAACATGAACAAGCTTGTGTTGGTGGGAAGGCAATAAAGTGGTCGATGATAATACAATTCATCGAGGGCAAGGATGGTATTTCTCATCATGAATTCAATTGATATCTGGATGAGCTCAGAATGACGATCACGACACCTTTGTCGCGAGAGTTCATGAAGATGTAATCGATCGGCGATTTACATCAAGTCAAAGTAATGATGAAGTGAAAGGTTATTGGAACCAAGGGTACGACACAAACTCAAAACCAAGCTTGTTGTTCAAGGCGAAATGATATGACGATGAGGATCGACGTAAGGTTAGTTCATCGTCAAAATTGTGCTCGAGAAGAAGGACCGGTAGCACGCTTAAAATAATCACGACAATGATATAGCCAAACAGGCTGGGAATGGCGTGATCGGGTCGAACTCGTACTTATAGAAGCTTACTGAAGAGTTGTTGAACCGTAGTGCGGACTCGGTTCAGTTATCGGTGTCTTTGAGTGTTTAATAACTCAGAGCCCGTGAAAAATTGGAATCAGTGGGAAGGTAGCACTTGATGAAGAACTCATAAGAAGTTATGCAGTTCCATGATAATCTCGAGATACCAGGGGGTAATACTCGATGACATATCAAAGTAGAAGTTGGACTAGGGTATTGCTCTACCGAAGACAAGTGCTTAAACTTGCACGAGAAATGGTATTTAAAAGAGAACATGGTCGGAACCATGATTGCAAAAGGCCAGATCCCAGATATAAGATGAACTTATACCAAATGAATAATTAATTTAAGAGAAGCTTTAATGATAAGATCTACATCGTGTCCATGGGCATGAACACAAAGTTCAAGGTCGACTCCCACTTCTCCAATGCATAACCCTTCATTCACTTCTCACCTTCGAGGAAGTTGTAGTGTTGAAATTTTATCTGGCAAAATACCAGAAGTGTATGACTCATGAAAACTATCGAGTTCACACATATTAAGGAAGGCATAGGTTCAACCCATCAGGGTATCGTGGCAATATATACTACAAGCTTCAATAGAAATACCACCAGCTCGAAAGCTGAGCAGGGCTGAGAAAGCAGAGGATACAATTTACCAAAGGCAATATGTATCGGAGAAAGAACTCACAAAGTGATTAATTATGAAGGACACTGTCGGGTAACAATCCAACAAAGGACTTGATGGTCCACAAAGGATCGATATGAGTATCGATACTCCACCGTAAGAGGAATGCATGCAAATGCAACAAGTTATGGAAGCATCTGAATAATTCCAAGCTTAAATGCAAAGGACTTATGATTTCCAAAACAAAGAATAAGAAGCAGACGTCCTGATCAAGGATGGATCAATTGAATATACCAGAGGCACAATCGACGACAGATAGTTTGGTCGAGAACCAACTCATGTTCAAAATGACGTCTGAGCCGGAAGGATGAATTCTAGGATCTATTTGAGGATTGCGAGAATTCCAACATATTGAATCAACAGACTCAAAATGATAATGACAAGGTATGCCATTAAGATTATGAGACTTATGGGATTAATCATATTGCAAGCAAGCAAGAATTTCAAGAGCAATAGACTGCTCAGGATTTTCGGAAGATCGAGTAGTATTTGAATGTATTTTTGTGAATCACATGAACAACTTTGATTTAACAGATACTCGGCAAGCACGAGTAATTATCCGTAGGGGTATTCATGCAGCAAGGAACTGCAGGCGATGGCGTAAAGAATTCTCGGAATATCGAAGAGTATTTCAGGACATCTTGTAATAACAAGAGCAACTGGGGATGACAATTTGAACGATAGGTGTAATTAGTTATCCGGAGGGATTTATCGATGGAAGTGAATGGCAAAAGCGATGGCACATAGTCTCGAGAGCACATCGTAGAGTATCTTCAGAATCTTCTGGTGCAGCATGCGGTCATCTGGACTGAAGGGCCTCTCCGGGAGAAAGTATTCTCGAGAACCTAAAGTTAGATTTTAGTAAAAATCGTTTAACCCGAATAGAAGAGAGTTCAGAATCCCAGAGTAAAGATCGAGGAGTAAAAGATCCTAATACCATCCAATGGCGACGGGGGCCCATGGGCCGCACAACCATGTTAGTAAAAGTTTTGTAAAGTATAGACTCGACTTCGGCCAAGGAGTGTGGAAGGGGGATTCCTACAGGCAGTCGGCTCTGATACCAACTTGTGACGCCCTCGATTCAATCGTACGCTAATCATGCACGCAAATGTGTACGATCAAGATCAGGGACTCACGGGAAGATATCACAACACAACTCTACAAAAAAAATAAGTCATACAAGCATCATAATACAAGCCAGGGGCCTCGAGGGCTCGAATACAAGTGCTCGATCATAGACGAGTCAGCGGAAGCAACAATATCTGAGTACAGACATAAGTTAAGCAAGTTTGCCTTAAGAAGGCTAGCACAAACTAGGATACAGATCGAAGAGGAGCAGGCCTCCCGCACGGGATCCTCCTAACTACTCCTGGTCGCCGCCGGGGCTGCACGTAGTAGTAGGAACCTCCAGTGTAGTAGTCGCCATCGACGGTGGCGTCTGCTCCAGGGCTCCATCGTCTGGTTGCAGCAATCGAGTAGATGTAGAGGGAAAAGGGGGAACAAGGCAACCGTGAGTACTCATCCAAAGTACTCGCAAGCAAGGAGCTACACTACATATGCATGGATATATATGTAAAGGGCCATATCAGTGGACTAAACTGCAGAATGCCGAATAAGAGGGGATAGCTAGTCTTATCGAAGACTACGCTCAGTCACCGCCTTGCAATGGTAGAAGAGGGCAAACCAAGTCCTCCAAGTAACATCACATAGCAATAATCCTACCCGCGATCCCTCCTCATATCCCCGAGAGAGAGCGACCACCGGTTGTATCCGCACTTGGAAGGGTGTGTTTTATCAAGTATCCGGTTCTAGTTGTCATAAGCTCAAGGTACAACTCCAAGTCGTCCTGTTATCAAGATCACGGCTATTCAATAGATTAACTTCCCTGCAGGGTGCACCATCTTACCCAAAGACGCTTGATCCCATTTGGCCGACACACTTTCTGGGTCATGCCCGCCGCGGAAGATCAACACGCCGCAGCCCCACCTAGGCACAACAGAGAGGCCAAGACGCCGGTCTAAACCTAAGCGCCAGGGTCCGGGCCCATCGCCTGAGCACACCAAGACGCTATGCAGGGCGGCGGAAGCGCACCAAGCCTAGCAGGCGTTCCAGTCCAATCCGGCGCTAGCAGCCCGTCATTGACGTCTCAAGTGCTTGGTGATACCACGACGCCGAGATACCCATAACTACTCCCGCGTAGATGGTTAGTGCGATAAGCTCATAGCCAACTCAGATCAAATACCAAGACCTCGTTAGGCGTGTTAAGTATCCATGAACGCCGAACAGGCCAGCCCACCTCTCTCCTAGGCGGTCTCAACCTGCCTGCCGCTCCGCCTCAAGATCCACTCATGGGTGCTCCACCAAATTACCCGACTTTAGTTTCCACATGTATCATGCATAAAGTATATAGTATATACCGTGATCACCTCCCGAGTGATCACGGCCCGATAGTATAGCACGACAGACGGACAAGAATGTAGGGCCACAGATGAAAGTACTAGCATCCTATACTAAGCATATAGGATTGCAGGTAAGGTAACAACAGTAGTAACACGGACAGGCTATGCATCGATAGGTATAATCGAAAGCGAGAACATGCTACACTACTCTAATGCAAGCAGATAGAGGAGAGTAGGCGATATCTGTGATCAAGGGGGGGCTTGCCTGGTTGCTCTGCAAGAGAGAGGGGTCACAACACCGTAGTCGAATCAGGCAGCAGCAGCGTCGGTCTCGTAGTCTCTTGGAGAGAAGAGGGGAAGAAACAATGAATACCATGTAAACAGATGCATATCGATGCATGACATGACAAGTAACGATGCTAGGCGTGCTCTAACGTGGTATGAGGTGGTACTGGTTAAGGAAACATCCGGAAAGTATTCCGGTGTTTCGTGTTTTCAGCAAAGGAGCCGAGGGGAAAGTTGCGAGTTCGATAGGTTAGGGGGTGTGGCGGACGAACGAACTGCGTATCCGGATTCGCCTCGTCGCTCGAGCAACTTTCATGTTGAAAATATTTTAACCGAAGTTACGGATTAAAAGATATGATTTTCTAAAGATTTTATTAATTTCGGAATTTAATTAATTACTTATTTAATTCAAAAATGAATTTATGACGTCAAGATGATGTCATGCCGACGTCGGCGATCAAGAGGTTGACTTGGTCAACCCGACAGTGGGTCCTGCGTTAAATGGATCAAGTAACTAATTACCCTAGTTTAGTTTAATTAATGATAGTTAATTAGGTTAATTAGCCATTAGGTTAATTAATCAGATTAATTAAATTAATTATTTACTTAACTAATTAATTAATTTTATTCTTTTTATTTTATTAATTATATTTATTTAATTCCTTTTTCCTTTTCTTTTATTCAAAAACGCTCGGGGGCCCATGTCATTGGCATCGGGTGCCCAACAAGATGGCCGACCGGTCAACAGTAGGCCGGGCCCCTAGGGCCTGGTCGATGACCTGTGGGTGGCCCCGGTCACCCGCCGTCGGCCGGCGTTAGGGAGCTCGATTATGCGTTCATGGCGGAGGGGCGCCGACCTCGCCGAATTTGTCGTCCGCGACCAAAATGGCCTGGGCGGTGCGTTCGAACGGGAGAGACGACGCCGTCCAACGGTTGCAGAGAGCATGGCGGACTTGGCGAAACGACGCCGGGCGAGCGGCGGAGGCGGCGGTGGGATTCGGGACCTCGACGGATCGCCACGGGCTAACGGGAAGGCTGGGGGGCTTGCGCGACGCTGGCCGAGCACAAGGGCTCGGCCCGTGACCATTTGGTCACCGGAAGGGCGCCGGCGACGAGATCCGCGACGGGGCGCTGGGTACAGAGGGGAACGAGGGGAGGAGGGGGCCTCACCGAGCGGAGGAGGCGCGAGGGGAGGGGTACGCGGCGCGGTGAGCAGGGCTGAGCCGGAGCCAGCCGCAGCGCTGCACCGAGCGAAGCTCCGCCATGGCGACTGTTGCAGGGGTCGATCCCTAGGGGATCGGGGAGCGAAGGGGGGGACGCGAGGGTCTCTGTAAGGTGCTCGGGGCGACCGGCGAGGAGGAGGGCGGGAGGCGCTCGGCGGCGACGGGCGGTGGGGCGAGGCGAGGTGGTCGCTTGGGCGGCTCGAGGCGATGAGGGCGGCGTGCGCCTCTGCGCCGCCGGGCGGGAGGAGGGAGGAGGTGAGGACGGGGCGGTGGGTCGCCGGCGTCGGGGGCGACGGGATCGGGCGGATCCCGATCCAGATCGGCGCGGGAGGGAGGAGAAGGGGATCGGGTGGAGTGGGGCGGCTAGGGTTTCCACCGACCGGGGGGGGGGGGTTATGGGAGTGAGGGGTGGGCAGGCTGGGCTGGCCGGGCTGGGCTGTGGGCTTGGCCCAGTTTGGCCAGGGGGGTTCCTCCCTCTCCTTTTTGGTTTTATTTTTCTTTTCTTATTTTTCCTTTTCTGTTTTAATTTATTTAAAATACCCAGACACTTTACAAAAATGTGTGCACCCCACCATAATTATCTTTGTAATATTTGACAACCCCCGAACATTTTAGTTTTGATTTTTTTTGAAAACTTTTATTGCCATCAAAATCTTGAATTGAATTTTGTAACAGTTTGGAATTAACCCGTGGTTAGCTACAGTGACAAAGGTGACGTGGCATCATTAGCAGAGGTTCATTGTAGCTTAAATACCCGGGCGTCACAACACCCTATATCAAGGAACGGAGGGAGTATATAATAGCATGGAGCAATCAAAAATTATAGATGCATTGGAGACGTATCAGGCATCCCCAAGCTTAATTCATGCTCGTCCTCGAGTAGGTAAATGATAAAAAGAGAATTTTTGATGCGAAGTGCTACTTGGCATAATTTCAATGCAAATCTTCTTAATTGTGGTATGAATATTCAGATTCGAAAGATTCAAGACAAAAGTTCATATTGACATAAAAATAATAATACTTCAAGCATACTAACAAAGCAATTATGTCTTCTCAAAATAACATGGCCAAATAAAGTTATCCCTACAAAATCATGTAGTCTAGCCATGCTCTATCTTCACCACGCAAAGTATTTAAATCATGCAGAACCCCGATGACAAGCCAAGCAATTGTTTCATACTTTAACATTTTCAAAACTTTTTTGATCTTCACGCAATACATGAGCGTGAGCCATGGATATAGCACTATATGTGGAATAGAATGGTGGTTGTGGAGAAGACAAAAAGAAGGGAAGATAGTCTCACATCAACTAGGCGTATCAACGGGCTATGGATATGCCCATCAATAGATATCAATGTGAGTGAGTAGGGATTGCCATGCAGCGGATGCACTAGAGCTATAAGTATATGAAAGCTCAACAAAAGAAACTAAGTGGGTGTGCATCCAACTCGCTTGCTCACGAAGACCTAGGGCAATTTGAGGAAGCCCATCATTGGAATATACAAGCCAAGTTCTATAATGTAAAATTCCCACTAGTATATGAAAGTGACAAAATGAGAGACTCTCTATCATGAAGATCATGGTGCTACTTTGAAGCACAAGTGTGGTAAAAGGATAGTAACATTGTCCCTTCTCTCTTTTTCTCTCATTTTTTTATTTTTTATTTGGGACTTTTCTTTTTTTATGGCCTCTTTTTTTTCGTCCGAAGTCTCATCCCGACTTGTGGGGGAATCACAGTCTCCATCATCCTTTCCTCACTTGGGACAATGCTAAAAATGATGATCATCACACTTTTATTTTTCTTACAACTCAACAATTACAACTCAATACTTAGAACAAAATATGACTCTATATGAATGCCTCCGGCGGTGTACCAGGATATGCAATGAATCAAGAGTGACATGTATGAAAGAATTATGAACGGTGGCTTTGCCACAAATACGATGTCAACTACATGATCATACTAGCAATATGACAATGATGGAGCGTGTCATAATAAATGGAATGGTGGAAAGTTGCATGGCAATATATCTCAGAATGGCTATGGAAAGGCCATGATAGGTAGGTATGGTGGCTGTTTTGAGGAAGGTATATGGTGGGTGTATGATACCAGTGAAAGGTGCGCGGTATTAGAGAGGCTAGCAATGGTGGAAGGAAGAAGGGTGCGTATAATCCATGGACTCAACATTAATCATAAAGAACTCATATACTTATTGCAAAAATCTACAAGTTATCAAAGCAAAGTATTACACGCATGCTCCTAGGGGGATAGATTGGTAGGAAAAGACCATCGCTCGTCCCCGACCGCCACTCATAAGGAAGACAATCAATAAATAAATCATGCTCCGACTTCATCACATAACGGTTCACCATACGTGCATGCTACGGGAATCACAAACTTCAACACAAGTATTTCTCAAATTCACAACTACTCAACTAGCATGACTCTAATGTCACCATCTTCATATCTCAAAACAATTATCAAGCATCAATCTTTTCTTAGTATTCAACGCACTCAAAAGAAAGTTTTACAAATCTTGAATACCAAGCATATTATTATTAAGCAAATTACCATGCTATTAAAGACTCTCAAAATAATCTAAGTGAAGAATGAGAGATCAATAGTTTGTTTAAAACAAATCCACCACCGTGCTCTAAAATATCTAAGTGAGGCACATAGAGCAAAATTATAACGCTCAAAAGATATAAGTGAAGCACATAGAGCAACACTACATAGCTCAAAAGATATAAGTGAAACACATAGAGTATTCTATCATATTCCAATTCATGTATGGCTCTCTCAAAATGTGTGTACAGCAAGGATGATTGTGGCACACTAACAAAACAAAAACACAAATAATACAAGACGCTCCAAGCAAAACACATATCATGTGGTGAATAAAAATATAGCTCCAAGTAAAATTACCAATGGAAGTAGACGAAAGAGGGGATGCCTTCCGGGGCATCCCCAAGCTTTGACTTTTTGGTGTCCTTAGATTATCTTGGGGGTGCCATGGGCATCCCCAAGCTTAGGCTCTTGCCACTCCTTGTTCCATAATCCATCAAAAGAATTTACCCAAAACTTGAAAACTTCACAACACAAAACTCAATAGAAAACTCGTGAGCTCCGTTAGAGAAAGAAAACAAAAGAGCACTTCAAGGTACTGTAATGAACTCATTATTTATTTATATTGGTGTTAAACCTACTGTATTCCAACTTCTCTATGGATTATAAACTATTTTACTAGCCATAGATTCATCAAAATAAGCAAACAACACACGAAAAACAGAATCTGTCAAAAACAGAACAGTCTGTAGTAATCTATAACTAACGCAAACTTCTGGAACTCCAAAACTTCAGCCAAAATAGGACGGCCTAGGAAATTTGTTTATTGATGATAAGCAATTGGAATCAGTATTTTATCACGTTCTGGTGAATTTTAATAATTCGGGCACTGAGCGCAAAGTTTCTGGAAATTACAGCAAGATCAAATAACTATTATCCAAGAAGTTCCTATAGGTTTAACTTGGCACTAATACTAACTAAAACACAAAACCACATCTAAACATAAGGTAGATGGATTATTTATTCCTAAACAGAAGAAAAAACAAAAAAACTAAAAATAAAATTGGGTTGCCTCCCAACAAGCGCTATCGTTTAACGCCCCTAGCTAGGCATAAAAGCGAGGATAGATCTAGGTGTTGTCATCTTTGGTAGGCAAGTCTTCAATGAGGCATCTATCTTCCTCGGGAATTTCTTTCTTTCTAGTAATTATCAAACTTTTAGGCACAAGATCGAAAAAATCATTTGTAGCAAATGGTTCCTTAATGGTAGCAAAAAGATTGGGATGAATACTTATAGATTTAAGATCCGCAGTTTCCTTACTAGATGATTCACCCTTATTTTTAGGGACATACATAAGCTTGGCAATTTTAGTAGGAGGGCTTGGAGTATTCTTTACGGAAGAAAAAGCGGTTCCCAAGTTGGTAATGATACCCTCAAGTTTATCGATTCTAGTGGAATCTAGATTTATTTTCTCATTAACCATGGGTTCTTTCTCCTTAATATTTTTCAAAGTCATTCCTACCTTACATCCATATTGGGTAATTTGATTATGGATCTTTTTATCTAGATTTTCAATTGATTCAATGGTAGCAACTTTGTTTTCAACAATTTCAAGCCTTTGCATAACATGCTCCAAAGTTAACATAGTTCCATTAACCAAAAAGAGGTGGTGAGCCAAATAAATCTATCATAGAGTTATAAGAATCAAAAGTATGGCTACCCAAGAAATTCCCCCCGGTAATGGTATCAAGGATATATCTATACCAAAGACTAGCACCTACATAAAAATTGCGAAGAAGAACTGAAGTAGATTGCTTCCTGGCAGATCTGTTTTGAGCATTGCAAATTCTATACCAAGCGTCTTTCAGATTTTCTCCCTCCCTTTGTTTAAAATTTAGGACTTCATTCTCGGGAGATAACGGAGAAGAAATAAGACTATCCATGACGACAAGGCAAGCGAGAAAAAGGCAAACGGAAAAAGAGAAGGAGATTGGGAAAGAGAGGGCAAATAAAACGGCAAGGGTGAAGTGGGGGAGAGGAAAACGAGAGGCAAATGGCAACTAATGTAATGCGGGAGATAGGGATTGTGATGGGTACTTGGTATGTTGACTTTTGCGTAGACTCCCCGGCAACGGCGCCAGAAATGGCTCGTTGTCGGGAGTCCAAATCTTGACTTTGCGAAAGCCTCCCCGGCAACGGCGCCAGAAATTCTTCTTGATACCTCTTGAGCACTGCGTTGGATTTCCCCGAAGAGGAGAGGATGATGCAGCAAAGTAGCGTAAGTATTTCCCTCAGTTTTTGAGAACCAAGGTATCAATCCAGTAGGAGGCTATACGCAAGTCCCTTGTACCTACACAAAAACAATAGCTCCTCGCAACCAACACGATTAGGGGTTGTCAATCCCTTCATGGTCACTTACGAGAGTGAGATCTTATAGAGATGATAGATAATATTTTTGGTATTTTTGGTATAGAGATGCAAAGTGAAAAGTAAAAGGCAAAGGTAAAAAGCAAAGCAATAATAAAGTGATGGAGATTGATATGATGAGAATAGACCCGGGGGCCATAGGTTTCACTAGTGGCTTCTCTTAAGAGCATAAGTATTCTACGGTGGGTGAACAAATTACTGTTGAGCAATTGACAGAATTGAGCATAGTTATGAGAATATCTAGGTATGATCATGTATATAGGCATAACATCCAAGACAAGTAGACCGACTCCTGCCTGCATCTACTACTATTACTCCACTCATCGACCGCTATCCAGCATGCATCTAGAGTATTAAGTTAAAAACAGAGTAACGCCTTAAGCAAGATGAGATGATGTAGAGGGATAGTTTCATGCAATATGATAAAAACCCCATCTTGTTATCCTCGATGGCAACAATACAATACGTGCCTTGCTGCCCCTTCTGTCACTCCGCAAGATTGAACCCAAAGCTAAGCACTTCTCCAATTGCAAGAAAAATCAATCTAGTAGGCCAAACCAAACTGATAATTCGAAGAGACTTGCAAAGATAACCAATCATACATAAAATAATTCGGAGAAGATTCAAATATTATTCATAGATAGACTTGATCATAAACCCACAATTCATCGGTCTCAACAAAAACACCGCAAAAAGAAGATTACATCGAATAGATCTCCACGAGAGAGGGGGAGAACATTGTATTGAGATCCAAAAAGAGAGAAGAAGCCATCTAGCTACTAACTATGGACCCGAAGGTCTGAGGTAAACTACTCACACTTCATCGGAGAGGCTATGAAGATGTAGAAGCCCTCCGTGATGACGGCCCTCTCCGGCGGAGCTCCGAAACAGGCCCCAAGATGGGATCTCGTGGATACAGAAAGTTGCGGCGGTGGAATTAGGTTTTTGGCTCCGTATCTGATCGTTTGGGGGTACGTAGGTATATATAGGAGGAAGGAGTACATCGGTGGAGCAACAGGGGGGCCACGAGGCAGGGGGCGCGCCCCCCACCCTCGTGACCGCCTCTTTTGTTCCTTGGAGTAGGGTCCAAGTCTCCTGGATCACGTTCGGTGAGAAAATCACGTTCTCAAAGGTTTCATTCCGTTTGGACTCCGTTTGATATTTCGTTTCTTCGAAACACTGAAATAGGCAAAAAACAACAATTCTGAGCTGGGCCTCCGGTTAATAGGTTAGTCACAAAAATAATATAAAAGTGGAAAATAAGGCCCAATATAGTCCAAAAAAGTAGATAATATAGCATGGAGCAATCAAAAATTATAGATACGTTGGAGACGTATCAGTCTCTAATATTTGCTCCTTTTCCAGCCCAGAGTTCCAGCTGCCGGCATTCTCCCTCTTCATGTAAACCTTGTAAAATAAGATAGAATAGGCATAAGTATTGTGACATAATGTGTAATAACAGCCCATAATGCAATAAATATCGATATAAAAGCATGATGCAAAATGGACGTATCAACTCCCCCAAGCTTAGACCTCGCTTGTCCTCAAGCGGAAGCCGATAACTATAAATATGTCCACATGTTTAGAGGTAGAGGTGTCGATAAAATAAAATACGGACATGAGGGCATCATGATCATTCTTATAACAGCAACATATATAAATATTTTCATATGATTTCTTATGCTCAAGTAATAATCTGTCCACAATGTCAAGTATGAATCAGAAACTTCATTGAGAACTAACAAACTATAATCTCAGTCATTGAAGCAATTGCAATTTATCATAACATCAGAAAGAGTCTATGTACGAGCTTTGCAGCAAGTCCACATACTCAACTATCATTTAGTCTTTCACAATTGCTAACACTCACGCAATACTTGTGGTTACCGAGTTTTAGTCGGACACAGAGAAAGATAGGGGCTTATAGTTTCGCCTCCCAACCTTTTACCTCAAGGGTAATGTCAAAAATAATAGTTTATTCTAACTTACATCCAATTGGATATATATATATCAGGATCTTTCCAACACAACGTGCTTGCCAAATGATAAAATGTAAAAAGGAAAGGTGAAGATCACCATGACTCTTGCATAAGGTAGAAGATAAAAGTAAAAGATAGGCCCTTCGCAGAGGGAAGCAGAGGTTGTCATGCGCTTTCAGGGTTGGATGCACGAAATCTTAATGCGAAAGAACGTCACTTTATATTGCCACTTGTGATATGGACCTTTATTATGCAGTCTGTCTGTAGCGACCTGACCCAAAATCGGTCAAATCTCTGTGTCTGTACCATCCCAAGATCATGCTGGTACTCACAGTACATCGATGAAATAATCAAAGTTCAATCACACCTGAATTTATTACACGATTCTCATATAGAGTCTTTATTACAATAGAATAAATTCGGCCAAAGGCCAACTCATGAGAAATAAACTACTAAAGCTGCGGAAGCGTAGACGAAAAGCGAGTCCATCCGACTCCAAAGGGCAATCGCCAAGCGCGGAGCGTAGCCTCACTCCTGATCGGAATAAATCTCTGCAACATAAGACGTTGCAGCCGTGTAGGTCAGCTTTTTTGAATAAGCTGGCAAGTCATGAAGAGAGAATAACAATAATAAAATTTCTATCACTATATGCATTTTGGCTGTGGGGCTCTAAGTTTCATCATTTTGCGAAAAACCAATTTTTCCCTACTACAGTGGACTTACTTGCAAATACTACAAAATTGTTGGTAGTTATTGAGATGGTTCCGCCAACCAATGTCTCATTCCCAAATTATTAAGTCATATCCCCCTCAAATTAATTTATTAGTTTTAGTGTTGAGATTTCCGAATACTTCCAAGTTCCAGAGGCTCAAATTGTCCGTAACCGGGGACACGGCTAATCGATTAGATCTTTAACTCTGCAGAGGTTTATGACTTTACCCGCAAGAATCATTCCTCCTTTTAAGTCTTCGCACTTCATGGTGTTTGAAGACGGACGAATGAAACAGGTCTTCCAAAGAGTTCTTCCGCTACTGCCGTACCCATCCAATCCTACCGTTCTTCTACATCTCGTAGTACCGTCCAGCCAGCGTCACTACTAGGGTTGACCCAGCCAGAGCCCATAATGGCTTGCGGCTGCATTGTAAGCTTCCGTCAATGGGGCATCCATCCGCCTCTTCGTGGCTGGGTGAAGCTTTCCGCAAGATGTCATGGCACTTCTCCATGCATCCCGCCAACCACTGGGTTCTCCAGGTGCCCGTCAACCGCCCTCCACCCAAAGAGTGAATTCAAGTCCGTCTTGATCTTGTAGTTCATGGGGTCGTCAACATCATTGACTCTCACATCTTGCTTATGAATTTCACTCAACTAAAACCCATCTATGAGCATAGCAAAATAAACTACTTCGTCCCGGGGTCATGGTAACAAGGGGATTGGTTCAACCTACCACATGATACTACTCAAGATTAATAACTTCAAAATATCAACTACTGCATGCATGGTGGGGGTGGTATAATTTCTAATGCACAAAAATCATAGGTATTGAAAATAACATGATCAAGACTTGCCTTGCTGATGATCCTCGTAAGCTAATGACTCGTAGTAGCAAGCTTCGCACTCCGGAAACTCTACCGAGACAAACAATAATCACAATAAGCATATAGCATAAGATCACTTAACATAGTAACATAGTAATATAACACACCAAACAAACAAAACAAAACCCAAAGGAAAACTCAAAGAAAATCCAATTCAAAGTTTTCCTACTTCAAGCAACAACTAAAATAGTTTTATATAACAAAAACTTTCTCAACATAACCTAATCATGGTTTTATGCTAACTTAACAGAAAAGAATGTATTAAGCAACTAGGAGCAAAAAGAATTAATTAAAAATCTATTATGAAACTCCTATTAGGCCTAATTCAATTTCTATTAAGAAAAATAAAATAAAAGTTTTATTTATTATAAATAAAAGTTCATCCTATAAAGTGACAGAAACTATCCTATAATAATCAATCACATGTGAAAAATAAATTGTTTTACTAATTAAAATAATAGGAAAACAGTAACTAGTTAATTAATTAGGATTAACAAGATTCTGCTTAAAACTAATTTTTTATTAATCCTAAAATACCCAAATTAATTCCTATGGTTAGGTAATGTCAAAACAAAGTTGGGACAAAAGAATCATATAAAATAATTTTCCTAACTCATTTTATGGCAGATTTACTATTCTGACTAAATCTAAAATAAAGCAATTTTAATTATTTTTAACATAGCTAATAATATTTTCTACAGAAACTATAGAAAATTTGCAAACCAACAAAAAAAGAATCACTCAAAAATATTGAGTAGAATAAAAGATATGAATTTTTCAAATCTGGAATTATTCTGCTAAAACAGAAAAACGAAAATAAAGAAAAATGCTAAATGGGCCTAACTAACGCACTGCGCGTAATATAACTAAAACGGCCTACGGTTAAAACGAAACGGGCCGGTACTAAATTAAAAAAAACCTAACTAGACTAAACCGCAACGAACCGGTGAAAAGCCCGGTTTTATTAAAAAGAGGATACCCCTTCGGGGTTCTAATCTGGACCGCACAAAACGAATCGGACGGGGGAGAAGAGCTCCGGTGGCTCACCGGAGTTTGGACGGCGGCGGCGGCGGCTCGATGGCGAGTGCGTCGACGGCTCCGGTCGTCGGGGAGGGCGGCGGAGGGCTCCGGCGAAAGTGACGGGCTCGGGGTGGTCTGTGGAGTCGACGAGGCTCGGGAGGTATAGGGCGGCAATGGCGAGGCGAATGGCGGCGGAGGTGAGCTCGGCTCCGAGCGCGTGTGGGAGGAGGAGGGTTCCAGCGAGGGGCAAGGGGAAATGGGGTGCGGGAGGGGGCTTATATAGGCGGGGCCTCACCTTGGGCGGGGTGAATCGGGAGGATCGGATCCGGATCCGTCGGGATCCGGCGAGCGATGGCGCGCGGGCGCTCGTGAGGGGTTGAAGGAGGGGTGGGGTCCGCCGTCGAGAGAGAGGGAGGCTGGCGCGGTCGGGCGACCGACTCGGAGAGGTTTCGGCGAGGGGGTGCGTCGGTTGGCGCTGGGCCGGCAGCTGGCTGGCTCATTGGCCTCGCTCGGTGGGCCGCTGGTATGGCTGGGCAGCCGATGGCTGGCCGGCTGGGGGGGTTCTTTTAAATTTTATTTTTTAATAAAAACAAAACAGAGATAACTTATAAAATATAAATATTTTATATAGGACATATATATACAAAAATGATCAGGGGAATATTCCCTATCATTTGAACATTTTTCCAAAGGCAAAATCCAAACTTTATAAAATTTATTTTTTTCAAATTCAAATAAAACTCAAGTTTGAATTCAAAACTTTTGGCATTGTTTCCTATGATATTTTTGGAGTGTCATGTTTACTCCTCTCATACTTTTGCTCAAGTATTTATCAGGTATAGTTTTTGAAATGATTCCCACTTGCCAAAGTTTGAATTCAAATTCAAAACTCAAAATCTTCTGAACTCCAAATGGCACTCAAATTCAAACAGAATGCATGGATGCTTAGCTATAATTGTAAAACATTCCAAATAGGAAATTTGGGATGTTACAAACCTACCCACCTTAAGATAAATCTCGCCCTCGAGATTCGGGTTGGCTAGCAAATAGGTGCGGGTGGTCTCGAAGAAGGTCTTCTTCGCGCTCCCAGGTGGCTTCTTCCTCGGAGTGGTGACTCCACAGCACCTTGCAAAACTTGATGACCTTGCTGCGGGTGACTCGCTCAGATCTCGAGAATTCGGACGGGTTTCTCCTTATAAGTCAGATCACTGTCAAGCTGTATGGCCTCTAGGGGCACTGTGTCTCTCAACGGAATATCCGCCATGTCGGCATGACACTTCTTCAGCTGAGAAACATGAAAGACATCATGAACTCCGGACAATCCTTCCGGCAATTCCAACTTGTAAGCAACTTCTCCACGACGTTCGAGGATTTTGTACGGGCCAATGAATCGGGGTGCTAACTTGCCTTTGACACCAAACCTCTTGATTCCACGAAGTGGAGACACACGAAGATATGCTCGGTCTCCGCTTCGTAAGTTACTTCCTTGCGCTTCTCGTCGGCATAACTCTTCCGTCTCGATTGTGCTATCTTGAGTCTGTCCCGAATCAGCTTGACTTTCTCTTGAATCTCCGATAAGGTCGGAACCGAAAAGTGATCGATCTCCAACACTATCCCACAGCAATGGTGTTCGCACCTCCTTCCGTATAGAGCTTCGAAGGGGCCATCTTCGATCGGATTGATAACTGTTGTTGTATGAGAACTCTGCGTATGGCAAATTATCATCCCAGCTAGACCCATAGTCTAGCACACAAGCTCTCAACATGTCCTCCGAATTTGGTTAACTCTCTCGGTCCATCCATCATGCGGATGAAAAGCTGTCTTGAATTCCAGCCTCGCACCCAAAGTTTCATGCAATCGCTTCCAAAACTTTGAGGTAAACTCGTTCCTCTATCGACACGATTTTCCTCGAACTCCATGCAGACATACGATTCTGGTCATGTATATCTTGGCCAACTTAGCACTGGTATAGGTAGTCTTCACGGAATGAAGTGAGCTACCTTGGTCAAACGATCAACCACTACCCAGATAGAATCATAACCTGAACGGGTCTGGGTAATCCTGTGATGAAATCCATTCCAAGTTTTTCCCATTTCCAATCGGGAATCGGCAAAGGTTGAAGTAACCCTGCTGGCTTCGATGTTCGCCTTTACTCGTTGGCAAATATCGCATCTTTGCTACGTACTCGGCAATATCCTTCTTCATACCGCCCACCAAAACTTTCCTTCAAATCCGGTACATCTTGGTGTTGCCGGGTGAATCGAGTACGGTGAATCATGAGCCTCTGAAGAATTAGCTTCGAGTTCGGGGTCATTGGGCACATAAATACGATCCTCGAACCATATAGCTCGTGTTCATCCTTACGGAACCCTTTAGCTTTTCCTTCATTCATCTTTTGCTTTATCTCATCAATTTCCTTGTCCGACTTCTGAGCTTCACGAATCCTTTCGGCCAAAGTGGACTGTACTTCCAGAGTTGCCACATATCCTCTTGAACTATCTCCGATCGGAGATCTCTGAGGTCATCGACTAACTCCTGGGGTAATCCTCCTGCTGTAAGAGTATTCACATAACTCTTACGGCTCAAAGCATCTGCTACAACATTAGCCTTACCGGGTGGTAATGCAATCTCATGTCATAGTCCTTTATCAACTCTAGCCATCTCCTCTGCTGAGGTTCAACTCTTCTGCGTGAAAATATACTTCAAGCTCTTGTGATCTGTGTAAACATCACAACGGTTTCCGATGAGGAAATGTCTCCAGGTCTTGAGTGCATGCACTACGGCTGCTAACTCCAAATCATGTGTGGCATAATTCATCTCGTGAGGTCGTAGCTGTCTGGAGGCATAAGTACAACTTTACCTTCCTGCCTTAATACTCCTCCGAGTCCTTGACGAGAAGCGTCACAATATACCTGGTATTCCTTGTGTATGTCCGGCAAAATCAGTACTGGGGCTGTGACCAAACGTTTCTTCAATTCTTGAAAACTGGCTTCACATTCCTCGGTCCAAATATACTTGGCTTCCTTCTTCAACAGCTCAGTCATGGGCTTGGCAATCTTCGAGAAATTCTCAATAAACCTCCGATAGTATCCTGCGAGACCGAGAAAACTACGGATCTCCTTGACTAAGGTGGGCGACTGCCAATCGGTGACTGATTCAACCTTGGCGGGATCAACTGCTATTCCTTCTCCTGAAATAACATGTCCGAGGAATCCGACTTCCTTCAGCCAAAATTCACATTTGCTGAACTTGGCATACAACGATGTTCTCAAGTTTCTCGAACTAGACGCAAATGTTCCTTATGCTCTTCCTCGCTCTTGGAGAAAATCAATATATCATCGATGAACACCACGACAAACTTGTCCAGATATTCCATAAACACCTTGTTCATCAAATTCATGAAGTATGCAGGAGCATTAGTCAATCCAAATGACATGACGGTATACTCATATAAACCATACCTGGTAGTGAATGCTGTTTTGGGTATATCCTTTTCACGAATCTTCAATTGATGATACCCTGATCGAAGATCGATCTTGGAGAATACCTTGGCTCCAACTAGCTGATCAAACAAGTCATTAATCATCGGCAGAGGGTACTTGTTCTTGATGGTCACTTCGTTCAACGTACGATAATCCACAACCATCCTCAAGGTTCCATCCTTCTTCTCTACCAAAAGAACTGGGGCTCCCCAAGGTGATGAGCTTGGCCGAATGTATCCTTTCTCCAATAACTCATTAATTTGATCCTTGATCTCTTTCAACTCATTCGGGGGCATCCGATAAGGTCTCTTGGATATTGGGGCTGTGCCGCAATAACTCAATCAGAAATTCAATGTCCTGTCCGTGGCATTCTGGTAATTCCTCCGGAAACACATTGGGAAAATCTTGCACTACTGGCACTTCCTCCTGAACAACTCCCGTGAGGGAATGCACCTGATTCTTCATCTGACTATGCCTGGCTACATACTTGATCCTCTTCTGCTCCGGGGTGGTGAGCGAGAATCGACTTCTTGAGCACGATCTATGTTTCCTTCAAACTTCGTCAACCAATCCATGCCTAGGATCACATCCAAGGTCTGGGTTTCCAATACTATGAGGTCTGCGGGAAATTTATGATTTCCGATGTTGAGGGTTGCATGACAGCCTAAACCTGCCATCATTTCTCCTCCTGCGGAACTGACGCGAAGGGGGCTTCTAAGGGTTTTAGTGGGTAACCCGTACTTTTCCACAACTACCCTTGATATGAATGAATGCGTTGCACCAGAATCAAAGAGTACCAATACTGAACGTGAATTCAATAAAAACTTACCAACCACAGTGTCTGGCTGATCATAGACGTCCTCCACGTCAATGTGGTTCACCTGAGCACGAGGGAAAGGGTTGGGCTTCTTCGCTGAGCTTCCATTGCCGTTTCCATTCCTCCGCTGGCCTCCGGGCAGTCGGTGGCATAGTGTCCTGTCTTCTGGCACTTGAAGCAGGTGATGTGGCTCAGATCCTTCGGAGCCGGGGCAGGACGATGCTGATTGCCATTACCGTTTCCATTGCCATGGCCATTGCCTGACTTGTTGTCCTGGTTGCGGTTGTTCCCATTTCCTCCATGGTTATGACCTCCATGGTTATGATGGGTATGCCCTCCTGAGTATGGTGCATAGCGGGGCTTCTGCTGAGCTCCTGAGTTGTGCTTCCCCTGGCTGTACTTCCGCTTGCGGTTTTCAATCTGCTGCTGCTTGCCTTCAAGTATGACTGCCTTGTCTACCAGCTCCTGGTAGTTGGCGAAGGTGGCTACTATAAGCTGCATATTCAGCTCGTCGTTGAGTCCCTCGAGAAATTTCTCCTGCTTTGCGGCATCTGTGGCCACATCATCCGGGGCATAGCGAGCTAGCTTGCCGAACTCATCCACGTACTGTGCCACAGTACGGTTCCCCTGGAGTAAGTTGCGGAACTCACGCTTCTTCAGACTCATGGCTCCAGCTGAAACATGAGCGGTGCGGAAGGCCTGCTGGAACTGATCCCACGTGATGGCACCGATGGGATAAGTGGCGGTGTAGTTCTCCCACCAAGAAGCTGCAGGTCCATCAAGTTGATGTGCGGCAAAGCGCACCTTCTCTGCATCAGTGCATCCAACCGTGATTAGCTCTCTTCCGACTTTGCGGAGCCAATCATCGGCCACAATCGGCTCAGTGCTGCTAGAGAACACCGGCGGATTCAGCCTCAAGAATCGAGTCAAGTTGTCAACAGGGGGTGGTGGCGGTGGATTGTTGGCGTTGTTGTTCTGATTCTGGATGAGTATCTGCATGAGTGCATTCTGCTGCTGGAGTCGCTGAGTGAGCTCTGGCGGAAAACCGGTGTCACGTCTCGGAGGCATCTGGTGTTTTTGGAGTGGATGAGAAAATTAGAATAGAACGGTCTAATGAGAATTAACACTACCCATATGAATGCACAATCATAAACACACCAATCATTTATTCATTCCACTCAAACATGGTTCAATCTCGATTACAAAAGCTCATGACTAATCGAAAGTATCGGCCTAACTGATCGACGAAAAAGTAAAATAACATGGTGGTCGACTAAAAAGTCTTCATCAATAATCCTTGCGTCCTCTGGTGCGATGTCCTCTGTTGTGGCGCCTCCTCTTGCGGCTTCCTCCAGTGGAACTCCCTTCATAATCCCGATCATTGCTCACGAGAGGTCCGTCATCTCCACTCGGAAAAAGGTCCTCTCCCAAGTCCATCTTTTTCTCTATTGCGGCAAGCTTCATCTTCAGGTCGTCGACTGTCTCCATGAAGTCCGCGATTTCTTCCTCATGGTTAAGGAAGTCTGCGTGTGCCTTCTCCTCCAGTTCCAGTTCACGGAACAATAGCCTCCTGTGTGCCTTAGAGTTACGGCGAGTCTGGATCTCCCGTTTCCTGAGGAGACACTCCAAGTCCTGGAAGAGAGAATGGAGTCGTCCTCTACGGTACGGATGATATCTCCATTCCTTGCTCTGCGAGAAACCATGGCGAGGTCTGAGGGATCGAGCTCGGCCCTGTACTCTTCTCGGAGATGTCCAAGGGCACGATAGATCGCCATGTCCCTTCCGATGATCCAGTTGAAGTCGGTGAACTCAAAGTCAATAGGCTCTGTATGTCCTCCGAAGGTTCTCCCTGGAATATGCACCTCGATCCTGTAGCGGGTATCCGTCGGAAGTGCATTGGTTGGCTTCCTAGTGATCGAGGGCAGAGCAATCTTCAGCTTCTTCACCATCTGGACCAGCTTCCTGCCGAAGGGCATCGTCTCATCGGGCTGGCAAAACTCCGGTAGCAAAACTGGGGTGAACTCGACGGCCATCTAGAATGTTGAAAATCGGAGAGGAGTTAGAAATGAACAGGGGAGAATTACGGAATGATAAGGATATAAAGTAAATAGTCTCTTCCTATGGCTTTCCGATCCTAGGGGTTACGATCCTACGGTCAGCGTGTGCTCGATACCATCTCATGGCGACCGACCCAAAATCGGTCAAATCTACGTATGCATACCATCCCAAGATCATGCTTTGGTACTCACAAGACATCGATGAAATAATCAAAGTTCAATCACACCTGAATTTATTACACGATTCTCATATAGAGTCTTTATTACAATAGAATAAATTCGCCAAAGGCCAACTCATGAGAAATAAACTACTAAAGCTGCGAAGCGTGAGCAAAGCGAGTCCATCCGACTCCAAAGGGCAATCGCCAAGCGCGAGCGTAGCCTCACTCCCGATCGAATAAATCTACGCAACATAAGACGTTGCAGCCGTGTAGGTCAGCTTTTTGAATAAGTGGCAAGTCATGAAGAGAATAACAATAATAAAATTTCTATCACTATATGCATTTTGGTGTGGGGCTCTAAGTTTCATCATTTTGCGAAAAGCCAATTTTTCCCTACTACAGTGGACTTACTTGCAAATACTACAAAATTGTTGGTAGTTATTGAGATGGTTCCGCCAACCAATGTCTCATTCCCAAATTATTAAGTCATATCCCCCTCAAATTAATTTATTAGTTTTAGTGTTGAGATTTCGAATACTTCCAAGTTCCAGAGGCTCAAATTGTCCGTAATCGGGACACGGCTAATCGATTAGATCTTTAACTCTGCAGAGGTTTGCGACTTTACCCGCAAGAATCATTCCTCCTTTTAAGTCTTCGCACTTCATGGTGTTTGAAGACGGACGAATGAAACAGGTCTTCCAAAGAGTTCTTCCGCTACTGCGGTACCCATCCAATCCTACCGTTCTTCTACATCTCGTAGTACCGTCCAGCCAGCGTCACTACTAGGGTTGACCCAGCCAGAGCCCATAATGGCTTGCGGCTGCACGTAAGCTTCCGGTCAATGGGGCATCCATCCGTCTCTTCGTGGCTGGGTGAAGCTTTCCGCAAGATGTCATGGCACTTCTCCATGCATCCCGCCAACCACTTGGGTTCTCCAGGTGCCCGTCAACCGCCCTCCACCCAAAGAGTGAATTCAAGTCCGTCTTGATCTTGTAGTTCATGGGGTTGTCAACATCATTGACTCTCACATCTTGCTTATGAATTTCACTCAACCAAAACCCGTCTATGAGCATAGCAAAATAAACTACTTCGTCCCGGGGTCATGGTAACAAGGGATTGGTTCAACCTACCACATGATACTACTCAAGATTAATAACTTCAAAATATCAACTATCTGCATGCATGGTGGGGTGGTATAATTTCTAATGCACAAAATCATAGGTATTGAAAATAACATGATCAAGACTTGCCTTGCTGATGATCCTCGTAAGCTAATGACTCGTAGTAGCAAGCTTCGCACTCCGGAAACTCTACCGAGACAAACAATAATCACAATAAGCATATAGCATAAGATCACTTAACATAGTAACATAGTAATATAACACACCAAACAAACAAAACAAAACCCAAAGGAAAACTCAAAGAAAATCCAATTCAAAGTTTTCCTACTTCAAGCAACAACTAAAATAGTTTTATATAACAAAACTTTCTCAACATAACCTAATCATGGTTTTATGCTAACTTAACAGAAAAGAATGTATTAAGCAACTAGGAGCAAAAAGAATTAATTAAAAATCTATTATGAAACTCCTATTAGGCCTAATTCAATTTCTATTAAGAAAAATAAAATAAAAGTTTTATTTATTATAAATAAAAGTTCATCCTATAAAGTGACAGAAACTATCCTATAATAATCAATCACATGTGAAAAATAAATTGTTTTACTAATTAAAATAATAGGAAAACAGTAACTAGTTAATTAATTAGGATTAACAAGATTCTGCTTAAAACTAATTTTTTATTAATCCTAAAATACCCAAATTAATTCCTATGGTTAGGTAATGTCAAAACAAAGTTGGGACAAAAGAATCATATAAAATAATTTTCCTAACTCATTTTATGGCAGATTTACTATTCTGACTAAATCTAAAATAAAGCAATTTTAATTAATTTTAACATAGCTAATAGTATTTTCTACATAAACTATAGAAAATTTTCAAACCAACAAAAAAGAATCACTCAAAAATATTGAGTAGAATAAAAGATATGAATTTTTCAAATATGGAATTATTCTGCTAAAACAGAAAAACGAAAATAAAGAAAAAGGCTAAATGGGCCTAACTAACGCATCATGAGTAATATAACTAAAACGGCCTACGGTTAAAACAAGCGGGCGGTACTAAATAAAAAACCTAACTAGACTAAACCATAACGAACCGTGAAAAGCCGGTTTTATTAAAGAGGATACCCCTTGGGTTCTAATCTGACCGCACAAAACGAATCGGACGGGGAGAAGAGCTCCGGTGGCTCACGGAGTTTGACGGCGGCGGCGGCTCGGTGGCGAAGTCGCCGACAGCTCGGGCGTCGGGAGGGCGGCGGAGGGCTCCGGCGAAAGTGGACGGGCTCGGGGTGGTCTGTGGAGTCGACGAGGCTCGGGAGGTCTAGGGCGACGGGCAAGCGAGGCGAATGGCGGCGGAGGTGAGCTCGGCTCCAGCAGCGTGTGAGGAGGAGGGGGTTCCATGAGGGGGCAAGGGGGAAATGGGGTGCGGGGAGGGGCTTATATAGGCGGGGCCTCACCTTGTCGCGGGGTGAATCGGGAGGATCGGATCCGGATCCGTCGGGATCCAGGCGAGCGGGCGGCGCGGGCGTTCGCGCGTGCGAGGGTTGAAGGAGGGGGGGGTCCGCCGTCGAGAGAGAGAGGAGGCGGTGCGGTCGGGCGACCGGCTCGGAGAGGTTTCAAGCGAGGGTGCGTCGTTTAGCTGGGCCGCTTGGCTGGCTCATTGGGCTTGGCTCGGTGGGCCGCTGGGTATTGGCTGGGCAGATGCTTTGGCTGGCGCTGAGGGGGTTTCTTTTAAATTTTATTTTTTAATAAAAACAAAAACAGAGATAACTTATAAAATATAAATATTTTATATAGGACATATATATACCAAAATGATCAGGGGAATATTCCCTATCATTTGAACATTTTTCCAAAGGCAAAATCCAAACTTTATAAAATTTCATTTTTTTCAAATTCAAATAAAACTCAAGTTTGAATTCAAAACTTTTGGCATTGTTTCCTCTGATATTTTTGGAGTGTCATGTTTACTCCTCTCATACTTTTGCTCAAGTATTTATCAGGTATAGTTTTTGAAATGATTCCCACTTGCCAAAGTTTGAATTCAAATTCAAAACTCAAAATCTTCTGAACTCCAAATGGCACTCAAATTCAAACAGAATGCATAGATGCCTAGCTATAATTGTAAAACATTCCAAATAGGAAATTTGGGATGTTACACTGTCGCTTTTATTTCTTCCACATCACAAGATCGTATAAAGCTTCTTTTCTCCCACACTAATAAGTCATATATATTTCAAGAGCAATTTTTATTGCTTGCACCGATGACAACTTACTTGAAGGATCTTGCTCAATCCATAGGTAGATATGGTGTACTCTCATGGCAAAACTTTGTTTAAGGGAATTTGGAAGCACAAGTAGTATCTCTACTTGGTGCTAAGAATTTGGCTAGCATGAGGGGGGAAGGCAAACTCAACATGTTGGATGATCCATGACAATATACTTTCTCTCAGATATAAGAAAACATAACCCATTACGTTGTCTTCCTTGTCCAACATCAACTCTTTAGTCATGTCATACTTTAATGAGTGATCACAATCATAAAAGATGTCCAAGATAGTATATTTATATGTGAAACCTCTCTTTCTTTATTACTTCCTATTAATTGCAACGATGACCAAAACTATGTTTGCCAACTCTGAACAACTTTTAATCATCATACTCTTTCTATGTGAAGTCATTACTCTCCCTAAGATCAATATGATCACTTTGTTTCTTTTTATTCTTTCTTTTTCTTTTATTCACTCAAGATCATAGCAAGATAATCAAGCCCTTGACTCAACACTAATCTTTGTTATATATAGCTCACGGACTCGATTACATAGAGGGATCATAAAGCAAAACTCAAAACTAAAAGCTAAATAATACTAAAACTTTATTCTACTAGATCAAGATATTACTAAAAGGATCGAACTAAGAAAAACGGTAAGATAGGAGTGTGATGGTGATACGATATCGGGGCACCTCCCCTAAGCTTGGCAGTTGCCAGGGGGAGTGCCCATACCCATATGATTATATCTCTTTGTTCGGAGGTGACGATGATGGAGTTGTTGATGATGTAAATTGTGTGTTTAGCTTCTTCATGTTGTAATTGAGAAGAGCAATTTCCTCCTTTAAATCATCGACCTCCGACTCTAGCTTCAAGATCTTGTCACATAAATCTCCTTTGCTTTTCTGCCGAAAATGAGAAGGAATAGATCGATTGTTAGATAGTTTATCCCTCTTAGGGAGACTAGACTTCTTGAACTTCACGTGCATATCCCCAGGTTGAGGTAGAGGGACATCCTCCTCCTCCGAGCTTGAATCGTTGATCCTCATTAGATGAGCATCCTCCTCCTCATCCGTAGTTCGACCACAAGGAGATAGATCCCCATAGGTCTTTGGGTCAGCAATGAGGTGTGAGACATAGCTCTCTCCGTCGGAGTCCTGAGATTACATCTTGCTCCAAATCTGCTATAGAAACAGCTCGAAACAAAAACAGAGGATATTTGCGTGATACGAGGGTCAAAATCTTTGGGAGATTATATAACAAATTTTTACTAACCAAAAGAAGTATCGTGCAAGAAAACGGAGTCCGGGGAGCATACGAGGTGCCCACGAGGCAGGGGGGCGCGCCCAGGGGGTAGGGCGCGCCCTCCACCCTAGTGGAGGCCTTGCGTCCTTCCCGGAGTGCTTCTTATTTTTCTAAATATTCCAAAACGGAGAAAAATTGCCATTAGAACTATTTTGGAATCGGTTTACTTACTGTACCACATACCTATTCCTTTTCGGAGTCCGAAACGTTCTAGAAAGTGTCTCTTATGTATTCCTCCGGTGTTACGGTTTCAATAACATTGGTTTCAACATTTATAGGATTACCTGAGATATAATGTTTGATTCTTTGACCGTTTACCACTTACAGATTTGTGCCTTCGAAGTTGTTGATTTTTATGGCACCGGAACGATAGACCTCCTCGATAATGTAAGGACCTTTCCACTTGGAGAGAAGTTTTCCTGCAAAAAATCTTAAACGAGAGTTATATAGCAATACATAATCACCTACATTAAACTCACGCTTTTGTATCCTTTTATCATGCCATATTTTAACCTTTTCTTTAAACAACTTGGCATTCTCATAGGCTTGGGTTCTCCACTCATCAAGTGAGCTAACAAATAACCTCTTCTCACCGGCAAGTTTGAAATCATAATTGAGCTCTTTAATAGCCCAATATGCCTTATGTTCTAGTTCAAGAGGTACATGACATGCTTTTCCATAAACCATTTTATACGGAGACATACCCATAGGATTTTTATATGCAGTTCTATAGGCCCATAATGCATCATCAAGTTTCTTGGACCAATTCTTTCTAGATCAATTAACAGTCTTTTGCAAAATTAATTTAAGTTCTCTATTACTCAATTCTACTTGACCACTAGACTGTGGGTGATAAGGAGATGCAATTCTATGATTAACATCATACTTTGCTAGCATTTTATGAAAAGCACCATGAATAAAATGTGAACCACCATCAATAATATCTAGGGACTCCAAACCTCGAAAAAAGAACTTCTTTAAGCATTTTAATAGAAGTGTTATGATCAACACTACTAGTTGGAATAGCTTCTACCCACTTAGTAACATAATCAACAGCAACTAAAATATGTGTATATCCATTAGAGGCAGGAAACTGTCCCATATAATCAAAGCCCCAAACATCAAATGGTTCAATAACAAGTGAATAGTTCATAGGCATTTCTTGACGTCTACTAATATTACCAATTCTTTGACATTCATCACAAGATAAGAAAAACTTACGGGCATCCTTGAAGAGAGTGGGCCAATAAAAACCAGATTGCACTACCTTATGTGCAGTTCTATCTCCAGCGTGGTGTCCTCCATAAGCCTCGGAGTGACACTTGCGTAGGATCTGTTCCTGTTCATGCTCAGGTACACAACGTCTAATAACACCATCTACTCCTTCTTTATAAAGATGTGGGTCATCCCAAATGTACTGTCTTAAATCATAGAAAAACTTATTCTTTTGTTGGTATGTGAAACTAGGTGGTATAAATTTAGCAACAATGTAATTAGCATAATCAGCATACCATGGAGTAGCACGAGAAGCATTTATGACATTGAGTTGTTCATCAGGAAAGCTATCATAAATAAGTAGTGGGTCATCAAGAACATTTTCTAACCTAGACAAGTTTTCTGCAACGGGGTTCTCCGCTCCCTTTCTATCAATAATATGCAAATCAAATTCTTGTAGTAAGATAACCCATCTAATGAGTGTAGGTTTAGCATCTTTCTTTTCCATAAGATATTTAATAGCAGCATGATCAATGTGAATAGTTACTTTAGAATCAACAATATAAGGTCTGAGCTTATCACAAGCAAATACAACTGCTAAAAATTCTTTTTCAGTAGTAGCATAATTTCTCTAGGCATTGTCTAGAGTTTTACTAGCATACTGAATGACTAATTTCTTATCAATTCTTTGCCCAAGAACAACACCTACAGCATAATCACTAGCATCACACATAATTTCAAAAGGTAAATTCCAATCAGGTGGCTGAACAATAGGTGCAGAAATCAATGCTTTATTAACTATTTCAAATTCTTCTACACAATCATCATAAAAAACAAAAGGTATATCTTTTTGTAATAGATTAGTCAGAGGCCGAGAAATTTTTGAGAAGTCCTTAACGAACCTCCTATAAAAACCGGAATGAGCAAGGAAACTTCTTATACCTTTGATGTCCCTGGGACAAGGCATCTTCTCAATACCATCAACTTTAGCTTTATCAACTTCAATGCCCCTTTCAGAAATTTTATGCCCCAAGACAATACCTTCATTAACCATAAAGTGGCACTTCTCCCAATTCAAGACAAGGTTAGTTTCTTCACATCTCTGCAAAACTCGATCAAGGTTGCTTAAGCAATCATCAAAAGAGGATCCATAGATGGAGAAATCATCCATGAAAACCTCACAAATCTTTTCACAAAAATCAGAGAATATAGCCATCATGCATCTTTGAAAGGTAGCAGGTGCATTACATAAACCGAAAGGCATACGTCTATAAGCAAAAGTACCGAAAGGGCAAGTAAATGTGGTCTTTGATTGATCATCAGCTGACACAGGTATTTGAGAGAAACCAGAATAACCATCTAAAAAGCAAAAATGTGTATGTTTGGATAATCTTTCTAGAATTTGATCAATAAAAGGTAAGGGGTAATGATCTTTTTTAGTAGCTTTATTTAATTTGTGGAAATCAATTACCATCCTATAACCTGTAATAATTCTTTGCGGGATCAACTCATCTTTATCATTAGGAACGACAGTAATACCTCCCTTCTTAGGGACACAATGGACATGACTTACCCACTGGCTATCAGCAACGGGATAAATTATACCTGCCTCAAGGAGCTTTAGTATTTCCTTTCTTACCACTTCTTTCATCTTAGGATTCAGCCGTCGTTGGTGGTCAATAACTGTTTTGGCATCTTTCTCCAAATTTATTTTGTGTTGGCATAGAGTGGGACTAATGCCCTTAAGATCATCAAGAGTATATCCAATAGCAGCACGGTGCTTCTTCAGAGTTTTCAATAATTTTTCTTCCTCCTTCTCTGAAAGGTTAGCACTAATAATAACAGGATATATCTTCTTTTCATCAAGATAAGCATATTTAAGAGTATCAGGCAATGGTTTAAGCTCAAACACGGGATCACCCTTGGGTGGAGGAGGATCCCCTAGGATTTCAACAGACAAGTTGTGTTTCAGAATAGGTCCCTGTTTAAAGAACACTTCATCTATTTCCCTTCTTTCATTCATAAACATATCATTTTCATGGTCTAGCAAATATAGTTCTAAGGGATCACTAGGAGGTACGGCAATAGAAGCTCTACTGGTCGGCGTGAAGATACCCCGAACAAGCCCCTCAGAGGATTACTTTCCATAGTAACAAGTGACAGTAAATTTCAGCACACTATATAAATTTTTCCTTACCAAATTCCACCTACCAAAGGCGCTTCACTCCTCGGCAACAGCGCCAGAAAAGAGTCTTGATGACCCACAAGTATAGGGGATCTATCGTAGTCCTTTTGATAAGTAAGAGTGTCGAACCCAACAAGGAGCGGAAGGAAATGACAAGCGGTTTTCAGCAAGGTGTTCTCTGCAAGCACTGAAATTATAGGTAACAGATAGTTTTGTGATAACATAATTTGTAACGGGTAACAAGTAACAAAAGTAAATAAAGTGCAGCAAGATGGCGCAATCTTTTTGTAGCAAAGGACAAGCCTGGACAATTTCTTATATGAAGGAAAATGCTCCTGAGGACACATGGGAATTATCGTCAAGCTAGTTTTCATCACGTTCATATGATTCGCGTTCGGTACTTTGATAATTTGATATGTGGGTGGATCGGTGCTTGGGTGCTGTCCTTATTTCGACAAGCATCCCACTTATGATTAACTCCTATTGCAAGCATCCGCAACTACAAAAGAAGTATTAAGGTAAACCTAACCATAGCATGAAACATATGGATCCAAATCAGCCCCTTACGAAGCAACGCATAAACTAGGGTTTAAGCTTCTGTCACTCTAGCAACCCATCATCTACTTATTACTTCCCAATGCCTTCCTCTAGGCCCAAACAGTGGTGAAGTTTCATGTAGTCGATGTTCACATAACACCACTAGAGGAGAGACAACATACATCTCATCAAAATATCGAACGAATACCAAATTCACATGACAACTAATAGCAAGACTTCTCCCATGTACTCAGGAACAAACGTAACTGCTCACAAAGCATATTCATGTTCATAATCAGAGGGGTATTAATATGCATAATGGATACGAACATATGATCTTCCACCAAATAAACCAACTAGCATCAACTACAAGGAGTAATCAACACTACTAGCAACATACAGGTACCAATCCCAGAGTTAGAGACAAGATTTGGATACAAGAGATGAACTAGGATTTGAGAGGAGATGGTGCTGGTGAAGATTTTGATGGAGATTGACCCCCTCCCGATGAGAGGATCGTTGGTGATGACGATGGCGATGATTTCCCCCTCCCGGAGGGAAGTGTCCCCGGCAGAACAGCTCCGCCAGAGCCCTAGATTGGTTCCGCCTCGTGGCGGCGGAGGCTCGTCCCGAAAGCTTGCTTATGATTTTTCTTCAGACGAAAGACTTCATATAACAGAAGATGGGAACCGGAGGGCCACCAGGGGGCCCACGAGGTAGGGGGGCGCGCCCAGGTGGGTAGGGTGCGCCCCCACTCTCATGGCCAGGGTGTGGGCCCCCTCTGGTATTTTCTTCGCTCAATATTTTTTATTATTTCCAAAAATAACTTCCGTGGAGTTTCAGGACTTTTGGAGGTGTGCAGAATAGGTCTCTAATATTTGCTCCTTTTCCAAATTCGAATTCCAGTCTGGCATTCTCCTCTTCATGTAAACCTTGTAAAATAAGAGAGAATAGGCATAAGTATTGTGACATAATGTGTAATAACAGCCCATAATGCAATAAATATTGATATAAAAGCAAGATGCAAAATGGACGTATCACATGTCTCTACTATCATCATCTTCATATCTCAAAACAATTATCAAGCATCAAACTTCTCATAGTATTCAACACACCCATAAGAATTTTTTTACTAATCTTGGATACCTATCATATTAGGACTAATTTTATGATTAAAGCAAATTACCATGCTGTTTTGTAGGACTCTCAAAATAATATAAGTGAAGCATGAGAGAACAATAGTTTCTATAAAACAAAACCACCACCGTGTTGTAAAATATATAAGTGAAGCACTAGAGCAAAAACTATATAGCTCAAAAGATATAAGTGAAGCACATAGAGTATTCTAATAAATTCCGAATCATGTGTGTCTCTCTCAAAAGGTGTGTACAGCAAGGATGATTGTGGTAAACTAAAAAGCAAAGACTCAATTCATACAAGACGCTCCAAGCAAAACACATATCATGTGGTGAATAAAAATATAGCTCCAAGTAAAGTTACCGATAGACGAAGACGAAAGAGGGGATGCCTTCCGGGGCTTCCCCAAGCTTTGGCTTTTTGGTGTCCTTGGATTTACCTTGGGGTGCCTTGGGCATCCCCAAGCTTAGGCTCTTGCCACTCCTTGTTCCATAATCCATCAATTCTCTACCCAAAACTTGAAAACTTCACAACACAAAACTTAACAGAAAATCTCATGAGCTCCGTTAGCGAAAGAAAACAAAACACCACTTCAAGGTACTGTAATGAACTCATTATTTATTTATATTGGTGTTAAACCTACTGTATTCCAACTTCTATATGGTTTATAAACTATTTTACTAGCCATAGATTCATCAAAATAAGCAAACAACACACGAAAAATAGAATCTGTCAAAAACAGAACAGTCTGTAGTAATATGTAACTAACGCAAACTTCTGGAACACAGAAAAATCTACCAAAATAGGGCGACCTAGAAAATTTGTTTATTGATCTACTACAATTGGAATCAGTATTTTATCACGTTCTGGTGATTTTTAACAATTGTTTTCGTGAACAGAAAGTTTCTGGAATTTTTAGCAAGATCAAATAACTATCATCCAAGAAGATCCTATAGGTTTAACTTGGCACAAACACTAATTAAAACATAAAAACAAATCTAACCAGAGGCTATATCAAATATTTATTCCGAAACAGAAACAAAAAGCAAAAAACTAAAAAATAAAATTGGGTTGCCTCCCAACAAGCGCTATCGTTTAACGCCCTTAGCTAGGCATAAAAGCAAGGATAGATCTAGGTATTGCCATAATAGTGGTAAGGCAAGTCATGAATTTTTTTCTCATATTCTCTACGTTCAGCAGCAAGTTTTCTTTGAGGCAGGCAAAAATAATCAAAAGGGCTAAATTTAATGGGACAAAAGTCCCCAAGATCAATCTCGGGAGTTATGGGTTCCTCCTTTGGCCCCTTATATTGCACAACCAATTCATCATTACAAGCATTCTTTTGGCAAAACGTCACAAGCCTTTGTTCAATAGAAAAACCTAACCCATTATTCTGAATGGCAAAATCATCTTTAAGTTCAGAAATTCTATCAATTAGAACATCGGCTGGAACCTTTTTTCTAAGATTTTCGTTATAAGCAACATGATCCAAAGATTGTAAACGCATTATGTCTTCTTTATTAAAAAGGATAGCTTCTATGGGAGGACGACCGGCATCCAACCTATAATGCGCAAAAATTTCTTTATCCTCTTTCAATATGAATCTAAACTCATGAGCCAAAAAGATAGTAGCGGCACGCTTAACAGAAGAGTGCTCAATATCAGAAAATTCTAGGAAAATTCTTTGTATGCAAGGATGCATATGAAGAAATTGCCTTTCAAGTTCAACTATGAGCAAAGATATCGCATCCGCAAGGCTACTAGTTCTATGAAGAATAGAGCCACCCATGATGGGCAAAGCACCGGCACAAGTAAAGAAATCTTGAATAACTCCTTTCCCAATAATATTACCACTACCGACTCGAAACTTTTTAGTATGCAAGATAGTAGGTTCCTCAAGAGGATCATTGTGGGCATCAAAGTTTCCCATGTTATTATTGCCTTCATTAACGATAAACTCCCCAGATTCAGACATGGCGAAAGATAGGCGAGCGAAAAGAGGGCGAATGGAAAGAGGGGGCGAATAAAACGGCAAGGGTGAAGTGGGGTAGAGGAAAACGAGAGGCAAATGGCAAATAATGTAATGCGAGGGATAAGAGTTTGTGATGAGTACTTGGTATGTCTTGACTTGTGTGTAGACTCCCCGGCAACGGCACTAGAAATGGCTCGTTGTCGGGAGTCAAATCTTGACTTGACTTGGTGTAGGCCTCCCCGGCAACGGCGCCAGAAATCCTTCTTGGTATCTCTTGAGCACTGCGTTGGTTTTCCCTTGAAGAGGAAAGGGTGATGCAGCAAAGTAGCGTAAGTATTTCCCTCAGTTTTTGAGAACCAAGGTATCAATCCAGTAGGAGGCCACGCTCAAGTCCCACGCACCTACACAAACAAATAAGAACCTCGCAACCAACGCGATAAAGGGGTTGTCATTCCCTTCACGGTCACTTACGAGAATGAGATCTGATAGAGATGATAAGATAATATTTTTGGTATTTTTATGGTAAAGAGTAAAAGTAAAGAAAGCAAAATAAACGGCGCTAGAAATAGCTAGTTGACGAGAGATTAATATGATGGAAAATAGACCCGGGGGCCATAGGTTTCACTAGTGGCTTCTCTCAAGATAGCATAAGTATTACGGTGGGTAAACGAATTACTGTCGAGCAATTGATAGAAAAGCGAATAATTATGAGAATATCTAGGTATGATCATGTATATAGGCATCATGTCCGTGAAAAGTAGACCGAAACGATTCTGCATCTACTACTATTACTCCACACATTGACCGCTATCCAACATGCATCTAGAGTATTCAGTTCATAAGAATATAGTAACGCTTTAAGCAAGATGACATGATGTAGAGGGATAAACTCATGCAATATGATATAAACCCCATCTTTTTATCCTTGATGGCAACAATACAATACGTGCCTTGCTGCCCCTGCTATCACTGGGAAAGGATACCACAAGATTGAACCCAAAGCTAAGCACTTCTCCCATTGCAAGAAAGATCAATCTAGTAGGCCAAACCAAACTGATAATTCAAAGGGACTTGCAAAGATAACCAATCATACATAAAAGAATTCAGAGGAGATTCAAATATGGTTCATAGATAATCTGGATCATAAACCCACAATTCATCAGATCTCGACAAACACACTGCAAAAGAAGAGTTACGTCAAATAGATCTCCAAGAGAATCGAGGAGAAATTTGTATTGAGATCCAAAGAGAGAGAAGAAGCCATCTAGCTAATAACTATGGACCCGAAGGTCTGAGGTAAACTACTCACACATCATCGGAGAGGCTATGGTGTTGATGTAGAAGCTCTCCATGATCAATGCCCCCTCCGGCAGGACGCCGGAAAAGGCCCCAAGATGGGATCTCACGGGTACAGAAGGTTGCGGCGGTGGAATTAGGTTTTAGTGGTGCTCCTCGATGGTTTGGGGGTACGTAGGTATATATAGGAGGAAGAAGTAGGTCGGTGGAGCCACGAGGGGCCCACGAGGGTGGAGGGCGCGCCCAGGGGGGTAGGCGCGCCCCCTGCCTCGTGGCCGCCTCGTCGGTTGCTTGACGTCCATTCCAAGTCCTCTGGATCACGTTTGTTCCAAAAATCACGTTCCCGAAGGTTTCATTCCGTTTGGACTCTGTTTGATATTCCTTTTCTGCGAAACACTTGAATCGGCAAAAAAACAACAATTTGGGCTGGGCCTCTGGTTAATAGGTTAGTCCCAAAAATAATATAAAAGTGTATAAATAAGCCCATTAAACATCCAAAACATAATATATAATAGCATGGAATAATCAAAAATTATAGATACGTTGGAGACGTATCACCAGTCAGTCCTTGATCTTCAGAGGTGCTCTGCATTTATGTTTTGCGGTCTCAGAAAGGGCTAGCGAGATACCATCTTGTTATATCATATTATGATTGTTTTGAGAAAGTGTTGTCATCCGAGATTTATTATTATTGCTCGCTAGTTGATTATGCCATTGATATGAGTAAACATGAGACCTAAGTGTTATTGTGAATATGGTTAGTTCATAATCTTTGCTGAAAACTTGAATGCTTGCTTTACATATTTGCAACAACAAGAGCAAATAGAGTTTGTAAAAGTTTTTCTTTATCACTTACAATTTTTCAACTGAATTGCTTGAGGACAAGCAAAGGTTTAAGCTTAGGGGAGTTGATACGTCTCCATCGTATCTACTTTTCCAAACACTTTTGCCCTTGTTTTGGACTCTAACTTGCATGATTTGAATGGAACTAAGCCAAACTAACGATGTTTTCAGCAGAAATGCCATGGTGTTATTTTTGTGCAGAAATAAAAGTTCTCAAAATGACCCGAAACTTCACGGAGAATATTTTTGGAATTTATAAAAAATACTGGCGAAAGAATCAAGACCAGGGGGCCCACACCCTATCCACGAGGGTGGGGAGCGCACCTACCCCCCTGGGCACGTCCCCTGTCTCGTGGGCCCCCTGAGGCTCCACCGACCTCAACTCCAACTCCATAAATTCATGTTCGGGGAGAAAAAAAATCAGAGAGAAGTATTCATCACGTTTTACGATACGGAGCCGCCACCAAGCCCTAAAATCTCTCGGGAGGGCTGATCTGGAGTCTGTTCAGGGCTCCGGAGAGGGGAATCCGTCGCTGTCGTCATCATCAACCACCCTCCATCACCAATTTCATGATGCTCACCGCCGTGCGTGAGTAATTCCATCGTAGGATTGCTGGACGATGATGGGTTGGACGAGATTTATCTTGTAATCGAGTTAGTTTTGTTAGGGTTTGATCCCTAGTATCCATTATGTTCTGAGATTGATGTTGCTATGACTTCGCTATGCTTAATGCTTGTCACTAGGGCCTGAGTGCCATGAATTCATATATGAACCTATTATGTTTTCATGAATATATGTGAGTTCTTGATCCTATCTTGCAAGTCATTAGTCACCTACTATGTGTTATGATCTGGTAACCCTGAAGTGACAATAATCGGGACCACTCCCGGTGATGACCGTAGTTTGAGGAGTTCATGTATTCACTAAGTGTTAATGCTTTGGTCCGGTACTTTATTAAAAGGAGGCCTTAATATCCCTTAGTTTCCAATAGGACCCCGCTACCACGGGAGGGTAGGACAAAAGATGTCATGCAAGTTATTTTCCATAAGCACGTATGACTATATTCAGAATACATGCCTACGTTACATTGATGAACTGGAGCTAGTTCTGTGTCACCCTAGGTTATAACTGTTGCATGAGGAATCGCATCCGACGTAATTATCCATCACTGATCCAATGCCTACGAGATTTTCACATATTGATCTTTGCTTAGTTACTTTACCGTTGCCACTGTTACTGTCGGTGGGAAACGACACCAATGGGATCACAAGAATCCCTACTGCGGTTGCGGGGTGCGGGGTTGAGAGAAGAGCGGGTCTAACATAGAGCACGCGGTTCGTTTATCCAGGTTCAGGCCGCGAGGATGCGTAAAACCCTACTCCTGCTTTGGTGGATGTATTCTCAGTTCTTGAACTAGCTACGGGGTTTAACGAGCTCCAAAAAGCCGAATCCTTCTCCTGGTCGCCTCGGGCCTCCTTTTATAGGAAAAAGGGGTCGCCACAGTGGCACACAGGAGGTGGAAAGGTGTACAGTGTTGCGAGTTTATCCCTCGTATTACAGGACAAGATGCATTTAATGCATCGCTCACTACAAAAAAATACACTTCCGTGATGAAACGTGTTTGTCACAATAGGTCGCGTTTTATGTCATGCATGTACATCCATGACAAATTTATGACAGAATCAAGATAGTCATACCTGTGCTGTCGTAGAAGTGTTCCATGACATTGCCAAAATTATCATCACGGAAGTGTCCACTTCCATGACGATAAATCGCGCGTCACAGAAGTGCTTTCGTCAAGGGTGACCGACACGTGGCATCCACCGTAACGAAACGCCGTTAAGCTATCGGGTCGGATTTTGGATCCGATAACCCGTTAACAGCCACGACCAATGCCGATTTTCCACGTGTAAAATTCTCATTGGCTGACGGATCCACGTCGACTCGCGTTAATACAGTGTCACTCATCCAACGGTCGAGATGGGCCTATGATATGTTGACACGTGGACCGGCCCAAAAGTGGCCCACAAAGTTTAAATGGGCCGGCCCAACCGAAGTCCCATAAGATTTAGCGGACCATAATGGGCTGGCCCAGCTAAAGGCCCACAAAATTTAGCGGACCATAATGGGCGGGCCCAGCTAAAGGCCCACACGATTTTGCAGACCATAATGGGCCGGCCCAGCTAAAGGCCCACAAAATTTTGCAAACCACAATGGGCCGGCCCAGCTAAAGGCCCACAAGATTCTGCCGACCATAATGGGCCGGCCCAGCTAAAGGCCCAACATTCTCTGTCAAATCGGCCCGTCAACGGCCTGTCCTAAACTTGTCATCAACGCGGCCCATGGTCACTTCTGGCCCGTTAACAGTCTGCTAAGTAATTGGGCCGAATTACGGCCCGGTGTATTTCTGGCCTGTTAAAGGTCCGGCTTCATTTGGGCCCATTTACAGGCCATCAAAACTTTCGGCCCATAAACGACCATGAAGGATTTGGGTCATATTCAGCCATGTCTGACATTCGGCCTGCTAGAGGCCCACTATAGCTTTGGGCCACTTTCGGCCTGTTGTCATTTTCGTCCTGTTAACGCCGGACGTAAACCATGGGCCATATGTGGCCCAACGTCATATCGGGCCCATTAACGGCCCATATAGAAATGACGATAATCTAGCCCGACTGAAGTTCCAGCCTGTTAAAGGCCCGTGTATTTGGTCGGTGCATTTACGGCCCGTCCGAATTTTGGCCTGTCAGATCCGCATCATAAATGGGCCACCATTTCGGCCTGCTAAGTCCAGTGGGTTATTTGGCACAATCAGGGCCCAATCTCACTTTCGGTCTATTAAAGGCCCATGTTTTTTATGGGCTCGAGATATTTACACATGTAAACGGCCTATTTTTACCAAGGGCCCAAATTATGTTTAGGCCTGTTAAAGGCCCACTATGGGCACAGGCCTACCAGAAAAATATGAAAGCTTATGCTGATTTAGGCCCAGATATTTTTAGTTGGCTACATGCCAATTTTGGCCCGTAATCGTTTTTAGCCCAATTGGAATGAGCCCGACGGATGTTGGCATGTTGGGCTCCTACGAAGCTTTCGGCCGAATACATTACAAAGATAAACCTACACTATACAAAAATAGCGTCGTAATTACTCCAGCGTGAGGCAGCACCATAAATGTTGTATCACAACAAAATAAATTCCGACCATACAATAAAAGGCCTGTTGGCATAAAGTTTACAGATCCTTCCGGATAAAAGCACCATCGATGTATAGAAGCACGATCATTTGACCTGAGTGCTAATGTTTCAGTCAGAGAATCTAATGGAGCAACATGATCTCCACCTTTTTCCGCCATTGCTCTTGAACAACGGTTTAATGTCGATAGCTTGGTTTCAAAACCATTCATATCTTGACGACATTTCTCAACCACTATTCTTGTTTCCCAAACAACGCCCATTAGGGATTGGACTTGTTTCGAGCACGATATATCACTCATCTAGCAGAAGATTTTGTTCAAGAGGGCGATTTGGACGAGGTTACCTTGACAACCAACCCAGAATTACGCAGGAAGGTGCCTTTTGCACTGTTAGTGGAGAGATAATGAGGCACTGCAGCAAGAGGTGACATTGTACCTGTAGTAGCCTCGTCACCTTCAAGTGGTTGTGGCTATTCAATCATTTGTTCCATAGCTTCCTGAAAGTTTGAACTTGTAGATTAGTGTACCAGATAAGTTACTAATGAGACAAAAACAAACAAAGTAGGTTAAACGTTTATACATAACTTATTTTGGTGAACTACTGTAATACATTAGCATGTATTGTAGTGCCAACTACATAATAAAATCACTTTTGGAACATATGTCCATGTAGCATGCTTACTGTATTGTCTATTTCCTCACATTCGTTGACATCTAAGGATAAAGAGACATGGTTTAAAGTAGGGTGAACATAGTATTGTTGGGGAACGTAGTAATTTCAAAAAATTTCCTACGCACACGCAAGATCATGGTGATGGAATAGCAACGAGAGGGGAGAGTGTTTGTCCACGTACCCTCGTAGACCGTAAGCGAAGCGTTATAACAACGCTGTTGATGTAGTCGACGTCTTCACGATCCGACCGATCCAAGTACCGAACGACGGCACCTCCGAGTTCAGCACACGCTCAGCTCGATGACGATCCCCGGCTCCGATCCAGCAAAGCGTCGGGGATGAGTTCCACAAGACGACGGCGTGGTGGCGATGATGATGCTCCACCGCGCTGGGCTTCGCTAAGCTCATGACGATATGACCGAAGTGGAATATGGTGGAGGGGGCACCGCACACGGCTAAGGAACGATCCGTAGATCAACTTGTGTGTCATGGGGTGCCTCCTGCCCGTATATAAAGGAGGGAGGGAGGAGGAGGCCGGCCCTAGGAGGGCGCGCCATGGGGAGTCCTACTCCCACCGGAGTAGGATTCCCCTTCCTAGTCAAACTAGGAGTCCTTCCATGTATTAGGAGTAGGAGACAAGGAAGGGAAGAGAGAGGGAAGGAAGGAGGGGTGCGGCCTCTCCCTAGTCCAATTCGGACTAGGCCATGGGGCGCGCCTGCCCTAGGCAGCCCCTCTCTCTTTCCCGCAGGCCCAATAAGGCCCAATACTTCTCCTCGGCGAATTCCCGTAACTCTCCCAGACTCCGAAAATACCGAATCATTCGAACCTTTCCAAACTCCGAATATAGTCGTCCAATATATCGATCTTTACGTCTCGACCATTTCGAGACTCATCGTCATGTCCCCGATCTCATCCGGGACTCGAACTCCTTCGGTACATCAAAACTCATAAACTCATAATAACCGCCATCGAAACCTTGTTGCGTGCGGACCCTACGGGTTCGAGAACTATGTAGACATGACCTAGAACTATTCTTGGTCAATAACCAATAGCGGAACCTGGATGCTCATATTGGCTCCTACATATTCTACGAAGATCTTTATCGGTCAAACCGCATAACAACATACGTTGTTCCCTTTGTCATCGGTATGTTACTTGCACGAGATTCGATCGTCGGTATCCAATACCTAGTTCAATCTCGTTACTAGCAAGTTTCTTTACTCGTTACGTAATGCATCATTCCGTAACTAACTCATTAGCTACATTGCTTGCAAGGCTTATAGTGATGTGCATTACCGAGAGGGCCCAGAGATACCTCTCCGACAATCGGAGTGACAAAACCTAATCTCGAAATACGCCAACCCAACATGTACCTTTGGAGACACCTGTAGTACTCCTTTATAATCACCCAGATTCGTTGTGACGTTTGGTAGCACCAAAGTGTTCCTCCGTAAACGGAGTTGCATAATCTCATAGTTACAGAACATGTATAAGTCATGAAGAAAGCAATAGCAACATACTAAACGATCAAGTGCTAGGCTAACGGAATGGGTCAAGTCAATCACATCATTCTCCTAATGATGTGATCCCGTTAATCAAATGACAACTCATGTCTATGGCTAGGAAACTTAACCATCTTTGATTCAACGAGCTAGTCAAGTAGAGGCATACTAGTGACACTATGTTTGTCTATGTATTCACACATGTATTATGTTTCCGTTAATACAATTCTAGCATGAATAATAAACATTTATCATGAAATAAGGAAATAAATAATAACTTTATTATTGCCTCTAGGGCATATTTCCTTCAGCCTCCCACTTGCACTAGAATCAATAATCTAGTTCACATCATTATGTGATTCAACACTAATATTCACATCAGTATGTGATTAACACCCATAGTTCACATCGTCATGTGACCAGCACCCAAAGGGTTTACTAGAGTCAATAATCTAGTTCACATCGCTATGTGATTAACACCCAAAGAGTACTAAGGTATGATCATGTTTTGCTCGTGAGAGAATCTTAGTCAACGGGTCTCATTACATTCAGAGCCGTATGTATTTTTGCAAATATTCTATGTCTACAATGCTCGCACGGAGCTACTCTAGCTAATTGCTCCCACTTTCAATATGTATCCAGATTGAGACTTAGAGTCATCTGGATCAGTGTAAAAACTTGCATCGATGTAACTCTTTACGACGGGCTCTTTTATCACCTCCATAATCGAGAAATATTTCCTTAGTCCTCACTAAGGATGTTCTTGACCAATGTCCATGATCTACTCCTAGATCACTATTGTACCCCTTGCCAAATTCAGAGCAAGGTATACAATAGGTCTGTACATAGCATAGCATACTTTATAGAACCTATGATCGAGGCATAGGGAATGACTTTCATTCTTTTTCTATTTTCGCCGTGGTCGGGATTTGAGTCTTACTCAATTTCACACCTTTGCAACACAGACAAGAACTTTTCTTTGACTGTTCCATTTTGAACTACTTCAAAATCTTGACAAGGTATGTACTTGTTGAAAACTTATCAAGCGTCTTGATCTATCTCAATAGATCTTGATGCTCAATATGTAAGCAGCTTCACCGAGGTCCTTCTTTGAAAAACTCCTTTCAAATACTCCTTTATGCTTTGCAGAATAATTCTACATTATTTCCGATCAACAATATGTCATTCACATATACTTATCGAAATGTCAGTAGTGCTCCCACTCACTTTCTTGTAAATACAGGCTTCTCCAAAAGTCTCAGATAAAACCATATGCTTTGATCAAATCATCAAGCATATATTCCAACTCGAGATGCTTGCACTAGTCCATAGATGGATCATTGGAGCTTGCACATTTTGTTAGCACCTTTAGGATTGACAAAACCTTCTGGTTGCATCATATACAACTCTTCTTTAAGAAAACCATTAAGGAATGCAGTTTTGACATTCATTTCCCAGATTTCATAAAATGTGGCAATTGCTAACATGATCCGGACAGACTTAAGCATCACTACGTTGAGAAAATCTCATTGTAGTCAACACCTTGAACTTGTCGAAAACCTTTTTGCGACAAGTCGAGCTTTTGTAGATAGTAACACTACTATCAGCATCTGTCTTCCTCTTGAAGATCCATTTATTTAACTTGACTTGCTGATCATCGAGCAGGTCAACCAAAGTCCACACTTTGTTCTTATATATGGATCCTATCTCAGATTTTATGGCCTCAAGCCATTTCGCGAATCTGGGCTCATCATCGCTTCCTCATAGTCCGTAGGTTCATCATGGTCTAGTAACATGACTTCGAACACGATTACCGTACCACTCTGTGCGGATTTTACTCTGAAGACCTACGAGGTTTGGTAGCAACTTGATCTGAAGTTTTATGACCATCATCATTAACTTCCTCACTAATTGGTGTAGGAATCACCGGAACTGATTTCTGTGATGAACTACTTTCCAATAAGGGAGAAGGTACAATTACCTCATCAAGTTCTACTTTCCTCCCACTCACTTCTTTCGAGAGAAACTTCTTCTCTAGAAAGGATCCATCTTAGCAACGAAAAACTTGCCTTCGGATCTGTGATAGAAGGTGTACCCAATAGTTACCTTTGGGTATTCTATGAAGACACACTTCTCCGATTTGGGTTTGAGCTTATCAGGTGAAAACTTTTTCACATAAGCATCACAACTCCAAAACTTTTAAGAAACGACAGCTTAGGTTTACTGTTAAACCATAGTTCATATGGTGTCGTCTCAACGGATTTAGATGGTGCCCTATTAAACGTGAATGCAGCTGTCTCTAATGCATAACCCCAAAACGATATTGGTAAATCGGTAAGAGACATCATTGATTGCACCATATCAAAATAAAGTACGGTTACGACGTTCGGACACACCATAACGTTGTGGTGTTCCAGGTGGCGTGAGCTGTGAAACTATTCCACTTTGTTTTAATTGAAGACCAAACTCGTAACTCAATTATTCATCTCCACGATCAGATCGCAGAAACTTTATTTTCTTGTTACGATGATTTTCTACTTCACTCTGAAATTCTTTGAACTTTTCAACTATTTCAGACTTATGTTTCATCAAGAAGATATACGCATATCTGCTCAAATCATCTGTGAAGGTCGAAAATAATGATACTTGCCACGAGCATCAACACTCATTGGATCGCATACATCGGTATGTATTATTTCCAACAAGTCAAGAGCTTCGTTCCATTGTTCCGAGAACGGAGTTTTAGTCATCCTGCCCAAAAGGCACGGTTCGCAAGCATCAAATGATTCATAATCAAGTGATTCCAAAAGCCCATCAAGATGGAGTTTCTTCATGCGCTTTACACCAATATGACCTAAACTGCGATTGCCACAAATAAGTTGCACTATCATTATTAACTTTACATCTTTTGGTTTCAATATTATGAATATGTGTATCACGATCGAGATCCAACAAACCATTTTCATTGGGTGTATGACCATAGAAGGTTTTCTTCATGTAAACAGAACAATGATTATTCTCTAACTTACATGAATAACCGTATTGCAATAAACATGATCAAATCATATTATGCTCAACGCAAACGCCAAATAACATTTATTTAGGTTCAACATTAATCCCGAGATAGGGAGTGTGCGATGATGATCATATCAATCTTGGAACTACTTCCAACACTCATCGTCACTTCCCTTCAACTAGTCTCTGCTTATTCTGTAACTTCATTTGAGTTACTAATCTTAGCAACCGAACAAGTATAAAATACTCGGGGCTACTATAAACACTAGTAAGGCACATATCAATAACTCAGTATATCAAATATACCCTTTCACTTTGCCATCCTTCTTATCCACCAAATATTCAGGGCATTTCCGCTTCGGTGACCATTTCCTTTGCGATGTAAGCACTTTCGCCTTTCAGGCTTTGGTCCATCTTTGGTCTTCTTCACGGGAGTGACAACTTGTTTGCCATTCTACTTGAAGTTTCCTTTCTTTCCTTTGCCCTTTTCTTGAAACTAGTGGTCTTGTCAATCATCAACACTTGATGCTCTTTTCTTGATTTCTACCTTCGCCGATTTCAGCATCACGAAGAGCTTGGGAATTACTTTTGTCATCCCTTGCATATTATAGTTCATCACGAAGTTCTACTAACTTGGTGATGGTGACTAGAGAATTCATCAATCACTATCTTATCTCGGAAGATTAACTCCCACTTGATTCAAGCGATTGAAGTACCTGCACAATCTGAGCACATGCTCACTAGTTGAGCGATTCTCCTCCATCTTTTAGCTATAGAACTTGTTGGAGACTTCATATCTCTCAACTCGGGTATTTGCTTGAATATTAACTTCAATTCCTGGAACATCTCATATGGTCCATGACGTTCAAAACGTCTTTGAAGCCCCGATTCTAAGCCGTTAAGCATGGTGCACTAAACTATCAAGTAGTCATCATATTGAGCTGTAACGCCCGGATAATCATGCTACAGTAATCTCACGTTGATGGTGCCACGTCACCTCTGTCACTGTAGATAATCTCGGGTTGAATCAAAGCTGTTTCAAAATTCAATTCAAATTTATGAGGACAATAAAAGTTTTCAAAAATTAAAACTAAAATGTTCGGGGGTTGTCAAATATTACAAAGTTAATTATGGTGTGGTGCACACATTTTTATAAAGTGTCTGAATATTTTAAAATAAATTAAAACAGAAAAGGAAAAATAAGAAAAGAAAAATAAAACAAAAAGGAGAGGGGGAAAAACCCCACAGGCCAAACTGGGCCAAGCCCACCTAGCCCAGCCGGCCAGCCCATGGCCATCCGGCCCACCCCATCACCCCCATAACCCCCCCCGCCTGGGTCGGTGAAACCCTAGCCGACACCCACCGCCCCGATCCCTTCTCCTCCCCGCCGATCTGGATCGGATCCGCCCGATCCGTCGCCCCGATGCCGGCGCCCCACCGCCACCGACGTTCGTCCTCCTCCCTCCTCCCGACCGCCGCGAAGGACAGCGCCCCCGCCGCCGCCCGACGCCCTAAATGCGCCTCGGGACCGACCCGTCTCCCACCTCGCCGGATTCCACATCGCCGCCGAGCGCCTCCCGCCTCCTCCTCTCGCCGGTCGTCCACGGCCGCCCCGAGCTTCGATCTGACGAGACCCTCGCGTCCCCCCCTGTGAGCTCTTCCCCCACCTTCGCTCCCCGATCCCCACGGGGATCGATCCCCTCTCTCTCCTCGTCTCCTCCCGAGCGCCACCGCCGCTCCCGTCGCTGTTCCGGCCGCGCCCGCAGACCTCCCCTCCTCGCGGACCTCCCCCCTGAGCTCCTCCTCGCCTTGGCGCCGCTGGAGGCCCGTGCGAACCGCGCCCCGTCGCGGATCTCGTCGTCGGCGCCCTTCCGGTGACCAAATGGTCACGGGCCGAGCCTTTGTGCTCAGCGCGTCGCGCAGCCCCGCCTTCCTTCCGCCCGAAGCGCGCCGAGTCGCCGTGGTCGCTCTCGCGCCCAACCACCTCACCGCCGATGAGCTCGCCAGCGCTGCTTCCGCCACCACCGCCACAAGAATTACCACCAACCGACGTCGCTGTCTCTCCTGTTCGAACGCACCGCCACAAGCCATTTTGGCAGCGGACGGCGGATTCCGGCGAGGTCCGGCGCCCTCCGCCGAACGCCACCGAGCTCCCCAACGCCGCCGCCGACGTGGCACGACCGGGGACACCCCCTGGGTCACTGACCCGTGGGCCCTAGGGGCCCGGCCGGCCTGTTGACCCGGTCAGCCATGCTGACTAGACCGGCCATGCCAATGACATGGGGGCCCCCCCCAGAACGTTTTTGAAAAAAGAAAAAGGAAAAAGGGAATTAAATAAATATAATTAATAAAAATAAAAATGAATAAAATTAGTTAATTAATTAATTAATTAAGTAAATAATTAATTTAATTAATCCTGATTAATTAACCTAATGTCTAATTAACCTAATTAACTATTGTTAATTAAACTAAACTAGGGTAATTAGTTAACAGTCACTGACTAACGGGACCCACCTGTCAGGTTGACCAAGTCAACCCTGTTGACTGCTGACATCAGCATGACATCATGCTGACGTCATAAATCCATTTTTTGAATTTATTAATTAATTAATTAAATTTCCAGAAATTAATAAAATCTTTATAAAATCATATCTTTTAATCCGTAACTTCGGTTAAAATATTTTCAACATGAAAGTTACTCGAGCGACGGGGCCGAATCCGGATACGCAATCCGCTCGTCCGCCACACCCCCTAACCTATCGAACCCGCAACTTTCCCCTCGGCTCCTCTTCTGAAAACCACGAAACACCGGAATACTTTCCGGATGTTTCTTAACCGTACCTCCTCATACCACGTCGAGGCACGCCTAGCATCGTTACTTGTCATGTCATGCATCGATATGCATCTGTTTACATGTTATTCATTGTTTCTTCCCCTCTTCTCTCCTAGACTACGAGACCGACGCCTGCTTGCCTGCCCAGTTCGCTCTCGGTGTTGACGACCCTCTCTCTTGCCGAGCAACCAGGCAAGCCCCCTTGATCACCAGATATCGCCTACTCTTCTCTATCCTGCTTGCATTAGAGTAGTGTAGCATGTTATCGCTTTCAGATACTCCTATATCGCTGCATAGCTCGTCCTTGTTACTATCAAGTTGTTACCTTACCGCAATCCTAAATGCTTAGTATAGGATGCTAGTACTTTCATCTGTGGCCCTACATTCTTGTCCGTCCGCGTGCTATACTACGGGCCGTGATCACTCGGGAGGTGATCACGGAATATACTATATACTTATACATGATACATGTGGAGACTAAAGTCGGGTCGGCCGGTGGAGCACCATGAGTGGATCTTTGTGGCGGAGCGCAGGCAGGTTGAGACCGCCTAGGAGAGAGGTGGGCCTGGCCTGTTCGGCGTCATGTTACTTAACACGCTTAACGAGATCTTGGTATTTGATCTGAGTTGGCTACTGAGCTTATACGCACTAACCATCTACGCGGGAGTAGTTATGGGTATCCCGCGTCGTGGTATCACCAAAGCACTTCAGACGTCGGCACACGAGCGGCGCTACCGGATTGGACTGAACGCTGCTAGGCTAGGTATGCTTCCGCCGCCCTCGCAACATGCAGTGTGCTCGAGGCGATGGGCCCAGACCCCACGCGCTTAGGTTTAGACCGCGCGTCTTGGCCTCTCTGTTATGCCTAGGTGGGGCTGCGGCGTGTTGATCGTCATGGCGGGCATGACCCAGAAAGTGTGTCCGCCAAATGGGATCAAGCGTCTTTGGGTAAGATGGTGCACCCTGCAGGAAGTTAATCTATTCAATAGCCGTGATCTTGATAACAGGACGACTTGGAGTTGTACCTTGAGCTTATGACAACTAGAACCGGATACTTGATAAAACACACCCTTCCAAGTGCCGATACAACCGTGGTCGCTCTCTCGTGGATATGAGGAGGGATCGCGGGTAGGATTATTGCTATGTGATGTTACTTGGAGGACTTCAGATCGTCCTCTTCTACTGTTGCAAGATAGGTGACCGAAGCGTAGTCTTCGATAAGACTAGCTATCCCCTCTTATTCGGCATTCTGCAGCTTCAGTCCACCGATATGGCCCTTTACACATATATCCATGCATATGTAGTGTAGCTCCTTGCTTGCAGTACTTTGGATGAGTACTCACGGTTGCCTTGTTCCCCTTTTCCCCTACCTCTACTCGATTGCTGCAACCAGCACGATGGAGCCCAAGAGCGAGACGCCACCGTCGATGACGACTACTACACGGAGGTGCCTACTACTACGTGCAGCCCGGCGACGACGACCTGTGAGTAGCTAGGAGGATCCCAGCGGGAGGCTGCGCCTCTTCGATCTCAGATCCCGCTTTGTGCTAGCCATCTTATGGAAACTTATTTAACTTATGTCGTACTCAGATATTGTTGCTTCTCGACTGCCTATGACCGAGCACTTGTATTCGAGCCCTCGAGGCCCCGGCTTGTATTATGATGCTTGTATGACTTATTTTATTTGTAGAGTTGTGTTGTGATATCTTCCGTGAGTCCTTGATCTTGATCGCACACATTTGCGTGCATGATTAGTGTACGATTAAATCGGGGTGTCTGAAGTTGGTATCGAGCCATCGCTTGTAGGAATCCCCTTCCACACTCCTTGGCCGAAGTCGAGTCTAGACATTGCAAAAACTTTTACTAACTTGGCTGTGTGCCTTACGGGCCCATGTCGCGAACGGGTGGTACTAGGATCTTTTACTCCTCGACCTTTACTCTGGGACTCTGAACTCTCTTCTACTCGGGTTAAACGATTTTACTAACTAACACTAGGATCCCGTGACCACATTCACCCCAAAGTTGGATAAAGCCATAGTTGTTTCTTGGAATTGTATTTTGATCAATTTCCACACCGTCATTTGACTCCTTTGAAACGCGTCTTTGTTTTCAGATGGAACCCACGAGGCAGGTCGTGCGCGCCACACGACGACCATTGGTGCCTCGGGATCACTGCGTGCTAGCCGAGATGATGACCTATCTGGGTTATCGCCGCACCTGAGTACACCGCCTATGAGGAGTACCGGGACTTTAACCAGAGCAGCGATGCCGCCATCGTCCACCTCTACTCTCGGGAGTATGACTCCACTCTCGCGGCTGCACACCGCACATGGTGTTGGGGTGACTATCGATATGGCAGTCCACGATGCTGCCTATGCTGCTCGACACGCCTTCGTGGAGAGTATCGGAGTTGGACACCTCCCCTTGTGCACATTGCTATCGCGTCGATGTGGGTGAGGAGGGTTACTACACCGCTGCCTACTTCATCGTCACCAGAGAGCCCTTCTACCATCAGAACTTTGTTCTGCATGCTGATGGGCTGGATCGAGCTAACCGAGCTCTTCGCCACGAGTTGTACATCACCCGTCAGCACCTTTACCGTGCTCTGACGCTCCTGCACCCCTTTGTCCGATCCGGAGAGCTGCCGCGTTCGCGATCTACCCAGCCAGACCGTGATGCCCTGGGTGTCGGTTGGCGACGTGGAGGCTACTCTCCCGCACTTGGCCCTCTTCTGCCACTTGGACGTCGGGTTCAGCACCAGAGTATCCGCGGCCCCAAGGTCACTGACGTGGAGGACTATCCGCTGCCGCACTACCAGCTTTCAGGCTACAGCTACCTCCGCAGCATCGCGGGACTAATGTAGGCCTGCTTGTTAGTGTTAGATGCATTCGTCATGAGCTCAAGCGTGCGCCTATGATGTCTTAGTCTATGTAATCAACTCGTGTACGAACTCTATGCATGATCCCTTTGTAAGATATGCCAACTACTATGTAGTTTCTATCGTGCTGCTTTCATTATGCATGTTTCATCATGAATGATTCTTGTCCTGCGCATAATTTCTCAAATGCTGAACTACCCTGTTATATATTAGCGGGATGGTTAGACCAGCTGGTCGTGGTCGTGGTGGCAACTTCCCACCACCGCTGAGTACATGGCTGGTATGATCCAACAACTTGAGATGAATCGCCAGCTCATGGAAAACACGATGGCTCAGCTTCCTCGCCCCAATATGAACCAAAGCCCAAACACAACAACTCGCAGGATTTCATACGCTGAACCCCAGTGAACCGCAGCTCAACCTAGCATTTGGATGTCGATGATCGCTCCGTGACATCACCTATGAGATGGAGTCTGCTGATGTAGCCCTCGCCAGCTATGTCACTTTTGCTTCCTTCTTCTGAAGGGACCCGCAGCTCAATGGTGGGACAGCCTCAGCGTACTCGCCATTGGAACACTCATCACCGGCGGACTTCCAAGCTGCTTTCCGTGCCCGCTTCATCCTCAAGGGTCATGGACCGAAGAAGCGTGAGTTCCGTAACCTCACCCAAGGCAACAAGACTGTTGAAGCTTATCGTGAGAGTTCTGGACTTATCTCGCTATCTTTGAAGAGGTTATTGCGATCGATGCATGCGACAAGAGAAGTTCCGTGACGGCCTTCAAGTCGACATCAAGCTCGCACTTCTAGTGCACGACTTTGCTGATTTCGCCACCTTGGTGAACAAAGCTATCAATGTCGAAACTGGTCTGCAGGAACACCAGAGCTCTAACAAAGCGCACCGTGACACGGGCTCATCTTGGGCCCGTCCTCGCAGAAGCGCAAGATATGGATTCCCAACAAGTATGTACCAAATTAATGCACTGCTCCAAGATGAGCTATGTCAAGCACCTCGTCCGCCTACTTCAACTAAGCAGCCAAAGCTTCCAGCTCCACCACCCTGTGCTCTGTTCCCACCCCCAATAATGGCTTGTGCTTCAAAGCGGACAACCAGGGCACCGTGCTAGAGAATGCAACCGAACTGAATCACCGGCCCTTCCAGCAGCTGGCCGTGGAAACACCCAGCCCCGCAACAACACCGCCAAGCCTTATGGTCGAAGTTCAAGCCAACCACGTTGACTGAACGAAGCTCAAGACCAACCTGCTCATCGTGATGGGTACACTTCTCGTAAATTCAGTACCAAAGATGCGTTCTATTTGATACAGTGCATCGCATTCATTCATGTCGGAAGATTTTGCATTCATGCATGGCATTAAAAGTGAAGACATGAATGCTTCACTATTAGTACACACCCCGCTGGCCAATGTCGAACCTCCATGATTTGCAACGACGTCCCGTTGAAATCAAGGACTGGAATTCCTTGTCTCTCCCATCGTCTTCAAGTCTTGTAGCATTGACCTCATTCGGGAATGAATTGGTTAAAGGCGATATCGCTTCCATAGTTCGCGCCACAAAAGACCGTCCATCTGCTACACCCTTCGATGAAATAGTCACTTACCAAGCTCATCGGTGCAAAATGCCGAGGCAAGGCTCTATGCATTGAATGCCTTGAGCGCTGCACCACTCGAGGGCATTGAAAACATTCCTGCTGTTCGCGACTTCCGGACGCCTTTCTGAAGAACTTCCAGGATTCCCCGCTAGAGCTGTCGAATTCGTCATCGACTTGAAACCAGCACCACTCCTATAGCCAAGCGACCCTACAAGATGCCGCCACATGAACTCCTTGAGCTCAAGGAGGAAATCGACAAATCTCTTCAAAGTGGTTTCATTCGCCCAAGTTGCTCTCCTTGGGGAGCACCTTCTCTCTTTGTTAAGAAGAAGGATGGGACAAACCGATTGGTCCAAGACTACCGTCCTATAAATCAAGCTACCATTCAGAATAAGTATCCTCTTCCTCGGATCAATGATCTGTATGATCAACTGGCTGGTTCGTCAGTGTTCTCGAAACTCGACTTGAGGTTGGGTTACCACCAGATCCGTGTTCATGAGGAGGATATCCCCAAGACCGCATTTGTTACTTGTTATGGTTCATACGAGTACACCGTCATGCCTTTCGGCTTAACCAATGCTCCAGCCACCTTCTCTCGCTTTGATGAACTATATATTCATGGATTACCTCGACAAGTTAAATGCGTGGTTTATCCGGATGATATCCTGATATTTTCCAAGAATGAAGAAGAGCATGTTGAACATCTTCGTCTTGTCTTTGGAAAAGCTACGAGAGCATCAACTTTATGCCAAGTTCTCCAAATGTGAATTCGGCTTCCGAAGTGACCTATCTCGGCACGTCATCTCTAAGGATGGTATTGCCGTCAACCCCGAAAGAGTTCAGGCTATTCTCGATTGGACTCCTCCAAGAACGTTAAGCAAGTCGGTTTTCTCGGTCTCGCCACTATTGCCGTCGATTAGTGAGAACTTCTCCAAGATTGCCAGCCTCGACTAACTTTGTTGCATAAGGCGTCAAGTTCCAATGGAAAGATAAATGTCGGGAAAGTTTCCGGGCACTCAAAGACAAGTTGACTTCGCCCCATGCTAGCTCCTCCCGATACTAAGAAGAACTTCGTCATTTATCGCGACGCTTCCGTCGGGATTAGGCGGTGTCCTAATGCAAGAGCGCAAAGTGGTTGCTTATGCCTCTCGACAATTGCGCCCTCACGAAGAGAACTACCCAGTTCACGACCTCGAACTTGCTGCTGTCATTCATGCGCTAAAGCGAAGGCGACATTACCTACTCGGTAATCGCTGCGAGATCTTCACCGACCACCAAAGTCTGAAGTATCTGCTTACTCAGCCAGACCTGAACCTCCGTCGGCGAGATGGATGGAGACTGCAGACTTTGATTTGGGTATTTCCTATACGCCGAGCAAGGCTAATGTAATGGCTGATGCCTTGAGCCGCAAGTCTTCTTGCAACCACCTTCGAGTTCACAAAGTTCAGCCCCACTTGTTGAAGAATTCAGTAAAGTGAACCTCCATATTGTTCCTCCGGGTGCACTCGTTCCCCCTCCTCCGGAGTTCCATAAGATGAATCTCCGTGTTGTTTCCTGTGGTTCCCTCTATACCTGGCTGTTGAACCCGATCTCGTGGGCACCATAAAGACAATGCAGGGATATGACTCAAGTCTACAAGATTAAGCGCGACCGAAAGAAGGAAATCCCTCATTCTTCACTCAAGGTCGATGATGGCGCCTTGTACTTCAAAGGCCACCTAGTGGTGCCGTGTAAGAAGGAAAACCTGAATATGACTCGGGAGGTTATGAAAGAAGCTCATGATACGCCTCTATGTATCCATCCCGGTAGTACGAAGATGTATCAAGACATTCGCCGAGATTACGTGGTCTAATATGAAGCAAGACATTGCTCGCTATGTTGCTTTGAGTGTGACGCTTGCCGTCCTATCAAAGCGTAACATCAAAGGCCTCTGGAACTCGCAACCTATCTCTATTCCTGAATGGAAATGGGACCATGTTGAAATGGACTTCGTCCTTTGGATTTCCCAAATCGCAGAAAGGTAATGATGCTATTCTTGTCGTCATTGACCGGCTTTCTAAAGTTGCTCATTTTCTGGCGGTCAAAGAAACGATCACTGCTAGTCAGCTTGCAACGCTCTATATGTCCAGAATTGTTTCACTTCACGGTATTCAACTGGTTATCAGCTCGGACCGTGGCAGCTTATTCACTTCAAGATTCTGGGCAAGTTTTCAAGAAGCTATGGGTACTCATTTATCTTTCAATAATGCGTTTCATCCATGATCACAAGGGCAAGTTGAGCGTGTCAACCAAGTTCTCAAGACATGCTTCGAGCTTGTGCTATTTCCTTCGGCAAGAAATGGGAGGAATCTCTCCCGTATGCTGAGTTCTCTTATAATAATAGCTATCAAGCTAGTCGAAGATGGCCCCTTCAAGTGTTATATGGACGAAAGTGCGAACCCTCTGAACTGGTCGAAATCGGGAACGTCCACTCTTGGTCGGATATTATCCAACATGCCAAGAACAAGTCCGCATTATTCGCGAGAATCTCAAGACTGCTCATTCACGTCAAAAGAGTAACTATGACCGACATCATAAAGACATGGTCTATCAACTTTGGCGAAAAGGCCTATCTTCGCGTTCGCCAATGAAGGGTGCTCACCGCCGGATCAAGGGCAAGCTAGCTCCTCGCTATATTGGCCCATTCACTATTCGGAAAGGCGTGGAAAAGTGGCATATCAATGGAGCTTCCGTGAACCTTTCTCGGGTTCACGATGTGTTCCACGTGTCACAACTCCGACGCTGCTTCAAGGACCCAATCCGAGCGATGGACCATGAAGTGCTCGAATTGCAACAGACCTCTCCTATAAAGAGCATCCGGTCCGCATTCTCGACCAAGCTGAACGCCGCACACGTCGGAAGGCGATCAAGTTCCTCAAAGTCCATGGTGAATCACTCAAGACGGCCACACAGGAACGCGAGGATCGTCTTGAGATGAATACCCGCACTCTTTCCTTCTACCTCCTAAATCTCGGGCGAGATTTCTTGTAGTGGAGGAGATTTGTAACGCCTGGATAATCATGCTACAGTAATCTCACGTTGATGGTGCCACGTCACCTCATCACATCAGAGATAATCTCGGGTTGAATCAAAGCTGTTTCAAAATTCAATTCAAATTTATGAGGACAATAAAAGTTTTCAAAAATTAAAACTAAAATGTTAGGGGTTGTCAAATATTACAAAGTTAATTATGGTGTGGTGCACACATTTTTATAAAGTGTCTGAATATTTTAAAATAAATTAAAACAGAAAAGGAAAAATAAGAAAAGAAAAATAAAACAAAAAGGAGAGGGGGAAAAACCCCACAGGCCAAACTGGGCCAAGCCCACCTGGCCCAGCCGGCCAGCCCATGGCCATCCGGCCCACCCCATCACCCCCATAACCCCCCCCCGGTCGGTGAAACCCTAGCCGACACCCTCCCCCGATCCCTTCTCCTCCCCCCGCCGATCTGGATCGGATCCGCCCGACCCGTCGCCCCCGCCACCACCGTTCGTCCTCCTCCCCTCCTCCCGACCCGGCCTTGACCGCCCCAAGGACGCCCTGCCGCATGCCCGGCGCCCCTCGTCGCCTCGGGACCGACCCCGTCTCCCACCTCGCCGGATTCCACATCGCCGCCGAGCGCCTCCCCGCCCTCCTCCTCGCCGGTCGTCCACGGCCGCCCCCGAGCTCAGTACCGAGACCCTACGCGTCCCCACCGTGAGCTCTTCCCCCCCCCGCTCTCCGATCCCCACAGGGATCGATCCCTCTCCCTCGTCTCCTCCCGAGCGCCACCGCCGCTCCCGTCGCCGATTCGGCCGTGCCCAGATCCCTCCCTCGCGGACCTCCCCCCGAGAGCTCCTCCTCGCCTAAGCGCCGCTCGGAGGCCCGTGCGAACCGCGCCCCGTCGCGGATCTCGCCGCTGGCGCCCTTCCGGTGACCAAATGGTCACGGGCCGAGCCTTGTGCTCAGCGCGTCGCGCAGCCCCCAGCCTTCCCGTTAGCCCCCTTCTCCTCCCCCGCCGATCTGGATCGGGATCCGCCCGATCCTGTCGCCCCGATCCGGCGCCCCCACCGCCACCGACGTTCGTCCTCCTCCCTCCTCCCGACCGCCGCGAAGGACACGGCGCCGCCCCCCAAGACGCCCGGCGCCCCTCGTCGCCTCGGGACCGACCCGTCTCCCACCTCGCCGATTCCACATCGCCGCCGCGCCTCGCCCTCCTCCTCGCCCGGTCGTCCACGGCCGCCCCGAGCTCAATCCGAGACCCTCTGCGTCCCCGTGAGCTCTTCCCCCACCTTCGCTCCCGATCCCCACGGGATCGATCCCTCTCCCTCGTCTCCTCCGAAGCGCCACCGCCGCTCCCGTCGCCCAGTTCGGCCGCCCGTACCTCCCCTCCTCGCGGACCTCCCCCCAGAGCTCCTCCTCGCCTTGGCGCTGGGAGGCCCGTGCGAACCGCGCCCCGTCGCGGATCTCGTCGTCGGCGCCCTTCCGGTGACCAAATGGTCACGGGCCGAGCCTTTGTGCTCAGGCCGTCGCGCAGCCCCCCAGCCTTCCGTTAGCCCGAAGCGCGCCGAAGTCGCCGTGGTCGTCTCGCGCCCGAACCACCTCACCGCCGATGAGCTCGCCAAGGCTGTTTCCGCCACCACGCCACAAGCAACCACCACCAACCGACGTCGTCGTCTCCCGTTCGAACGCACCGCCATGCCATTTTGGCCGCGGACGGCGGATTCCGGCGAGGTCGGCGCCCCTCCGCCCTGAACGCCACCGAGCTCCTCAACGCCGCCGCCGACGTGGCACGACCAGCCACCTCAGGTCATCGACCAGGGGCCCTAGGGGCCCGCCGCCTGTTGACCCGGCCACCATCTTGATCGACCGCCATGCCAATGACATGGGCCCCCGAACGTTTTGAAAAAAGAAAAGGAAAAAGGAATTAAATAAATATAATTAATAAAATAAAATGAATAAAATTAATTAATTAATTAATTAATTAATTAATTAATTTAATTAATCTGATTAATTAACCTAATGTCTAATTAACCTAATTAACTACCGTTAATTAAACTAAACTAGGGTAATTAGTTAACAATCACCGACTAACGGACCCACACTGTCAGTTGACCAAGTCAACCTGTGATCGCCGACGTCGGCATGACATCATGTCGACGCTATAAATCCATTTTCAATTAATTAATTAATTAATTAAATTTCCGAAATTAATAAAATCTTTAAAAAATCATATCTTTTAATCCGTAACTTCGATTAAAATATTTTCAACATGAAAGTTACTCGAGCAGCGACGGCCGAATCCGGATCGCAGTCCGCTCGTCGCCACACCCCCTAACCTATCGAACCCGCAACTTCCCCCTCCGGCTCCTCTGCCCGAAAACACGAAACACCGGGAATACTTTCCCGGATGTTTCCCCCCTTAACCGGTACCTCCTCATACCACGTTAGGGCACGCCTAGCATCGTTACTTGTCATGTCATGCATCGATATGCATCTGTTTACATGTTATTCATTGTTTCTTCCCCTCTTCTCTCCTAGACTACGAGACCGACGCCGCTGCTTTGCCAGGTTAAGTCTCACGGTGTTGACGACCCTCTCTCTTGCCAGAGCAACCAGGCAAGCCCCCCTTGATCACCAGATATCGCCTACTCTTCTCTATCCTGCTTGCATTAGAGTAGTGTAGCATATTATTGCTTTCAGATACTCCTATCTTTCCGCATAGCCTGTCCTTGTTACTCTCATTGTTACCTTACCGCAATCCTAAATGCTTAGTATAGGATGCTAGTACTTTCATCTGTGGCCCTACATTCTTGTCCGTGCGCGCTGTGCTATACTCGGGCCGTGATCACTCGGGAGGTGATCACGGAATATACTATATACTTATACATGATACATGTGGAGACTAAAGTCGGGTCGGTGGTGGAGCACCCGCGAGTGGATCTTTGTGGCGGAGCGACAGGGCAGGTTGAGACCGCCTAGGAGAGAGGTGGGCTGGCCTGTTCGGCGCTCGTGGTTACTTAACACGCTTAACGAGATCTTGGTATTTGATCTGAGTTGGCTCTGAGCTTATACGCACTAACCATCTACGCTGGAGTAGTTATGGGTATCCCGGCGTCGTGGTATCACCAAGCACTTCAGACGTCGGCGACGAGCGGCGCAGGCCGGATTGGATGAACGCCGCTAGGCTAGGTGCGCTTCGGCCGCCCTCATAACGTGCAGTGTGTGCTCGAGGCGATGGGCCTGCACTGCGGCGCTTAGGTTTAGACCGGCGTCTTGGCCTCTCTTATGCCTAGGTGGGGCTGCGGCGTGTTGATCTTCCGCGCCGGGCATGACCCAGAAAGTGTGTCCGCCAAATGGGATCAAGCGTCTTTGGGTAAGATGGTGCACCCTGCAGGAAGTTAATCTATTCGAATAGCCGTGATCTTGATGAATGGGACGACTTGGAGTTGTACCTTGAGCTTATGACAACTAGAACCGGATACTTGATAAAACACACCCTTCCAAGTGCGGATACAACGGTGGTCGCCTCTCTCGTGGATATGAGGAGGGATCGCGGGTAGGATTATTGCTATGTGATGTTACTTGGAGGACTTCAGATTGTCCTCTTCTACTGTTGCAAGATAGGTGACCGAGCGTAGTCTTGATAAGACTAGCTATCCCCTCTTATTACGGCATTCTGCAGCTCACCCATCGATATGGCCCTTTATACATATATCCATGCATATGTAGTGTAGCTCCTTGCTTGCAGTACTTTGGATTAGTACTCACGGTTGCCTTGTTCCCCTTTTCCCCTACCTCTACTCGATTGCTGCAACTGCACGATGGAGCCAGGAGCGACGCCACCGTCGATGGCGACTACTACACGGAGGTGCCTACTACTACGTGCAGCCCGCGGACGACGACCGGGAGTAGCTAGGAGGATCGAGCAGGAGGCTGCGCCTCTTCGATCTGATCCCGGTTTGTGCAAGCCATCTTATGGAAACTTGTTTAACTTATGTCTGTACTCAGATATTGTTGCTTCCGCTGACTCGTCTATGACCGAGCACTTGTATTCGAGCCCTCGAGGCCCCTGGCTTGTATTATGATGCTTGTATGACTTATTTTATTTGTAGAGTTGTGTTGTGATATCTTCCCGTGAGTCCTTGATCTTGATCGTACACATTTGCGTGCATGATTAGTGTACGATTAAATCGGGGGCGTCACATGAGCTAGCCAAACGTTCATAGCGTCTGCATCTGCTCCTACAATAGTTTTGTCACCTAGCGGTGCATTAAGGACATAATTCTTCTGTGTAGCAATGAGGATAAACCTCAGATCACGGATCCAATCTGCATCATTGCTACTAACATTTTTCAATACAATTTTCTCTAGGAACACATATAAAAACATAGGGAAGCAAAAACATAGGGAAGCAACAACGCGAGTTATTGATCTACAACATAATTTGCAAAATACTACCAGGACTAAGTTCATGATAAATTAAAGTTCAATTAATCATATTACTTTAGAACTCCCACTTAGATAGACATCCCTCTAATCTTCTAAGTGATTACGTGATCCATATTAACTACACCATGTCCGATCGTCACGTGAGATGGAGTAGTTTCAACGGTGAACATCAATATGTTGATCATATCTACTATATGATTCATGCTCGACCTTCGGTCTCCGTGTTCCGAGGCCATATCTCGTTATATGCTAGGCTCGTCAAGTTTAACTTGAGTATTCGCGTCGCAACTGTTTTGCACCGTTGTATTTTTACGTGAGCCTATCACACCCGATCATCACGTGGTGTCTCAAAGACGAAGAACTTTCGCATAGCGGTGCATACTGTGGAGAACACTTCTTGATAATTTTAGTGAGAGATCATCTTAAAATGCTACCGTCAATCAAAGCAAGATAAGATGCATAAAGGATAAACATCACATGCAATCAATATAAGTGATATGATATGGCCATCATCATCTTGTGCTTGTGATCTCCATCTCGAAGCACCGTCATGATCACCATTGTCACCGGTAGCGACACCTTGATCTCCATCGTAGCATCGTTGTCGTCTCGCCAACTATTGCTTCTACGACTATCGCTATCGCTTAGTGATAAAGTAAAGCAATTACATGGCTTTTGCATTTCATACAATAAAGCGACAACCATATGGCTCCTGCCGATTGCCGATAACTTCGGTTATAAAACATGATCATCTCATACAATAAATATAGCATCACGTCTTGACCATATCACATCACAACATGCCCTGCAAAAACAAGTTAGGCGTCCTCTACTTTGTTGTTGCAAGTTTTACGTGGCTGCTACGGGCTGAGCAAGAACCGTTCTTACCTCGCATCAAAACCACAGCGATAGTTTGTCAAGTTGGTGCTGTTTTAACCTTCGCAAGGACCGGGCGTAGCCACACTCGGTTCAACTAAAGTGAGAGAAACAAACACCCGCGGTCACCTTTAAGCAGCGAGTGCTCGGCGGTGAAACCAGTCTCGCGTAAGCGTCTGGCGTAATGTCGGTCCGGGCGCTTCATCTCACAATACCGCTGAACCAAAGTATGACATGCTGGTAAGCGGTATGACTTATATCGCCCACAACTCACTTGTGTTCTACTCGTGCATATGACATCAACGCATAAAACCAGGCTCGGATGCCAGCGCCGGGTAGCGTAGTAATTTCAAAAATTTCCTACGCACACGCAAGATCATGGTGATGGCATAGCAACGAGAGGGAGAGTGTATGTCCACGCACTGTGAGACCGTGGCGGAAGCGTTATAACAACGCGGTTGATGTAGTCATACGTCTTCACGATCCGACCGATCCAAGTACCGAGCGCACGGCACCTCCGAGTTCAGCACACGTTCAGCTCGATGGCGATCCCCGGCTCCGATCCAGCAAAGCGTCGGGGATGAGTTCCACAAGACAACGGGCGTGGTGGCGATGATGATGCTCCACCGGCGCGAGGCTTCGCCTAAGCTCATGACGATATGACCGAAGTGGAATATGGTGGAGGGGCACCGCTGCACGCTAAGGAACGATCCGTAGATCAACTTGTGTGTCATGGGGTGCCCCCCTGCCCCTCAGATATAAAGGAGGGAGGGAGGAGGAGGCCGGCCCTAGGAGGGCGCGCGTGGGGAGTCCTACTCCCACCGAGTAGGATTCCCCTTTCCTAGTCCAACTAGGAGTCCTTCCATGTATTAGGAGTAGGAGACAAGGAAGGGGAAGAGAGAAGGAAGGAAGGAGGGTGCGGCCTCCCCTAGTCAATCGGACTAGGCCATGGGGGCGCGACCTGCCCTAGGCAGCCCTCTCTCTTTCCAGGCCCAATAAGGCCCAATACTTCTCCCGGCGAATTCCGTAACTCTCGGTACTCCGAAAATACCGAATCATTGGAACCTTTCCAAACTCGAATATAGTTGTCCAATATATCGATCTTTACGTCTCGACCATTTCGAGACTCCTCGTCATGTCCCCGATCTCATCCGGACTCCGAACTCCTTGGTACATCAAAACTCATAAACTCATAATATAAGCACATCGAAACCTTAAGCGTGCGGACCCTACGGGTTCGAGAACTATGTAGACATGACCTAGAACTATTCTTGGTCAATAACCAATAGCGGAACCTGGATGCTCATATTGGCTCCTACATATTCTACGAAGATCTTTATCGGTCAAACCGCATAACAACATACGTTGTTCCTTTGTCATCGGTATGTTACTTGCCCGAGATTCGATCGTCGGTATCCAATACCTAGTTCAATCTCGTTACTGGCAAGTCTCTTTACTCGTTACGTAATGCATAATTCCGTAACTAACTCATTAGCTACATTGCTTGCAAGGCTTATAGTGATGTGCATTACCGAGAGGGCCCAGAGATACCTCTCCGACAATCGGAGTGACAAAACCTAATCTCGAAATCGCCAACCCAACATGTACCTTTGGAGACACCTGTAGTACTCCTTTATAATCACCCGATTCGTTGTGGCGTTTGGTAGCACCAAAGTGTTCCTCCGTAAACAGGAGTTGCATAATCTCATAGTTACAGGAACATGTATAAGTCATGAAGAAAGCAATAGCAACATACTAAGCGATCAAGTGCTAGGCTAACGGAATGGGTCAAGTCAATCACATCATTCTCCTAATGATGTGATCCCGTTAATCAAATGACAACTCATGTCTATGGCTAGGAAACTTAACCATCTTTGATTCAACGAGCTAGTCAAGTAGAGGCATACTAGTGACACTATGTTTGTCTATGTATTCACACATGTATTATGTTTCCGGTTAATACAATTCTAGCATGAATAATAAACATTTATCATGAAATAAGGAAATAAATAATAACTTTATTATTGCCTCTAGGGCATATTTCCTTCAAGTATGACATCATTCATATCATGGGCAAACAAATATAAAACAAACATGCTATTTTATCATTGTGTGCGCACGTGAACATAACAACTAGATTACAGATCAAGACCAAAAGAATATCCTTCATCTCTTTTAAACCATGTAAGGTGAAATGATACGTTAAGACAACTGTGAATAAAAGTGAACAGAGTAACTTACATTGGCTGCAAACCAAGTAGTTAAATGAACACATCACAGTACCAATCAGTTCAAGGCAGGAGGAGTAAGGACTTACAACAGCGGCTTGAACTGGTGTGCTCATGTCCTTCATCTTGCTGGTGTGGCAATCCTTGAAGATTTGCACTGCATTCGGTTCAAGTTCTTTTTGGTCCGCACGGGATTTCCTCTGTATTTGGAACAAGTCAATATAGATACGATAATATGGCACAAAAAAGAAGAAGGAAGTAGCAGCTATTTACAAGAGCCTCGCGATGTGCAATATAGCTACGAGATCCTCGTTATCATTGGAATTTCACTTTAGAACAGTTGGTTTTGTTCTTCAAACAGTTAGCCTAGAAGAAGATACACTTGTAAGGCACATACATAAATACAAGTTCAATATGTGGTCTGATCAAATACATATAGCCTACCTGATACTTTGGATCAAACCAGTGCTTAACATGGGTTGTCCAGTCTTCATCTGTAATATACTAGTTGACCCGTTGTGCCAAATGGCGCAGAGACCTGCTGAAGACATGTTGTCGATGAAAATAGTTTCATGTTGCAAGAACCTTCAACTAAATCATGCTATTTTTTTAAACATGTTTATTACGTTGTTAAATAATAGTCTGGGAAAAGGGAAACTTTGCATAATATGAATATGTTCAGTTTGAAAATATGGGCACTATGATGAGAGAGTAAAGTTGGCATGGTTGTATTTTTTTAGCAAGTTTGAAAACATGGTTATCATGATGAGAAACATGGCCATGCATATTTTTCCTGCAAAAAAAGGGAAAAAGATAAGAAACCTAAGAAAAAAAAAACATGGTTTAGTTGATTTTGTTACGCCAAATGGCGTAGAGACCTGCTGATTCCATGCTAGCGATGAAAAGAAATCCATGGTTTAGTTGAATTTGTTATGGGCAAGCACATATGACAACAAATTTAATCTCTCTTAGTTGGGAAAAATGGGGGCTTATTGTCTACAATAGATGTATATACATATTTAAATTTGATAGCAGAGTTCTATTTGAAACAAAATCAATGTAGCAAAACTAACCCCCTTTAAATGTCTATAATTTAATAGCGGCACGATTTTATTGTCTTAATGAGATGTATATACACATTCTAATTTTGTAGCACAAAGTCACATCCAAAATCATGCCGCTGAAAATACATGCATCTTTTTTAATCCATGTGCGCATTGTAAAAAACATGTTTTAGCTATGGGCATGCACATACCGTAACAAATTTAATCCCCTTTAGTAAAAACATATAGGTTTATTGTCTACAATAAGATGTACATGCACAATTTACTTTGGTAGCGTGCAGTCTCATTCAAAACAACGTCGCGTTGAAAATATATGTTTTTTTCAAGAATCTTTTGTTTGAGCAAGTACGCGGGGTAAGAATTTAGACCCTTCTATAAGAGTACATATCTTCTTGCCTAAGAACATATGTATAATTATGCTATTTTAGAAAGTGTAGTGTTTCTATCAGCTTTGTTTCTGTGTGTTTGAAAAAAGAGAGTACTTATGTGCCATATTTCAAAGCAGTCGTATGGCAGCCAGTTCATTGACACTTATTTATCCCTTCTTCCTCGAGAGCTTCGTTCGATCGAGACAAAACTGCTAAGTAGTACTTCTATCATCTCAATAATTGAAGAACAATAACATTTCTCTATATCTCGTACAATAATAACATCATTTATAGTACATTTTGTCAAGCAACCAATTAGCAGAAGAACAGTAACATTTCTCTCTATCTTGAGTTCCACATATGGGATAATTAATATATCGCCTTGTATGGATGGCTTCACTCAAAACAATACATATGCCTTCTATTTATTTTCCTGACAAATGACCATCAGATGAATCAATCAAATAGGAGGAATTGGGGAGCATTTCAAACCAAAACAAAGAATTGATCCTAACTACTAAAGTGCAGCAGCTTTAAAGCCTCTGAATTATTTTGCTCCTACTCCACCAGGAAAGTGCAGGCCTTCAAGAACCAAAAGATTTAAGAGTGGAACTAAAAGAACAGCAGTCCAAATCCTCGTAAGCCATGTTGTTTATATCCTTAAACCCAACAAATGATTGTGGAATAATAACCTTGATCTTATTCAACTCCTCAGCTAAATTCCATCTTCTTCCCTTCATCCTCAGATGTGCACACGTCAAGTACAATTCGAATTGAACAATACCATGCATTGCTTTCAGTTTAAGCTGTCCATATAAGTAAAGCAGCAGGTCAATCACAAGAACCGAATAAAGAGATATTATCCAACTAATATATAAACGACGAATCATGAAGAGATAGTACAATTTCTCCTCGCACACACAAACAAAAAATCCTAAAATAACTTAGCTACAAATTATGAAGCAAGTAGGCCCTTAGATTCACACAATTTTAACATCAAGCACATGTTAAATGGTATACTCATCACTATACAGAGTACATAAATCGCATCAACTACCAATTTAAACGAAAATAGCCAAAAAAAACTCAGTAGGAAAACTAACACAATGCAGACCATGATTTACTTGGCATTATAACAAATCATACAGATTCAATCTTTGCTCAATGAAAACTGAGGAAGAACTCTATAACTATCCTAATCTGCAATGATCATTGCATGATATCAATATTCCTCTTTTACAGAACTAAATTTCGACAACCATGTAAGCTCTAAACATTGTTCTTGATTAAAAGGACAAAAGGATAAACAAATGGAATAAGTCTCCTTTGGGTAATTTGGAACTGGTCATAGATTATGCTAGTATGACCTCTTTTAATAGTCTTTGTAATCTCATGCTGTCGACGGATTTTTTATAAACACCAAACATCACTCCGCATTGAAATCTCTAAACACCAATTCATCTAACTAATCGAGCAAGTAGCAGTCCTGCGCACCAAACGCCTAAACACCAATTCAGCTATCCATATTATATACATCTCTGCTACTACAAAATCTAAAAAAAAATCTGGACTCTCGTAACATCGTCACGGAACCTTGAACCAAGCAAGGAAAGAAGCAAAGCACTTTGTTTTATAGATTCTATAAAAAACACTTAAGGATGGTGTAGCTAAGCGGAACAACAAAGATAAATATTTTAAAATGATTGAACAAGCTTTCGGTGTCCAACTCCTGTTACCCAAGTGAAGTAAATTTTTACTGTCCAGGTTGGTCGTTAAGTTAATAATAAATCGAGTATAGCTATATGATAACATTATCACCTCTTATTTCAATTGGTGTGTGTACCTCAGGTCAGATGCATGCCTTTGATTCCTTTGATAGTTTTTTGTCCTGTTGATTAGAATTAGTCGCAGGCATAGTTAATAACTGAACTGTAGTGGCAGCGAGTTTGCTTGAATGGCCTGGCCTAGTGGCTAGGCTGACTGGTGGTGTAAGTTTAGGAATGAATTCACTTCTTTAACAAAATAGGAAAGGTGTGGTTTATAGCATGAGGAATCAATGCAAGAAATTAAACTGCTTTCCAAGGAACCATTATTTAGGACAAAAATAACTGCAGCTAAGAATTATTATCTGTACATAGGTCCCAAAAAATATGAATCTGGTAACAGAAATACCTTGCAATATTTGTAGTGCATACTTCAAATAACAAATTTCTTCCTTAGTCATGCAAGAATGCACAAAGCTCTTTCGCTTGCCGATGAGCAACCTTACTAACGGTCCGACAAATCAAAAGAAAATATTGATTTAAGGAGGAGAAAAAAACAGCAAAAACATTTAGATATTGACATAGGCATAGCTTGCGATGATTACGAAATGAGATACAAATGGGAGCGGCCAACTATTTGTTCTTACACCGAGCAGACCACCTCAACACATCGTCAAGACTACCTAACACCAAGTTAACATGGAGATAAATGCTTATTGACGGAAAGTGAAATGTCCTGCGTGGAATAGAAACAACAGGCTGATTATGTAAGAAAAGGCCAACATGTCTGTTTAAAAATAGACCAGAGAGTAGACAGATCGTCCATATGCACTCACCATGCCGTTAGAAATGCAGAAACGATCTTGCAGACACTCCACAACACCAAAGGCCCAATAGGCACCACAATGACCCTGCCATTGTTAACCAATGCATACTAACTTGAGCATTTGATAAACAAAGCTAGCTCTACACAAATATTAGAGTTCTAGAATACTGTAGCCAGTGCAGTATAAATCAAATTGATGAAAGTTAACATGTTAATCATATCTATATTTAGAAGAGCATCCAAATCAAACCTGGAATGTCGTCTAACTGGAGAAGGTTCAGGTGAATAAGATGTGAGTAAAGAGATAATATTTAAAAATCAGATGAAAGGCTATAATATATGAATTAAATGAACTGCTTTATACTTACAGGGGTAATGAGACCTTGGGGATCTTGACAGCGACTGCCTTCTTCTGTAGTTTCCATCCATATGCCTACCACTATATCAGCAGAGGCAAAAATATATCCTTTGGTTATTTCAGATTTGATATTTACTACCCTACCTAGTGCCTAAGTAAAAAACAGTCGTATGTTCCTTGATCTTGTTACGAGCGCATTTCTTGTGGGGTTTTTCTATTCTCCTCGGCAAAAACTATTGTAATCTCTCGACCGCAAATAACTTGACGATTCATTTCTTGGTTAGCATATGCAGCATCCTCAGGGTGGTGGAATTTCACAAACCCAAAACCACGTAATTCCCTAGAAATATATATCAATTTGACCAATGATCAAGAAACTACTTGTTATTCAACAACAAAAAACATTTCCTGGAAAATATATACCAATTTTATGAATGCAATAAACTACTTGTTATTCAACAACAAAAAATCAACAGCTAAAATAAATTTTATAGCAATAGTTACTGAACCTAGCTTGGGAGCAGGCCACCGCCGTTGGCCACCGTTGTGCCTCTTGGCGGCTGGATCCACCCCTGTTGTGGTTGTCGGCATCGATGGAAAGCAGTGTGGCTTGGAGCAGCATGCCACCGTCAACCATAAAAAGTATTACAGCTTCCGCTAACAGTATCATGCTAGCCAGTAACATATATGCATACATCCTAAATAGTAAATATAAATAATACGTCATATCATATATCATGTAAGAATAAATTTCAGTTGGTAGGCTTATCACTACTAATTCAGTAGGAGACGGCTACCTCATCTTTTACTATTTGTTTACACCTAGAAGTAATATACGGCTTCTCACTATTAATTCAGGAGGTAGGGCGCTCACTGAGAGTTTTTACCAATGTCAACCATATGATTCATACCTCTGTATCGATGGAAAATGCATCATAAACATGATCCTAGTCTTGTTCAGCCACTACAACTTCGAATTCAAGCTGCCGTAGAGTGGGGTCTATCACATTTGGGTACAATCAGATTCCCTTGACAGACATACAACTATTTCATTGGTCTTTCCCCGAATTTTTACCTATTCATTTGTGCTTATGTTTAAAGATCGAGTATCCATCTGCTGTAACATCAAGGAAATTGCACATGTATCTTTCTCTCTACTCTTTTCACAAAATTGGTTGCTTCAAACATAAAAATTGTTGGCAATACATATATAATGATTATATTTTTTCCAAATAATTAACTCACATGTCAGCATACATATCTTGGCACTCATTATTTATCCAAGAATTTGGTGGCATGGATCCACTCTGGCAACAAACAGATGCATGGTAGGACAAAAATGCGAAGAGAAAAACACGGGCAACATCTGACCTTGCCTCCTCCACGGCCCGGCTACACTGTCATGAGCCTCCTTCCCTCTCAAGCTGCTCCACCCCATCGCATAGCGGGGCGTTGCACGTGCTCCAACCACCGGATGGCCGGTGAAGCTAGTTGTCTTTGAGGAGAGAGACCATCAATGAAGGCTTGAAGAGGAAAAACTAAGAGAATAGATATGGGGAGAGGGATCTCACCATCTCCAGCTTCCTCGGCCTCGAGCACCTCCATCCGGTCTCCTTTTTTGACCTTCCCCATCTCGGCCTCTAGCTCGAGCTCCGACCCACCAACGCCAGATTCGACCCAAAAGCAGCAATGCTGGTGGAGGGGAGTAGCAGGCAGCGGCGATGACGACCGAGGATGAGGGAGGGGCTGAGGGAAACGAAGCATGCGCAGCACCCCAGCAGCGGTATGGCGCCACGGACGGCGGCTTCCTCCCGACGGCATGGTTGTAGGACAGAAAGGAGGGAGGCAGAACGGCGGCGGCGGCTGACGAGGAAGGAGGAGGAGGAGGGAGGAGTGCGGGATGTGAGGCTAGGGTTTATCCGGTGGGGGCTGGGGCCTGGGGTGACGGGGGATTGGGTGCGGAGCGTGCGGTGCGGATTGGGAAAAACGCCCTGCACGCGAAAGCACGCAACCCAGCCAACCAGCGCGCCGCGCGAGTCCACCCGTCATTGGACAAGGAAAACGACTCCGAGGTGAAAATTAGTTTTAACAGATGTGAAGATCGAACGGCTCACACGCGCCAGAAAACAGATCGGACGGCCAACGAAGCTTGCAATCGGGGGAGCGTTCTGGAGGTGAGTTGCCCAGCCTCTTTTTTGTTTTAAATTACACTGGAGATGTTTGGGCGATTTCATTGTTAGCCTTGCCTTCAAAGTGAGATTTTCTAAGGTGGTACCGATACTGTTGCAGAGCAGACTGAAAAACATGAGTGCATGCTTGTCTAGTTGCATCATCTTTCGGATCCAACTTGAATCTCATCTGTTGAAAAAATAATGTGAGTCTTATTAGGAGGAAGCTAGAAAGTATGGGACAGAGCAAGACAATATTACTAATTGCGATGAATAACATTACTTATGGATAAATGGTCAAGGAAGGTGTTAAACCGGGTATTGTCTTTCTCATTCTGTCTTGGATCCACGTTGGGAGGATACGTGCATGACACCTAACGACAACGGCTGCCTCGATACTAACTTGGCTGACTCAGTAGCATCACGTGGCCTTTAAAACCTGCCTCAAAATGGATCTCCATTCTTCCTCCTTTAGATTTTGTTAATCTGTCAAGCATTATCCTGATGTCTGCTTTCCGCTTGCGCCGTGGTGCTAGTTCAACAACGAATATGGAAAGTGTTAGTGTACATCAAAGTATGAGAGTACATATAAAGGAGCATGCAATCGCAACTTGACTCGGTCGGTACCGTCTTGGTGTTGATGCTCATGAGGTTCATCTGATCTTGCCAAGTCTGTTGTGTCGCCAGTGCTTGAAGTAGTGTTAGGTGTGAAGGAAGCTTGGGAATTGGCGAGTTCGAGCAAGCGAGCGAGTAACTGGTTGAGATCTTTGATACAGTTGAAGCGGATGCTGCAGCTGGTGGAGCAGGTGATCTTGTGTTTGTAGATTTAGCGGTGGACTTGGACCTTCTCTCGCACTATAAGTACCAGCAGAATCTCGACGGCGAACCTTTTCGTTTCACCCGACGAGTAAAAGCACTCCCTACTATATTATTTTCCTTGCTCTTTTTGACTTTGCCATGTCAAGCTATACCCACAACACAAAAGAATAAAATCACTCTTGTAACTCATTGATGCATGATACGCACAAGCAATACTTTGATGTAAGACAACCGTATGAGGATGGAATATGTAAGAAAAACAGGGCGACATGACATATTCACAGCTACTATGTGCAAACTAAGCGTAAGGATTTTCAAGAAAATAGAAGTAATGCAAGCTAGACACCATATGGAAGATGCAATCAATATTACTCTGCCAAGTTAAAAGTGTCTTGTCATAAGTGGCAGTTCGAAAAATTAGAAGCAGTACAACATAGAAATCAATGCAAGATGCAACCACTATCAAACTGCCATGTTAAAAGCGTCCAATCATGAGTGACTGATGCGGGATACACAACAACAATACTTTGATGTAAGAACATGGTATGATAGATAGATGCAGTGTATTCTAGACACAGAAAGCCATGTCATATGCACATTATAACGTATAAACTCAATAGGTGCAATTTAATCAAAATAGAAGAAATACATGCTAGACAACATATGCAACATGAAACCAATTATCACACTGTCAACTTAGAGCAAGCACCTGCGATGATGGAGTACGGGAGATGAACTCATCATGTAGACTTGGGACTTCAACTTCATTAGCAGTAGCAGTGGCAAATCTAGAGAGTCTCTGTTTGCGTCGGTGCGGAGGACCACTAACATCCCCTAACTTACTATTTTCCTTCCTATTTTCTGATATTGCCTTATGAAGTGAAAACCACAAGAAGATGAATAAAATTAGCTCTGCATAACTGGTTGATGCATGATATGAGATTTAACACTACTTTGATGTAAGGCAAGCGCAGGATAGGAGGATGGAATATATTAAAAAAAACAGCGTTTCATATTCACACGTCACGATAGGAGGATGGAATATGTATGAAAAAACAAGATGGCGGAAGGCATTTCAACAAAATTAGAAGAAATGAAAGCTAGGCACCATATGAACATGCAACCAATATCACTCTATCAGGTAAAAAGTGTCTCGTCGTAAGTGCCATTTCAAGAAATTAGAAGCAGTACAAGCTAGAAGACAATGCAAGATGCAACCTACATCACAATCCCAAGTTAAATGTGTCTTATGGGTAAGTGATTGTTGCAGGTATAAGTTGTAAGCTACGCTGATGCAATTCAAAATAATCAGAAGCAATACAAACTAGACATCACATGGAAAACACAATCACATATAATAGTTCCAAGTAAGAGCAAGCACCTGTGATGGTGGAGTAGGGGAGATGTGCTCATCATGTACACGTATGTTCTAGAAACAGGAACACGGGTCATATTCACATGCATTATGTGTAAAGTAAGCAGATGCAATTCAAGTTAGAAGCAATACAAGCTAGACATCATACGCAGCATGCAACCACATATAATAGTGTCAAGTTAGAGCAAGCACTGTGATGGTGGAGTAGGGAGATGTGCTCATCATCTACACAGCTCGTTGACTGTCCAGCCTTGTGTTGTCTTGCGAATCTTGTTGGGAGGATGGCGAGTAGAATCTATAGAGACCCCTGTTTGAGTTGCTCAAAGGACCACCATCATCCACCGCGGGACTAATTTCCTTCAGCTGTAATGATTTTGCACTGTGAAGTCAAACCAATAAGAAAAAGGAATAAAATTCACTCTTCAGAACTCATTCATGCATGATACTGACGAAAACTACTCGGTTGAAAGGCAAACACATGATGCAAGGATGGAATATGTATGAAAAACAGGATGGTGTGACATATTCACACCTATGGTGTGGTAACTAAGCAGAAGGCATTTCAACAAATTAGAAGCACTACAAGCTAGACACCATATGAAAGATGCAACCAATATCACTCTGCCAAGTTCAAACTGTATGGCGTTTCAACAAATTAGAAGCAGTACATGCTAGAAATCATATGCAAGACACAACCAATATCACAGTGGCGACTTAAAGGTGCCTTATCATAAGATATAATATGTACCAAAAACAGGAAAGCGTGTCATATTCACATGTATCATGTGTAAGCTAAGCAGATGCAGTTTACACTAATTAGGAGAAATACGAGCTAGACATCATATGCAACATGCAACCAGATATCACACTGCCAAGTTAGAGCAAGCACCTTGGATGGTGGAGTAGGGGAGCGGAGACTTGGACCTTGTAATGCACTATCAGTACAAGGAGAATCGGTACAGATGCTCCATTTACGTTTCTGCAGAGGACCACCATCATCGCCTTCCTTACTCTTTTCCTTCCTCTTTCTTGATTTTGCCTTGTCAAGTCAAACCCACAAGAAAAAGGAATAAAATTTGCTCTTCAGAACTCATTGATGCATGATACTGACGAACACTACTTTCATGTAAGGCAGCCGCATGATAGGAGGATGGAATATGTATGAAAAACAAGACGGCGTGACATATTGACATGTATGATGTATAAAGTGTAAACTAAGCACAAGGTGCTTGAACTTGTTAGAATCGATGCAAGCTAGAAACCATATGAAAGATGAAACCAATATCACTCTACCAAATTAAAAGGGTGCCCTAACAAATGTATTTGACCAAATTAGAAGCAATACATGGCAACAGGCTAGAAATAATATGCAATATGCAACGAATAAAGGTGACTCATCGTAAGTGATTGATGCAGGATACAGAAGAGAGGTAGTTTCATGTAAGAACAAGGTTAACACATAGATGTAGTGTGTACCAAAAATAGGAAGGCATGTCATATTCACAGGTATAGTGTGTAAACTAAGCAGATGCAATTTACCCTAATTAGAAGCATTACAAGCTAGACACCGTATGCAACATGCAACCACATATCACACTTTGGGAAGTTAGAGCAAGCACTGTGATGGTGGTGTAGGGAAGTCTTGGTCTTGAGTGCACAGAGCTACGTTCAATATCTTCATTTAGGCTTGCTATTTCTTGAGAATCATGTGGAGAGGATGAAATTGCATTCTTTATAAGAGTATTGCGTCTCATATTCACCAACGCGCGTGACTGTCTCATCATAAGCGATAGACGCAGAATACACAAGAACAGTAGTTTGATGTAAGAACATGGTGTGATAGGCAGATGTAGTATGTACCAAAAACAGGAAGGCGTGTCATATTCACATGTATAATGTGTAAGCTAAGGAGATGCAATTTAACAAATTAGGAGCATTGATGAGGGATACACAAGAAAAGTAGTTTGATGTAAGAACATGGTTAATAGAAAGACGTAGTATGTACCAAAAACAGGAAGGCATGTCATATTCACAGGTATAATGTGTTAACTAAGCAGATGCAATTTACCCTAATTAGAAGCATTACAAGGTAGAAACCATATGCAACATGCAACCACATATCACACTGCCAAGTAAGAGCAAGCACCTGCGATGGTGGTGTGGGGGAATTGCGGTGATCAACTAGAGAGCTACGTTGACTATCTTCATTTAGCCTTGCTGTTTCTTGAGAATCATGTGGGAGAATGGCACCGCACTCTTTAAGCAGTATGGCGTCTCACAAGAACCCACCCGGTGACTGTATCATCATAAGCGATTGACGAGGATACAAAAGAGCATTAGTTTGATGTACGAACATGGTTAATAGACATATGTAGTATGTATCAAAACAGGAAGGCATGCCATTATCAAAGGTATAATGTGTAAAGTAAGCAGATGCAATTTAACCAAATTGGAAGCAATACAAGCTAGACACCATATGCAACATGCAACCACATTTGACAGCGAAGTTAAAGCAAGCACAGGATGGTTGTGTGTGGCAATTGAGATCATCAACTGCAGAGCTACGTTCATCGTCTCCAATCTACGACATTTGCACCCGTTAGAGCGCTGGGCGCTTAGTGCTTATCTTTGAATTACACCGAGCGACTTCATCTTTTCTTTTCTGCATTCATCAACACTGCGTTAGAGTCTGAAATACCCATGCATAAAAAACAATAGTGTGAGTATGGGTGAAGTGTGTGCACAATTAGTACAGTGTAAAGGTAGCGAGATAGCAGGTCGGTGAGAAATAAATGACGGAGACATATGATAGCTCTACAACATGCATGGCACACTAAATTACTACAGGATTCTATGAAAATAACAGTCGACTAAAAGCAAATAGGTCAGTCCATTTTTTACGCACCGTCCGATGTACAAAGAATGGGTAGATCGCCTTCATCTACCTCCACCAGTCGGTGTTGACGATCTTTCTCAAACGCCAACGACCACCGGCCCGATTCCTCCTGCTGCGCCCTCCCTCGACCTCACCGCACCGCCGTGCTTGGCACCGCCCCCCGGCCATCCATTCAAGCCCCGCCGACCTCCGGATCGGGCGCAAGCAGCTCCTGCGCCCCACACCCCGCTTCCCCGAGGAACAGGCGGACTAGGTGCTCCGCGCGCCTAAGCGGGTGCTGCTTCTTTTAATTGCGGTCCGATTGACCCTGAATTGAAATCCAGGCGGGCTACTAACCTCTAGCAAAGGTGAAATAGTAAAAGGGAGGAAACCTTGTGCATTTAGTATCACGAAGAAGATGCAGTAAGAAGCGCTCAACTAGTTTCTTTCATGGGATGAATACCGTGTGAGCGGAGACGTAAGATTTGCACGAATAAGGGAAGAGGAGTACCTCTTTCTGCTGACAGTGTTGTGTCCTCCTTCTATTTTTTCGACGATTTTCTTGTTGTTCGCCGGAAACCAGAAGTTGTGGAGGACGGTGCAGCCTTAGACGAACCCATGGCCAAGTTGTTGAGTGTGGTGCGGTGGCCGTCTGTCGGTGGCGGGGAAGCAGATCCGAGGCAGCGAATGACGGCGTAGTGGGAACAGCTCCGGTGCGGTGGACGGTTGCGACAATGGAGATGCAACAGTGAGGCGCAGGACGGCGTGGTTGGAGTGGTTCTGGTACGGCGCACGTCGGCGTCGGTGTTGTGGAGGCAGCTCTGCCTCGGCTTCAGCTGCTAAGTCCTTAAGGTCGTTGCGGTTGCGGTTGTGTTGGACGACGACGTCGGGGTACCGGCTCCGGCGTGATGGAGGAGGGCGGCGGTGGATTGGCCGCTATGGGGTGGAGGACGGAGGAGGTTGGGGTTTCGCGGCTGGTGGAGAGGGTGTTTTCGCGCCCATAGAGTATGAATGGGGAAACGGAGGGAGGCGGAGAACTAAGGGGGAACAATGTTTCGGTTTGAGACGCGCTTGTTTGAAATTTGGGGAATGTCGTGGTTCTAAGCCTGACAGTAGAACGGGGGGTAGGTATGGAGAGGGAAGATCCTAGCTATGGAGTAGTTGTATACGCAAGATGTTTACGAGTTCAGGCCCTTCTCGGAGGAAGTAACAGCCCTACGTCTCGGAGCCCGGAGGCGGTCGACTGTATTATGTGCGTATGAGTTACAAAGGTGTGAACCCTTGACACTGAGGAGGGGGGTGGCTTATATAGAGTTTGCCAGACCCCTCCGGCCCTCAGTTATGCAGGGTTAAAGGTACATTAAGATAGGGGGTTACTGGTAACACCCACATAAAGTGATATGATGACCATAAAAGCTACTTAATGACCGATCGTTTGTGTGCAGACTGACTTTAGATCTCCTGGCGGATGAGTGGTTGGCTTCATGGTCGAGTGTCTTCCAGTTGGTCGAGTGGAACCCTTCCAGGTCGACTGAAAGGTAGTTTCTTCTAGAGATGTCCTTGGGGAGGGTGTCTTAGACGGGTCCATGACCCTACCCTAGGTACATGACTTCATCATTAGCCCCCGAATGGATCGAGGTTTGAGTGGGGAAGGAGTTGAACATAGTCCCGACTCATTCTTGTGTTGCAATAGTGTCTTGTCTTGGATCAAATGGACTTAAGTGACGGCATCAACTTCTTTTTCAGTCGCCTTGATCCATTCTTTGTATCCGTCGTGTGCGTTTTCTGTACTTGGCGATTTCCGAATGACAGGACGGAGGAAATCTTTTATCTGACGATTTGCTCTGCGACGCGCGGATTTAGCGGGATTTGAATCTTCGGGAAACAAGCGGGACGGAGAGAGAGCCGCGGTAGTCGGACGGAATAAGGCAAGGACGCCTCAATCTCCGCACCACCTTTTTCGCCACGTATCGCGCGGGCGACTGTTGCGGGATTTGACAGGATCGCCTGGGCCTACCGGTCAGTCACTCGGAAGCAACCTCATATAAGGCCCAGGACTGGGGTTTTTTGAATAATGTGTTCCCCTTTCCTCCTTTCTTCCTCAGATTCATCCGCTGCGCCTGCCTCCACCTCCGAACCGCTGCTCCACGCGCGTTCCGCCGGTGACAATGGTGAAAGAAAAGACGGTGGGTTTGGAACGGGCGAAGAAGGCGATGGCGAAGACGAAGGGGAGGGCGACCAGTCGGGGCGGATCCTCGTTGTGGGCCGGTTTGCTGCAGGGCTGGATCCAGGGCGACTGGATTCGCTCGACCATCCGCCAAAAAGATCTTGATGACCTGGCCAATGAGGGACTGATCCCCCATGGATCAGCGAGGCTTCCGGGGATGGAGTGGCAGCCGTAGCCTCAGGAGGGTGAGTGCGTCCTCTTAGCCACTCACGTCGACCGCGGGTTTTCTTTGCCGCCCCACCCTTTCTTTCAAGGATTTCTGAACTTTTTGGGGGCACAACTCCACCACTTCACACCCAACTCTATCGTGTATCTCGCCGCTTTCGTGTCTTTGTGTGAGAATTTTTTGGGTTGTCGGCCGCATTGGGGCCTCTTCAAACACATTTTCACTTGTCGCTCCCAGATGGTGAAAAAGGCCAATCCGAGTGACGAGAGAACCCAAGTGATTCAGATGTGTGGGGGTCTCGGGGTCCAAATGAGAGGTAAGAGCTCTTTTCCAGCCATGATCCTTCCTGAGTCGGTTCGAGGGTGGCAGTCGACCTGGTTCTACTACCAAGACCAGCCGACGCCAGGGCAGTCGAATGGACTCCCTCCTTTCTCCATGGATCGAGTGAGCAAGCCGTCCTCTCTGAAGGTGGTCCCGGAGGAGAAGGTTCAGGTCAAGGTTTTGGTCGAGCGTGTAGTCCAGCTCATCCGTGACGGGGTGACTGGTATGGATCTTCTAGAGGTTTTTCTTCGACGGTGCATCCAGCCACTTCAGTATCGAGACCATCCGATGTGGATGTATTCTGGCACTGAGGACACCACTCAGGGTCCACCCGGAGGAGGTCGAGGATGCCACACTGGAGAGATGGATGACCGCCATCACTGGGAACAAAGATAACCCCCGAGGAGCTAGGAGGATCCCTCCACTCGACCAATCGTACGAGCCAGACAAGGTTCAATCCCATATCTTTGACCCTGACTCTGCTTACTCCATCTTGTTTGCTTAAATCGGTCGACTGACTTTCATCTTGTTTGTCTTCTTCCGGTCACCACCGAGATGTACTCGATGCCCAACGGGCGCAAGAACCAGTTGAGGAGGAGGAAGGAGCGGAGGTGAAAGCCGGGAGGAATGGCGATCGACGGTGGGGAGACGAAGATGACGACAGTTCCGACGAAGAGGAGGAGGAGGAAGAGGAGGAAGAAGTCGACCCTCCTCGCATGGAAAGGTGGTCCAAGCTCACTCATGACCCCGCGGTTGAGCGCGGCAAGGCTATCGCGCTTTGTCGGGCGGTCGGCAAACGTCCTCGGACGACCTCTCCGCCGACCGAAAAAGCGCCAAGCAACCCCGAGCGGCGCCGTCGAAGCCGACAAAGGTTTTCCCAAAGATGAAGATGGTTATCCCACTATTTTTGGGTACAACAGAACTTGAGCTTTTTTGTTTAGCGCGAACATACTTTTGGTCGACTTGTTGACTGATCAACTGATTTCTGAAATCTGCAGCGCTGCCACCTCCGAGACCTCAGTCAGGAATGAAGACCAGGAGATGGAAGATGTTGTTACCTCTAACCTTGGTATGATCGCTGCAATTTTGCTTTTGGTCGATTGGAGTTCCGTTTTTAACTTTGAATTTTTCCTGTAGTCCCTCCTCATGTCATTGATCTCCCTGATGATGATGATGAGGCGCCGTTGAGGCGGAGGAGAACTAAGAAGGCACCTGCCGCAAGACTGCTTTCGAGTTGCATCGATGCAGGCGCTGGTTCATGAGGGTGGCAACACCACTCGGACTTCTGTGTCTTTCACTGTGCCGCTAACGAGTATCCGGCCTTCAACGTCGACTGCTGATCCGCCTTCCCTTTTCGCCACGCACCACGTCCCGGAGGACCAAGTGGGTGCTGCTAAGGAGGCTATACGCCAAGCGGGGCTCATGATGGAGCAGATGAAGGTGGTCCGGAAGCCAGCCAGCGGCCTATGATGCCGATTCAGCTCTTGAGCAACGTCCAAGTTAGTTGATCACCACTTGTCTTTGTTAGGATATGCTACTTGAAAAACTCTTCTTTACGAAGATCTTCGTGTCTGTACACCTTTGGGTGTGTCGAGTGAATTTTCGGACTGGTGGGGGCACGCTGAGTGCACCCACCAGGTGTAGTCCCCGAGACTATGGTGGATCGCTGGCGATCGACCGTAGTCTTTATACTTTGTATCTCTTTGATAACTTCTTCACTCGGTCTGGTCGGACCATGTCGAGTGGAATCTTGAAACCAGTGGGGGCACGCTGAATGCACCCACTGGGTGTAGTCCCCGAGACTATGGTGGACTGTTGGCAGTCGACCATAGTATGAAGAACTCCTTTCTCTTTTTTTTTGGTTTTTTTGTCTCTTTCGGTCGACTGATCGAACCGAGTTAGTAGGATCAGTGGGGGCACGCTAAGTGCACCCACTGGGTGTAGTCCCCGAGACTACTGTCGAATATTTTGATTCGACTGTAGTCTTAGAAACGCAATGATTTTTCTTGGTCACTCGGAAGTAACCCATCTGTGACGTCTGTCGACTAATTCTTTGCAGAAATCTTGCGAGCTTGTGGCTCGATACATTGAATTGGAGAACAAACAGATCCAACTCAACCTTGACTTGAAGCTTGCACAGGAGAACTTGCAGAAGGCGAGAGACGAAGCAAAAGGTATGCCTGGTGAGATCTTGACGACTGTTTTTGTTTTTCTGTCCCTTCCTAATTCTGACCTCACTGTTATTTTGCAGACAAAATGGAGGAGGCTCTGAAGAAGAAGGATCATGACCTTGCCGAGGCGCAACAAACGGCTTTGAACAAGACCAAGCTCGCGGAAGAGAAGCTGTCTTCAGTCGAAAAACTTGAAGAAGAGAACATTAATCTGAAAGCTGGTCTTGATGCGGCCAACAAGGAGGTTAGCCGACTGAAGAACGACAAGATAGCTCTGAGAGACAAGGCTGGCGAACTGGCGGGGAAGAGGAATGATCTAGAGGCTTATCTGGGAGGGCTCGCCAAGAAGCTATTCCTCATGCTTGAAGGTAATTCCTCTTATCCGACTGACTTGTTATCATCGACTCATCATAGAACCATTAGCTTGAACTTGAGTCGTGTTTGCAGAATTCTGTCAGAACTTCGAGGAGGAGACTAGTCGAGTGGAGACAAGTCTGGACCCCATTAACTCCCCCGTGAAGGATGAAGCTACCATGAACATGCTCCGACTGGAGTCTCGTGTTCTTCTTTGTGGTGGACTACCTCGCTCGATGAAGGTTGCGGTGTCGCGGATCGACTCAACACTCGGCGGTGAAACACTTCAAAATGACCTCGAGTCTTTAATGACTCGATGAATGACGTTCAAGTCGAGTGCGGGAATGGAAGAAGTCTTACGCGGATGTGGTGCTGATGTCACTCTGTCCCTGGTCGCGTTCATTGCAAGGAGGCGCGAGAGGAAAGGTTGGCGTCCATCAAGGTTGCCAATACCAAAAGTACGACTTCCGATCTTTCATGGAGACCTTCATTGGTGCTGCCACCGAATCGCTGATGGGATTGACTGGACCTGTTCGTCGCGCCTTCCGATCCTCCGCCGATGAGTAAAAACTTCTATGATTCGTCTTAAATTTGCCTCGGAATGCCGAGTGATCCAGTATCGATAAACTTTAACAGGCTTGAGGCACTGGTACTTCTGCATCCTTAGGATGTTATCCGAACTTTACTTATCGTCGAAATATGCTTTTGTTTGCCTTCGAGTGAACTTTGCTCTTCACTTGGATTATGCTTCAATGCTTGAGATGCAGCTCTGAGGTGGATCCAGTCGACCTACACTTCGTTGTTCTTGCAGGCGCAGGAGAAGGAAACGGTCGACCTGTACCTCGTCGTCCTTGTGGATCGGGAGGGAGTGCACGTTGTACTTGTGGCGCAGCTCCGAAGGAGAAGGCAGCAGTCGACCTGCACCTCGTCGTCCTTGCGGATCGGGATGGAGCTCATGTTGTACTTGTGGCGCAGATCCGAAGGAGAAGGTAACAGTCGACCTGCACCTCGCCGTCCTTGTGGATCGGGATGGAGCGCATGTTGTACTTGTGGCGCGGCTCCGAAGGAGAAGGTAACAGTCGACCTACACCTCGTCGTCCTTGCGGATTGGAATGGATTTCGTACTTAGGCGAGTACTGGATTGCAGCTAAGCCCCCGAGTGGGAGGTTTGCTCTCCACTCGGTAGGATTTTTCAAACTTAGGCGAGTACTGGACTGCAGCTAAGCCCTCGAGTGGGAGGTTTGTTCTCCACTCGGTAGGATTTTTCAAACTTAGGCGAGTACTGGACTGCAGCTAAGCCCCCGAGTGGGAGGTTTGCTCTCAACTCGGTAGGATTTTTCAAACTTAGGCGAGTACTGGACTGCAGCTAAGCTCCCGAGTGGGAGGTTTGCTCTCCACTCGGTAGGATTTTTCAAACTTAGGCGAGTACTGGACTGCAGCTAAGCCCCCGAGTGGGAGGTTTGCTCTCCACTCGGTTGGATTTTTCAAACTTAGGCGAGTACAGGACTGCAGCTAAGCCCCCGAGTGGGAGGTTTGCTCTCCACTCGGTAGGAATTTTCAAACTTAGGTAAGTACTGGACTGCAGCTAAGCCTCCAAGGAGGATTTTTGTGTCGTAGCTCTGAAGGGGAAGGCAACAGTCGACCTGTACCTCGTCGTCCTTGCAAAGTGCACATTATATTAAATACTTAGGCGAGTACTTGGATTGCAGCTAAGCCCCTGAGTGGGAGGCTGGCTCCTCACTCGGTAGGATTTTCAAACTTAGGCGAGTACTTGGACTGCAGCTAAGCCCCCGAGTGGGAGGCTGGCTCCTCACTCGGTAGGATTTTCAGATACTTAGGCGAGTACTTGGACTGCAGCTAAGCCCCCGAGTGGGAGGCTGGCTCCTCACTCAGTAGGATTTTCAGATACTTAGGCGAGTACTTGGACTGCAGCTAAGCCCCCGAGTGGGAGGCTGGCTCGCCACTCGGTAGGATTTTCAGATACTTAGGCGAAACGGATTCGCAGCTAAGCCCCTGAGTGGGAGGCTGGCTCTCCACTCGGCAGGGATTTTTTTTACAAACTTAGGCGAAACAGGTTCGCGGCTAAGCTACCCACTGAGGGAAATTCTTATGTAAACAAAAAGTAATAACAATCACTGGGAAAATTATAACATTCTTGTCTTTGATAAACAAACTACAGAGGTACTTTTATTACATCTCACCCGAGTGAGTTCTTAAGTGTAAAAGAAGCGGAGCAGCTCCGCATTCCAGGCTCGAGGCTCATTGATCTTGCGTTCGACGTTGTAAAGATGGTAAGCTCCATTGTGGAGAACTCTGGTGACGATGAAGGGACCTTCCCAAGTGGGAGCGAGCTTGTGTGGTTTCTGTTGATCCAGTCGGAGGACCAAGTCCCCTTCTTGAAAGGCTCGGCTCTTCACATTTCTAGCATGGAATCGACGCAAGTCCTGCTGATAGATGGTCAAGCGGATCAGGGCCATCTCTCTCTCCTCTTCAAGGAGGTCGACTGCATCTTGCCAGGCTTGCTCCGCTTGACTTGAGTAGAGTTCGACTCAGGCGCATTGTGAAGCAGGTCACTTGGCAGAACTGCTTCAGCTCCATAGACCATAAAGAATGGAGTTCTTCCAGTCGACCGATTAGGAGTGGTCCTTAATCCCCAAAGAACCAATGGAAGTTCGTCGACCCACGCTCCTGCTGCATGCTTGAGATCACGCATCAGTTGAGGTTTCAGTCCTTTGAGAATTAGACCATTTGCTCGTTCTGCTTGTCCATTCGACTGGGGGTGAGCAACTGAAGCATAGTCGACTCGCGTGCCCTGAGAGGCGCAAAAGGCTTTGAACTTGTCGGAATCAAAGTTTGACCCATTGTCAGTGATGATGCTGTGCGGAACTCCATATCTGAATATCAACTCTCTGATGAAACTGATAGCGATTACGCATCAAGGTTCTTGATAGGTTTAGCTTCGATCCACTTCGTAAACTTGTCGACTGCCACAAGCAAATGAGTGAAACCGCTCCTGCCAGTTCTCAGTGGTCCAATCATATCCAACCCCCAAACAGCAAAAGGCCAGACGAGTGGAATGGTCTTCAATGCTGAGGCGGGTTTGTGTGACATATTGGAGTAGAACTGACATCCTTCACACTTGTCGACTATTTCCTTTGCCATTTCATTTGCTTTTGGCGGTAAAATCCCGCCGGTATGCTTTAGCCACGATGGTCCGAGAGGGCGCATGGTGACCACAGGTCCCGGAGTGGATATCATCAAGAATTATCGACCTTCTTACGGCGTTATGCACTTCGGCGACTCGATCCGCGCTTTCTCGAATAACTGTCCCTTGATCACGGTAAAGGCCTTGGATCGGCGGACGATCCGTCGAGCCTCTTCTTCGTTCTCCGGAGCTCTTTCCTCGGGATATCTGCGATGTACGGTCTCGTCGGTCGGGAGTGATGACCATGACTTCCATGATCAGGTCGACCACTCGCTGGGACCTCAACTTGATCGGATCGGTGGCACTTTTGGCTGTGGAGCTTCTTCATGAAAGGATCCTCTTGAATCGGCGGTGTGCGGATGTGCTCCAAAACACATCATTGGGAATGGCTTCCCTCTTGGACCTTATTTTCGCCAAATCATCGCAGCTTGATTTTTCACCAAGGTATATGATGAAGCTCTAACCCTCAAACTTCTTCTCTAGCTTCCTCATTGCATTACGATAACCAGTCATGGCTGGACTTGACATCCCACTCCTTCATCACCGATTAACCACTAGATCTGAGTTGCCATAAACCATGAGGCGACGGACGCCGAGTGAAATGGCCATCGCAACCCATACAACAGTGCTTCAGTATTCGCTTCATTGTTGGAAGAATCAAAGTGAATCTGGAGCACATATCTCGAGCTTATCTCCTCGGGGAAACCAATACTACCCCAAAGACCGAACCATTCAACATCTTGGAACCATCAAAGAACATAGTCCAAAGGCTCCGAGTGAACTTGAGTCGGTAATTGTTGTTCAATCCACTCGGCGATGAAATCTGCTATTGCTTGGGACTTGATGGCTTTCTTTGCCTCAAACTTGATATCAAGGGGAAGAAGTTCAATCGCCCATTTCGCCACTCGACCAGTTGCATCTCTATTGTGCAAAATCTCTGATAATGGAGCGTCACTGACAACTGTAATGGAATGATCAGAGAAGTAGTGAGCAACCTTCTTTGCGGTCATATGAATCCCATACACATGCTTCTGATAATGAGGGTATCTTTGGTTTGACGGGGTTAATACTTCAGAAAGATAATATATTGGGTGCTGAACTTTGAAGGCCTTTCCTTCCTCTTCCCGCTCGACCGTAAGTACTGTACTGACGACTTGTCCTATGGTTGCAATGTAAAGCAGCAACGGCTCCTTGCTGATTGGGGCAGTAAGCACCGGCTGGGTGGAGAGCGGAGCTTTGAGATCTGCAAACGCTCCATCAGCTTCAGGAGTCCACTCGAACTTGTCTGACTTCTTCATTAGTTGGTAAAGAGGCAATGCCTTTTCACCGAGGTGAGAGATGAATCAACTTAAAGCGGCCAAGCATCCAGTAAGCTTCTGGATATCGTGCACACGCACAGGGCGTTTCATTCGGAGTATAGTGCCAACGTTTTCTGGGTTAGCGTCGATTCCTCGTTCAGAAACGAGAAAACCGAGTAACTTTCCGCCAGGAACTCCGAATATGCACTTTGATGGATTAAGCTTGATATCATACCTCCACGAGATTGGCAAATGTTTCAGCAAGGTCGACCAACAGGTCGGAACCTTTCCGTGACTTGACCACAATGTCATCCATGTATGCTTCCACATTCTGACTGATTTGAGCGAGTAAACACTTCTGGATCATCCTCATGAACGTGGCTCCGGCATTCTTGAGGCCGAATGGCATGGTGACATAACAGAAGCACCCGAATGGAGTGATGGAAGCTGTTTTGATCTTGTCGGGTCCATACAGACAGATCTGATGGTACCCAGAATATGCGTCTAAGAAAGACAACCGCTCGCATCCCGCAGTCGAGTCGACTATCTGGTCGATGCGGGGGAGAGGAAAATGATCTTTCGGGCAGGCCCGATTGATATATTTGAAGTCGATGCACATGCGCAATGAATTGTCCTTCTTAGGGACCATGACAACATTGGCGAGCCACTCGGAGTGGTAAATCTCTCGGATAAACTCTCCTGCTAAGAGCCGAGCCACCTCCTCGCCAATGGCCTTTCTCTTTTGGACGGCGGACCGTTGAAGATGTTCTTTGACAGGTTTAACTTTTGAGTCGACTCGCAGACGATGCTCAACCAGTCCCCTGGGAACACCCGGCATGCAGGCTTCCATGCAAAGATGTCCCAGTTCTCATGGAGGAACTGGATGAGTGCTTCTTCCTATTTGGAGTCGAGTGTTGTTGAGATGTGAGTCGGAGCAGCATTGGGATCAGTCGGATGAATATGAATAGGTTTTGTCTCTCCGGACGACTGAAATGCCGACTCCGTGGCGGGCTTCTTGGCTCGCAACAAATCACTTTCAGGTCTGCAGTTTTCGGTACTCTTGCAGCTCGACCACGCCATCGAGCATCAACGATCTTAGAGCCTTTACGAAACACTCTTCGCCTTTTCCGATTGCGGTGGCGGTGATCACACCTTTGGGACTGGCATCTTCAGCTTGAGGTACACATAACATGGTCGAGCCATGAAGCGCACATATGCGGCCTCCCGGGATAGCGTGATAGGCGCTCTGAAATCCACGACCTCAAAGGTCAACTTTTCCTTCTGAAAATTCTTGTAGTCACCAAAAACCACATCGAGAGCAATTTGGCGAGTGACTCAGCCTTCTTCCGAGAATGACTCCATGGAAGCTCATGTTCTTGGTCTTGAGTCCGGACATCGGAATGCCCATCTCTTTCAACGTCTCTGCATACAATATGTCCAGGCCACTGCCACCATCCATCAAAACCTTAGTTAGTCGAGTGCCTTCGAGGACTGGTTCGACCACCAACGCTTGCCTCCCAGGGGTGGCTATGTGTGTTGGGTGATCAGACTGGTCCAGCGTGATGGCGATCTGCGACCATTTCGAATGGCGGGTGTCGCCGGGCGACCATATTCACTTCGGTTGATAACTTTCAATCGACTTTTGCTTTCAACGTCGGCAAAAATCATCAGAGTGGAATTGACCCGAGGGTATCCACCGTCACTATCTTCCTTGTCCTCAACTTTGTCCGACTCCTTCTCCTTGTCCTTGGGCTGCTTCCCTGAACTGCTGAATCAAGAGCCGCACTCCTTGTCGAGTGGTATGCTTTGGGTAAATGAGTTTACCCTCTTCATCTTTCTTCGTGTGAATGTGACATGGCAAGTCCAACACATCATTTCCATCTTGGTCTTTCACTTTCTTGGGGTTCCAAGGTCCCTTGGGTTTCCCTTGAACTTTCTGAGTCACGGCCAAGGCTTCTCCGGGAGCAGCTGGCTCGACTTTCCGCTTACATTTCGATTGAGTTCCCTCCACGGTTTCATTAGCGGCTGGCTTGTACTTGCCACTCGGGCCGATCCTCTTCTTCACCATTAGGCGTGCTTGGTGGCAATCTCCATCATTCGACTCAGGGTCATGTCTCCTGTCCGACCGAATTTGAGACTCAACTCTCTGTTCTTAACTCCTTCTTTGAAGGCACAGACTGCCTGATGATCAGATACATTCTCTACTGTGTGGTGCAAAGTGATCCATCTCTGGATGTAATCCCTTAGAGTTTCATTCGACTTCTGCACACACGACTGCAACTCTGTCAACCCTGCTGGTCGCTTGCAAGTTCCTTCAAATGTCCTGACAAACACTCGGGCAAGATCTTCCCAAGTGTAAATGCTGCTGGGTGCTAACTGATTCAGCCATGCTCTGGCCGATCCCTCTAACATAAGAGGCAGGTGTTTCATGGCCACTTCATCGTTGCCGCCGCCAATCTGGACAGCCACTCGGTAGTCCTCAAGCCAGTTATCCGGCTTGGACTCACCAATGAACTTACTGACTCCAGTCGCCAACCTGAAGTTGGGAGGAATCACCGCGGCTCTGATGGCTCTGCTAAAACACTCTGGTCCCGAGACCTGTACTCTGCCGCTGATGGGTGCATTTCTGTCATGACCTTCACGGTTAGCTCTGTTCCTGTCGACCAGACCTTGAACGATGACGGATCTTGCATCAAAGCCTGGTTCCCTGGGGTCGACTGGAATCCTTCGCCCAACACTGTGCTAGCGTCTGTCATCTTGCTGTTGAGACGCATATGACCCACCCCTTGGGGGAGGAGTGGGCACTCGACGTCGATCATCACGATCGAATCGGTCCTCATACTGATCACGCCGGCCTCCATGTCCCTCACGCCTCGGCGATCTTGGGCTATGTGCCGATCGGGTCAGTATTCAGCAGCGACGGATCTCTTGTGAATCTTGTTCATGACTATCGCGATCTGAGCTGAATTTTGATCTCCTGCTGCCCGGAGCAAATCTACGATCCGGAGTAAGCCCTGCTAGCCTCCGGTGGGAAGGCTGAATGGACTCTGCTATACGGGCTGCAGCTGCTAGATTCGAATGGGAGTTCGTATACAGAGCGGTTGTGGAAAGAGTTGGCGTCGATCGGGCGACGGACCCGTTATTGCGCTGTTAAATCGAGCACTCGCATGGAGATTTTCCACGAGTCGCTCCACAAGATTGGCTAAACGCGCATCTTCTAAGGCGCGGGCCTCGGGGGTTTCTCCAACGATAGGAGTGTGAAGCGCATCCATGCTCCGGCGGCGGAGCTCCTCCCTCTGCAGCGAAGTGAGGGGCTCGGGTTGGTACTCTTTGTGAGCCTGCGCCGGCTCGCCTCCGCCAACGCCTCCGTCGGTGCAGGGGAATACAGGAGGACTGCGTGGTCCGTCGACCATCAGAACCTCCGCCATGGGATCGCTCTTTGCGCACTCGGATGCGTCTCTCTGCGGAGCCAGTCGACAGATCGAACAGGCCATAGAGAGATTCGTCGGGCTCGATTGCCGTGACTTAGGGAGTGGCCGACTGGCGGGCCACCGCGTGCCTCACCCATCGCTGAAGCCTCGATCGACCGGAGTGCTTGCACCGGCGCGAGAACGGGAGGGAGGACGGCACAAGAGCCAACCGATACTGGGTCGACGGCTGCCGCAGGAGGACACCGCGGACGCACGCGCGAAAGTGCGTCGCCCCACGGACGGGGAGTGCGTCAACGTCGAGTGGAGCCTCCTACAACCAAGCGGAGTCGTCGGCGATGAACGTGAGCGTGCCGAGATGGATCTCGCGGCCCTCAACCAAAACTCCGCCTGAAACCATGATGAATGGGATCGGAAAAAATGCAACTTCTCCAACAAGTCGCTAAGACACCGGCCCCATGGTGGGCGCCAACTGTCGTGGTTCTAAGCCTGAAGGTAGAATGGGGGGGGGGGGTAGGTATGGAGAGGCAAGATCCTAGCTATGGAGTAGTTGTATACACAAGATGGTTACGAATTCAGGCCCTTCTTGGAGGAAGTAACAACCCTACGTCTCGGAGCTCGGAGGCGGTCGACTGTATTATGTGCGTATGAGTTACAAAGGTGCGAACCCTTGACACTGAGGAGGGGGGTGGCTTATATAGAGTTCGCCAGACCCCTCCGGCCCTCAGTTATGCAGGGTTAAAGGTACATTAAGATAGGGGGTTACTGGTAACGCCCACATAAAGTGATATGATGACCATAAAAGCTACTTAATGACCGATCGTTTGTGTGCAGACTAGCTTTAGATCTCCTGGCGGTCGAGTGGTTGGCTTCATGGTCGAGTGTCTTCCAGTTGGTCGAGTGGAACCCTTCCAGGTCGACTGAAAGGTAGTTTCTTCTAGAGATGTCCTTGGGGAGGGTGTCTTAGACGGGTCCATGACCCTACCCTAGGTACATGACTTCATCATAGAAAGTTATAAACTTTGCCCCCATCTAAAATTTCGGACATATTGCGGGTTGGGGGTAGGACAGTCATGTCAGGTGTCCCAAATGTGGGCGGGATAGATTTCGGTCGAGCGCATGGGTAGGCGCCCACGGCGTATGAATGCTTCTCTGGCGTCTTGGTGAAGTTACTAACCTACCCCAGTTTAGACCTTTGGACATCGGGCCGATAGGCTACATGCGCCAGAGTCAGGACAGTAATTTCCTACCACCAAAACTTTAGTCTCGCGCGGTGTCGGTGTCAAAACCGGCGGATCTCGGGTAGGGGGTCCCGAACTGTGCGTCTAGGCGGATGGTAAGAGGAGACAAGGGACACGATGTTTTTACCCAGGTTCGGGCCCTCTCTATGGAGGTAATACCCTACTCCTGCTTGATTAATATTGATGATATGGGTAGTACAAGAGGAGGCTAAACCCTAGAAGCTAGCCTATGGTATGATTGTTGTTCGTTCTACGGACTAAAACCCTCCAGTTTATATAGACACCGAATAGGTTAGGGTTACACAGAGTCGGTTATAATGGTAGGAGATCTACATATCCGTATCGCCAAGCTTGCCTTCCACGCCAAGGAAAGTCCCATCCAGACACGGGACGAAGTCTTCAATCTTGTATCTTCATAGTCTTGGAGTCCGGTCGTGATGATAGTTCGGCTATCCGGACACCCCCTAGTCCAGGACTCCCTCAGTAGCCCCTGAACCAGGCTTCAATGACGACGTCCGGGCGCATATTGTCTTGACATTGCAAGGCGGGTTCCTCCTCGAATACTTCATAGAAGGTTTTGAACACCAGGATAGTGTCCGCTCGCAAAACAAGTTCCACATACCACCGTAGAGAATAACTTTTGCACAGATCTGCTGATGTATTCCGCGCGTGACATCACACCACGGCTAGGCCTTTATATGAATCATTTTTACTGTTCCACCTCGGTAGCGTTTAGCGAGGCAGTTTTCTTGGCACGTCTTATCAAAGCATAGATCGTGCCCCCTTATTCCGGGATTCTCATCAATACGGTCGTGGGTAACCCATCCGCGTCATTGATTACGGCGCTTGGGAGATAAGCGAGTTTTACCAGTTGGTGGGGGCGCATAGCTGTCCAGTCCATATAAGGGGATAAGGATCCACCTTTTCACCTACGCCTTCTTCCTCCTTTGCTCATCCATTTCCGCGCACTTGAGCTCCAGCACCCAAGTCTGCACATCCCACCTCAACCTTCTCCAACCATGTCAGGAGCGGGAGGCAGGTGGATGGCCTCCTCCGTCATGGAGGGGCACATCACAAGAATGCGGGAGGCCGGATACTTGTCCGGCGACATCGCGCACAGGCTGCCTGATGCGGGGCAGCTTACTCCAACACCCAGGCCCCATGAGAGGGTGGTGTTTCTCCCCCACTTCCTCCGCGGACTAGGTTTTCCACTTCACCCATTTGTCTGGGGGACTCATGTTCTACTACAGCCTGGACTTCCACGACCTGCCCCGAATTTCATCCTCAACATCTCGGCGTTTATCGTCGTGTGCGAGGCCTTCCTCTGCATCCAGCCCCACTTCGGCTTATGGCTGAAGATCTTCAACGTCCGATCGAAGGTAGTGGGCGGCTGTCAAGCAGAGTGCGGAGGCGCCATGGTTGGCAAGATGGCCAAAGTCCTATGGCTCGAGGGTGCTTTTGTGGAGACAATAAAGGGGTGGCAATCGGGGTGGTTCTACATCACCGAGCCGCGCGACCCCGAATGGGTGGCGGCCCCCGAATTCAGATCTGGCTTCCCCACACGGCTCTCGTCATGGAAAGAGACGGGCCTGACGTGGGGGAATTCGGACGAGCTATCCGGACTCCAAATGTGTGTCCGAAACCTGGTGGACAAGAACCTCAAGCTTGTCGACGTGATCCAGGTGATGCTCATCCGCCGGATTCTCCCATGCCAACAACGAGCCTTTAATTTGTGGGAGTTCGATCCGGCACAGCACCGAACCTTGAGCCGGCTCTTCGACACTACGTACGAAGACGCATGGAAGGTGCTGTTCAAGGGCGCCGAAGCCCCAACATCTGCTAACAAAGACCGCGGATACAGCTCGCGGTGTTAAGCAGGCGAGGTAAGTTATTTTACCCTTTACGGGACTATTTTTTCATAGACTGACTCTATGTGGGATCTAAAACTCCCTAATCTTTGACAGGGGTGGTGAAGACGTCCAGATAGATTAACCGCCTGCTCCTTTGCGGAAGATCCAGCAGACGCCCGATTGAGGGCTGCTGGCTCGGTACCCATGTGGTGCCGGAGAAGAAGGCCAAGAAGGAGGCCACGGAACTCGAAGGAGCTCCCGACGCCAGTCTTGTCGATTCGATGCGAATCTTCTCCCGAGGACGAGGAGGAGGAAAAAGCTTCTCCCAGTGAAGAGGAGAAGAAAAGGAAGGCCGCCCCAACTAGGGAGGCCGGAGGGTCCAAGAAGGGAAGAACCCTTCCTCCGGACTTCTCCACCAACATCGACAGCGACGAGGAGGATTGGCCAACAAGGGCCAAGCCCCTGGCGAGATCGTAAGTGTCCGGATACCCATGACTTTTTAATTATTGCATAGTGTTCTCTAATGTCGAACAATCATGCAGCCCGCCCAAGAGCGAGCTAGCCGCTTCGACGAGCGGGTCCTTGGGTTCGTCGGAAATGGAGAGTACTTTGCTTCCGACCCTCCTCACCCCACGCCATGGACGACGCTTGAGCTGGCGCCCAAGGGGGCCTGGTCAAGAGGAGGTGGCGCAGGAGGAGCCACAATGCAACCTCCCGGACTCCAGGCGCATGGGGGGCAAGACCCCCAGGGGCTCTAAGCCCGACCCTTGTCCGGACTCCATGCCGGAACCTTCAGCGGTTCCGGAGTCCGGCAAGCGGTCCCTTCGTAAGAAGGTTAAGACGCCGGCGTCCTCCGTCCGACCGGAGGCACAGGATAGCTTACTGGAGGCGCTTAACAACGCTTCCATCGAGGAGGAGCACCGCACTATTATGAGTGCGGTGATCCGGACAGTTCAGTCCGCCAAGAGCGGACTGACCGAAGCCTGTACCAGCCTTCTAACAAGCTCTGAGGTAAGTTTAGGATATGTAAAAATATTACCGCATAGACAGTAGCCCCTGATGCTTGGTTTGGTGTTCGGAATGAAAAGCCGGACTAAGGATCTAAAAAGATATATGGAGGAGTCTAATATAAGTATGTCAATATGGGATGCAGGCTGCACTACTGACCTCTGCCGCATTGACTGCGGAGGTCAATGCACTGAAGCAGAACCTCGAGCGGTCCGAGAACGAGCTCGGTCAAGCCAAGAAGCAGTTCGAGGACAAGGAAGATAAGTAATACCTTATTAAAGAAATACCTTATAGAAAATGTTTTGGTTGCAAAAAATAACAGGAATAACATGGGTACTGTAGGGGCCACGAATGAGGTGGCAACCCTGAAGGAAGCGGTGTCCGTGGCCGAAAACAAAGCGGCTGCGAACGCACCAGCGAGAGAAGGGGAGGCAGCTGGCCAAGAGATGCGACAAGAGCTCCAAGCTCTCGTGGAAAAACACGAGTTTGGAGCGTGACTCAAGACTCAAGAGTCCGAGCTCGCCTCGCTCTTGAGGGTGCCAAAGTTGCTAAGGCCGAGGCCCAAAAAGCCCTCAAGAAATTGAATCATTAAAGAAGATAGCGGCGGGTAAGGCATTCTTTATGCAAAGCAAGCATGTGAAAGTGAATTACCTATTACTTACCCGGTTCGGAGCTCTCCAGGGCTGCGTTCGCAGATTTGCCCGTGGTGCGCCCGATGCTGCCGCATTCTACCACGCCAAGGAGGGAGCTCGACGGAAAAGGTGTTACGGTCTCGGTATCTTTGAGGCGGACATCCGGTGCCCTGGCGACCAGCTGAAGCAGCTGGTCGAGCTCCACAAGGTCGCCGAGCAGGCCATGAAGGGCCTTATAGCGCGGCTGTGGCCATTGGAGGCCATGCCTGGGAGCTACTTCGGCTTAGTGCAGCGGCTGGTGGACGCCTGTCCACGGATTGATGTCATCAAGCGCTCCGTCTGCATCGAAGGTGTACGTCGGGCCCTTGCCCGTGCTAAGGTGCATTGGGACAAGATGGATGCGGAGAAGCTTGTGACGGACAGGCCACCGAAGGGCAAGGAGCATCGCACGCCCGAAATGTACTATGAGGGCCTCCTGAAGGGTGCCCGCCGAATAGCGGATGAGTGCTCCAAAGATGTAATTTTTGAATAGACTCGCATTTGTTATCCCAGACGCTGAAAACTTGTTCATATCGCTAAGCAACACTTGTTAATTTAAAATATTACCTTCATGCGACCCTTTATCAAATTTGAGAGATGGCAAGTCGTTGGCTTCAGCCCCATGCTACGAGTCTTTGGGGTGTTCGGATAAACTTGAGCACTCTTGTTCCCATTCTTGGGTCCATCTAGGGGCGCTCAACGCAACGAACAAGGCAACCGGACTTATAATGCTTGAACACTCTCACTTAGCCATAGAATTCTATAATTTTAAATTTCGTGAAGCCCCTAGTATTCGGAAGACCGAGTTCGGGCGCTATCCACGCCATCGCGGACAGTTCCGTTCCTCGCTCTAAGCAGCATAAGTCTTTAGGGACCCGAAAAACCTCTCGAACAGCGATCGCTCTCGCCTATCATGACGGTCAGTTTTAGCTTTCTCATCGAGGTGCTCGACCCAGCTCAACTGGGCATAATCGCGATGGTTCTCCTGCTACCTTAGCCGATATAACGGAACGTAAGGTACCAAAACACGGAGCCGGGCAAACCCAACTATTGACCCAAGACATGATTCGGAGCCGATTCATATAATGCTATAAGTTCGGGGTGCCGCACTTGTGAAAGTGTTCGGACTTATCACACCATAATTTTGGGGTACTTAAGCCCCTGGTGTATTAGCCGTACCAAAGTGTACGGGTGCAACATGTCATGAAATGAACATATATATATATATATATATATATAAAGAAAAGAGTGCAATAGTAGGAAAAGCTATGCATTGTTTATTCAAAAAGGTACTGCAATTAAGGCAGGACGATACAAATAGTGCGATAAGCAAGGAATGGGCTATCTAACGTGTCCCCCTCCAGGGGTAAGCAGCGGGATGATATGTAAAACAGGTATAATGCTCGTAATAGAGACCACCTGAGCACTTGACGTGGCTTTTTGCTTCCCTGGCTGTTGCATCGTGAGTTCGGCGATTCTAGTGCCGGACATGACTTCTTGAAGACTGAGTCCTGAGAGTAAGAAAAAAGAAAGAAAAGAAAAAAGAATGACACAATCGTGAGCCCCTGGTGCGGTCGAGCCGCACTCTTGGCGCGCCGTGGTCGTGCCCCTCCCCATATGCCCATGGTATCTCCAGAGCGTAATTATGTACGCGTAATACTAGCTTCGCAATTTCGCGAGGGCTGGGGTTGGGGCCGGATTGCTATGCGTGCTTGAATCGTGCCAGGCGGTCTTGTTGTAGGTTACTCCAGGCGCGCTTGGCGGTGTCCGGACGCTTAGTGGCCGGACTCGAGAATTGCCGTGAGAGGCTGCTCTGCACCTCCGGCACGAGGGCCGCCGTGTGCTCCTCCGCTCGGAGAGAGCGCTCGTGTTTCCATTGACCGTGATTACCTCGAGGGCCTGGCATCTTGAGCTTGAGGTATGCGTGGTGCGGCACCGCATTGAACTTTGCAATGCGGTTCGTCCGAAAGCAAAGGCATGATAGCCGCCATGAACGGGATTATGTCGAAGATTAACTCTTCGCTTCGGAACAACCAATTGATTCCAGGGCCTGGCTTCCAGGTCCTCCCAACAACCAATTGATTCTAATGGTAAGCTGTTAAGCCAATGTCGAGCTGGTCCTTGCTTGAGGGGAGGCATTTGATGGCGTGTAGATCGCCTCCAAGGGCCATGTGGATATGGAGGAGGTAGTCCTCATCCGCATCAAGCGGGATCTGTGGTACCATCGTATGATTCGATGTTTACGGGTTTAAAGCCCTCGAGATTTGATGATCCATTACTTCATCATGAAGCATAGTGGGTGTGCGGCGCCTCAGACAGTGCTATATCACGACGCAACTCGATTGAGCTTTGTGCATTGTGTTCGCCCGCCGAGTTTCTCAGATCCGTGTGACGGTTATCGCCACGCGGTCGTGGCATACGCGATCCGTAGATCGATCTTGTATGTTTTGCCTTATTCTCCAATATATCTCGCAAGTCCGCGCTTTTCCGTGCCTTGGTACTTTTGGAACAGCGCCGGGTATGGCTTGACGGAGGGTCTAGAGGCCTCTCCGTCGCGGGCCACGGGTGGCCGGTCTGCCATGTCGTCGCGCCGGTGACTTGGGTGCTTCCTCCTCCGATCGAGGCAACGACCTGCGTTTGGGGTAGCTTTTGAGGGGCGCTCGAGTTCATACTCTTCGCTGCAAGGACTTCACCATCCATCTGCCTAGCGGTCTTGATCAGCTCTAAGTCGTTGCTGCTTTTTCTTGAGGCTGCTTGCCGTGGCTATAAGCCTGCGCTTGAAACGCCCCTGCTGGTAGGGATCCTCGTGAACGACAAATTAAGTGTCGCCGAGGCTTGCCTCATCTTCGGAGGGAGGCGCATAATTATCGCCCTCGACCTCTTTTTACGCAGACCGTCAGGCGGACTTGCTTCTCCTCCTCCTGCTGCCGAGTCCCGCCGAGGGGGGTTTTCTTCGAGCACTATCCGGGGTGTTATTATCTCCTCGTGCGGAATCACCGCTTTTGCTGTGGCGGATTTAGAGCGGCGCCACCGACGCCGGGCGCTTCGTTGCTTCTTGGAGGGTCATCCTCCGTTGTTCCATCGCCGTTCCCATCTTTTTTGGGATGTCCACCATGTATATGTCATATGACAGGTGGCCTTCCAAAGCCCTCGTAGGCGCTTGGGTCTTGGTCGCCTCCGGCATCGCCGCCCATACGCCGATGTCTTGAGTCGAAATCGAGCATGTCGGTTAAATCATCGGCGCGGGCTACAAAGTGGGTGGTGGGTGGGCGTTGAATTTCTTCGTCGTCAGTATCTCAACCTTCCCGTCCGTAGTCCGCCAGGCTCTTCGGATAAACAGAGAGACTTCAGTGAATTCAGGATGTCGCCAAAGGGCGAGTGCCGAAAGATGTCCGCGTCGCGTGAACTCCATGACCGCGCCCAATCGGATTCGATTGGTAGCGCGGGAGGGTTCGGAGTCCGGAGGAGTCCGCACCGGAGTCAAGGTCTTCGCAGCGATAGGATAGAGTTCGCTCAATCGCCAGTGAGATCGTAGGTTCCCGAGGCGGTGTCCAACCACTCGCCCTCGATCGGGAATCTGCCCGGATTAAGGGCCGAGCGAATCTTTGAAATGCGACCTCGAGTGGCACTGCTCACCGCAGAGCTAGATCATGCCCATCGAGACAAAGGCGGCGCTGCTGCTGCGGCTCGAATCCGTCAAGATCAAGTCTCCGCGATATCGGCCGATAGTTCAAACTTCCAAATCGACACGATGGCGAGGGGCGAGCTTTTGATCTGCTCGGATGGCCAGCTTAATTGGCCCGCAGCAAAGCCGCCGAATACGAAGATCTGTCCGGGAGAAAAGTCTCACCCGACCGCGTCGTTGTTGATGATCGGAAGAGCCATCGGGCCTATCGGTGACGCACACGAGGAACTCTCAATGAAAGCACCAATGTCGGTGTCAAACCGGCGGATCTCGGTAGGGGGTCCCAATCGTGCGTCTAGGAGGATGGTAACAGAGACAAGGGACACGATGTTTTTACCCAGTGTTCGGGCCCTCTCGATGGAGGTAATACCCTACTCCTGCTTGATTAATATTGACGATATGGGTAGTACAAGAGTAGATCTACCACGAGATCAAGGAGGCTAACCCCTAGAAGCTAGCCTATGGTATGATTGTTGTTCGTCCTACGGACTAAAACCCTCCGGTTTATATAGACACCGGATAGGTTAGGGTTACACAAAGTCGGTTACAATGATAGGAGATCTACATATCCATATCGCCAAGCTTGCCTTCCACGCCAAGGAAAGTCCCATCCGGACACGGGACGAAGTCTTCAATCTTGTATCTTCATAGTCTTGGAGTCCGGCCGTGATGATAGTTCGGCTATCCGGACACCCCCTAGTCCAGGACTCCCTCACGCGGTTTCGGGTGACCAGAGGCCTATTTGGCGCTTCGTTCAATATTTGGGAGCAGAAGCATTAACGTTTTTGGTTCTCTTGAATTGAACTTTCAGGATTTGTCAAACTTCACAAATCTTTACTCTTGAAAATCCTAAAGCTACGATTATTTTGGAATGGAGGGGGTACATTTGAATATACATTGTACATGAGCATATATTAAAAATTATGCAACTTACCTCAGTTCATGCATGGTTCCAGATATAATCTCCTTGGTTGCAAAAAAAAGTTAAATATGCGTATGAATATATATAGCATGTTCAAACTCACAACAAAGATTGATGCCCCTTTACATCTGATTTACAAATGCCATTATCTCCGTTCAAATAGATGAATGCACTTCCTATGAATTGAATCTTCAAACCCCTTTATGTTGAATTGACATGTATTCTATTTCGTAGCTAGCAATTTGAATGTATCCATGCAAGTGACAAATGTGTAAAGTGCTTCACACTAACAACATGGAGTGCACTAATTAATGTTTATATATGAATTGCAAAAGCATCCACTGCCTGTATTTCAAACCGCTCTCACTCTATGGATCGATAATATGAAATAAACACATGCACATGCTAGAATTCAATTGCAGTTGAAGAAAGAGCCTACTCCTGGTATTGTATATTAGTGATAGGGGTGTGTACAAAGTACACGTGAATGCCAGGCATTGTGCGTGTGTGTATACTATCGACGGACTAGCCCCCAAGCTTGTATAAGGGTTACAAATCATATATAGTCGGCTTATCACCAGTGGGGATAGAGTCCTCCGCGACTCTGGTAGCTTCGTGTTGTACACCGAGTCCTCCACATGGGTCTTCGTATAACACGTCTCGGTCCAACCTATATGTGGCGCAGGATGGAACCGACCCGTGAGTCTTCATGTTGACCCACCACACCACACACGCAATCGGCCACTAAGAAAATAGGCATATACAATAGTACAACGGTATCTAGCTCACGATACGTCTCCATATTTTTGTTGATGACACTGACGGACTTTGCATTTGATGCATGCTCCGTATTTTGTTGACGACACTTACGGTCATTGTATTTGAAGCGAAAGCACGATATGGTCACTGGACTTCAGAATAAGCTCATCACGGTCACCACATACATTTTGTCGTGCTAACCAACATGTGGTTGGATGGTTAGAGGACGGTGGATTTCGAGCCCACCAAGGTTAAAGTCCCGTGCTCGTGATTCATCTTGTGTTAATTTCAGTATTTTCCGGCATGTACGCTCAAGGGGAGGAGACGCCCACTGACTATGAGGCACCTATGGTGACTTCATAAAATCTCAAGATCATATATGCTGGCCCACTCTCCCGAAGGTGCTCATAGGGGTGGGGTTCATGTGTCGCTTATAGCGGTGAGTGCTTATGCCGATATATGAGCCCTTGCGCCTATACCGTGTTAAAAATACATATCATGATTATACAACACCGGCTCACCTGCATAACTTCGTATTTTGTTGATTTACACAATCAATTGACTACCAACGTTTCCACGGGCGCAACTAGTGTTGCACCATCGGTAGCGAACTGTGGGGCCCACATGTCAGCCCAGATATGAAAGAAAGAAATGGTAGTTTGAGTCTGATCGTGTTAATAAAATAGGAGTTCATTTTAGGGTGATCATACGGTCACCGGCTCACCATACATCTCCATAATTTGTTGATAACATAACCAATTGACCACCAAACGGTCCACATTCAGCAGCGACATTACCATAGGGCCCACCACGCCAGCGTATGAAGGATAGAAATGGTAATAAATTAGTGGTCGGTGGGTATTCAAGTCGTGAGACCTTCCGGTTGGCAGTCACCGCGGTTGGGGGCGTTTCATTGGGCGGGGTGGGGATCCCGGAGAAAAGCTCAGCGGGTGGGGGGGCTACGAGGATGGCTGGTGCAGCGCGGACCGCGGTGGGGAGTGGTTTCGGGAGGGCGGGCCGGCCGCGGCGGGGCTGGCGGTTCGACCGGTGGTGGCTGGCGGCTCGGGGGTGGAGTTTGATGATAAACCGAGGCCCTTGATTTCGTGATCCAACGGCTGGAAAATCTAATGACCGAGATGAAAAAGTCGCCGACCGACGTGTAGCCTCACCGCACGCATACATGCACGCACGCAAGACACGCACGCATGTAGGCGTGAAACACTAACACGTACACACACACGCATGCTGGCGTGCAACACTGACACGTAAACATGCACTCACGAACACACGCACATACGCACCCATGCGTGCAACACTGAAACGTACCCTTGCACGCACGCAACACTCGCACGCACGCAACACTCGCACGCCTGCATGCACACATCACACGACGCAAGACACACGCTCAACCTATACGTGCATGCACCCTTTGTTAAGGACATGGATTGTTACGGGTATTAATTAATCAATCTTATTTGTGATAAGCAGAATATTGATGTTTGCAGCGGTCTTTATGTATCACAACGTATCGAACGGGCTATCAACATAGTAGGCTTATCTACATTAAAAGATGACATCACACTCAATGAACAATCATCGGTTTATGAAATGCCCGCTTGACCGCCTCTGCCCACCAAAGGTTCCTCTCTGCTGTGCGCTGCTCGTGTTGGGTCAGCGACATGCAGGCCACGCACCCAAAGAGCCCACAAGTCGCTGGAAGAACGGCGCGGTGTCCTAGATCGAGTCGAGGGCGCCACTGCGCGCCTGCTGAACACGCCCGCGCCGCATTCAAACGCCTTCATGAAACCGCGCCTGTGGAAGCCGAGAAACCCACTCGACACACGTCTGCTCATGACCTGGCCGGTGTTAACGCAGCCGCCGAGCCCTCTCGTCCGCCGTCTATTTAATCTCCTATTTAAACGAGGCCAAACGCCGCCAAGAATCGCACACCTCCGCCGCTCCCCTATCTCCTCCACCATTTTGTCCACTATTACAATGGCTTACTGAAGAGTAGTTATTCCACATCCAGCCGGCTGGGTAGCTCGCCGGATACGAAGCTATGCAGCTTGCTGATCCACCTCCTCCTCGCCCGGACGGAGCTTGGGCCGCCCCAAGCCGGGCGCTGCAGGTTCAGCAACTCGCGCTCCAGGCTGAGCTCGACGAGGAGCGGCGACGGCATCGTTCTGCGCCGCCCACGCCGCCTCATACCGCGTCTCCCGTTTACGTGGCCGAGACTCCCATGCCGGGCGGCCGTGCCATGCAAGCAGCGATGTAGCCGGGTGCGCGGAGAGCGGCGAAGTCGGTGGCAGCGCCTCTGCGTCCGCCGCCATCATCGAGGAGAAGAGAACACGGAGGCCGCCGCCGCTGGGTCCCATGAAGGCCACCATGGAGGCGACGCCGCGCGGCACACAGCAGGTGTCTTGTCAGATCCTTTTGTTGCGAGGACCTTCGTCGACCCCGCATGGGCTCCACAGAAGAGGGGAATGTTAGGATGAACTCGAGCCGGTGTCGGCCATGGCGAAGTAGTCGCCAATATTTTGGCTACCCTGGGCAAGATCCAAACAGCCCCTCCCAACAGATTCAAATCCCTCGTTCGCCGTGGAATTTTGCCATGTGTTGTTTTCATGGACTAGCAAGATGCCTGTGCATTGCACGGAACATCAAGTTGCATTTTTTACAAACTCCCGCATGCATGCAAGGGATAATTAATGTCCTCCTTTGCTAGTACCACGAGGCAAACACCATTAATATTGCATCGATTAGTGTTAGTGGCCTTGTATATCTGCAAATTGTAATTTTGATAGTGGCCCCTTGTATATAAAAATGGAGGGAGAAAGATGAGAGATAAGGTGAGGAGGAGGGGCGTGGTGGTGACTGGCGGCCGGATTGGGCGGAGGCATGGGGATGGATTTGAGCATTATGTCTAGGTTTGTATCTCTCTCACACACGCCCATCGAGGTAGGGGACGTGCACGAAGAGAAGAGGTGCACGCTTGATACGCTCCTGTCTTTTCTCAACCACACCCGCAATTACACGGTGGAGCTCATTTCAGATCTGAAAAAGGCAGCCCACATGGTAATTTGGCATGTGTAACGTTGTCCACTTGGTGGTAGGAGGATCGTCTACCACGGGTGAACAAAAAATTGCGACTTGACGCGTTATGTTAAATTAAAAAAGAGGCAAACCATGTGGGGCCTACCTTAGAGGCAAGGCTCTATACACCGGAGTACTTTTGATGTGTCCCGTCAACTCGCATGAACGAGGAGAAGCTTGCTTAGCACGCCGTCTCCTCGCCCAAGGGCGCGATGGCTCGCAGGATGAGGTGAAGCTTGCTTCGCCTTCGCCTTCGCGCGCTCCCTCGCCCACGAAGCGTGGTGGCTCATGACACGAGGAGAAAATTTTACTACTCCCTCCGCTTACTCCTCGTCCCTACTACATACTTTGGTTAGTACTCCCTCCATTTACTTATACAAGGCCACTATAAAAAATACATTTTGCATCTATACAAGGCCACAAATAGTAATCGAGACAAAAGTTACTACTCCACCTTTCCAGGTTTATGGCTCAATTTCAAAATCTCTCCAACCAAGGTGAGCGGTGAGTGGTCGAATTAATTTCATAGTTTGCACAAGTAATTAGTACGCTAGTTTTTCTCAAGAAGTTATGTTTACCGAGGCATTAATTAGAATGATTGCATGAATGAGCACTAAATTTCCATGAACTTGTACATGCATTGGTTAGTTTCCTCTTGATACTGCTTGCGTCGGGTGATCTAACACACTGTAACATCCCAAATTTTCAATTTGGAATGTTATACATAGGTCACCTATGCATATCATATTTTATTGCATCTTCGTTCCGCAATCCTCGAAATCCTAAGCAACTCAAGGACCCTCGGAGAGAGTTGGGGATTTTCCAGTTTTCATATTTGATTTTTGTCAAATACTGAGAACGAGGATTTTTGATTTAAATTATTCTTCTTCCGGAAAATATTTCATATTAAAAATAAATGAGGGGAGATAATATGACTTCTCCAAAATAATTGAAATATTGGAGGGAAAATGTTAAAATCATTATTTGGATTTTATTTGATTTTATTTGGAATTTTATTTGCCCTAGAAAAATTTGCTCGTTTAAAAAAAATTGCATTTTAGGGGCCAAGAAAATGTTCATCTCGTTCTAAATATTCCATTTAGACGGTGAAAATTTATTTTGGTATTTTTAGATTTTTATTTTATTTTATAGGAATTTTTCTCGCCAATGAACTATTTAAAATTGCTCACCACCGGGCCTAAGGCCCGGCCGAAAGCAGGCCGCCCACCGCTGAGATGCCCGCCCCATTGTCGTTGCACCACCCTACCTCTGTCAGCCGAGCCCCGCCGCCACTCGCTAGCCTGCCGCGCTTCCTACGGGAGGTACCGCCCGAGTCACCATTTTTTTAAGAAAAAAACCACTTCGGTTTTTTCTCCGGTTTATTTATTTAGCGAGCGTTCGCTCGTTCGTTCGTTTTAACGAACGCGTTCGTCGTTTAGGTTCAGTTAACGAACGTTCGTTCGTTAAACTGTTCGTCATTTTTTTTATCGGATTTATTCCGTGATTTTCCTGATCGTGATTTCTGATCCGATGTTCGAACTAGTATAACTTTTCGCTCGTTTATCGGAATCAGGCGATTCAAGCGCCTGGAGTTTCATCTCGAAACCTTCTTCCGAGTAACCAACTCAAACAAGTTTTGCCTCTGTAAAATTTGACCTTAGTTCAGATTAGTAAACGGATCTTATTTCTTTCGCCGCTTGAGTTTCGTTGTTCGGTTTGGTTTGATTCTTTTGCTAACCGGAGTTCTTAAGTTGAAATTTCTGGTCAGCCTCCTTCGCTTGAAGTTTTTCTTGTGCATCTTTGCCTGTTGCTTATGTATGTTATTGTTTGTTTGCGTATAGAATTCCTGAGTGCGGCGTGTTACTACGAGTCTCTAGGATTCACGGATCATCGCTAAAGGCAAGTAACACTTTGATCATACTCTTTTCATACCCAGCTTTTATGCATTAGTTCCAATCCTCAAACATTGCATTGATTAGGATGTCATTAACTTGTGGGTTGGGAAGTAGTAGTTGAGGTAGAACCTATTGCTGTTACTATCAAACCTTTGGGAGTTACTTCACGTGTCGCTTATATTGCTATGCTATGCTCAGAGACGTGGTTTGGGTTTGAGTGTATTCCATGACAGATGTGAGATTGTTAATTAATGGTTTAACTTAAGGTGGCAACTTTAATACACATCCGGTGGATTGAGGCACCGGGGAACCAAAGTGTTGTCTGTTTTATCTTTGGAAATCCCGGGTACCTGTGTGATCTTCCTATGGACCGCCACCAGTGCTCAAAGGAACTGAGTTTATTCATGCTAGAAACTTCCGTGTGCAGCCACAAGCTACTATGGGCTCTAGCATAGTTGAGTAAGTTACGATGAAGCTCTTGAAGAGGTAGATCAAGCAGTAGTGGGTTTTGTAGGTTTGGTATGGTCTACCCGAGTAGAGAGTTAATGTTTCAAAAACGTGTCTCGGTCATCCGGTTCTCAAACACCATGTAGTGCGAGAAATCAACGGAGGCGATCGAGTCTTGTGGGGAAAAGTGCGCAAACCTCTGCAGAGTGTACAATCTAATCATGGTTAGCCGTGTCCCCCGATTATGGACAATTCTGAGTATCTAGTACTTGAGTATTCGCATGTATCTCATCACTCTCGAGTAATATTGCTAGGATGTTAATTACCTTAATTGGGATTGAGTTGGGGTTATACCTTCTCAATGATGTTTCAACCACCATGATAGTTAAAATAAAGTATATTCCTTTGTCGTAGGGAAAAATTGGCTTTACGCAAAAACTATAACCATAGAGCTTTCCACCATCCAAATATTGCATGTAGTGATAGTATTATTCTTGTTTCATCAGGTTATATTGCCAAGATATTCCATGTGCTGACCTTTTCGCTGCAACGTATTATGTTGCGCACTTTTCAAAGCGAGGAGTAAGGTTCGACAGGTCGCTGCCGCAGCAGCTCAGCTATGCCGCTGGAGTTGATGGACTCACTTTATCTTCCAAGCCTTACGCTGTTATCGCATTAGATGGCCTTAAGCCATATTATTTCAATAAGTTCTCTTTGAGACATTCGATGTAATAAGTGTGTGATTGCTACTCAATATAAATCCTCCGGTAATCGGTGTGTCAAGATTACCGATCCAGTGATGACACTCAAACACGAGACTTGACCATCTCGAGGTCGGGTCACTACACGCACCTCAAATCCAACATGTAATGGTACTACTACTAGTATAGTAGAATTGAGACTTATCAAACGGAAAAACGGATGTTTTTAGATGAGCCCTATAAACCCTAGTGGGTAGGTACTCGTAAAACAGATTTTTCCAAAACTAAGTCGCTCCCTTTCATGAATTCTGTAGTATACTCTTCCGTCGACGCCCCTTTCATCAATTATGTACTTCCTGTCACGACATGTGGGACATATAGCAACCGGTCGACGTCGTTAATTCAAATAACAAGCTACCACACGGCTGGCCGCCTGGGTGTGGTCGCCCTTGAGATTTAACATGGTGCATTAGGCTATCCATGTTGGCATGTCATAAGTCATCACTTAGTCACCATACTACAACAAGGTTTTGGCTATAAGGTTGGCTATAAGTATTTTTTACTTTCTCTATCTTTCAGATTCTCCGTCTCAGAAGAAATTTTTGACACTAGTGTAGTGCCAAAACGTTCTTATATTATGCAAGGCTGTGGAGTACTAGTATTTATTGCATTTGCTAAGGAGTGACCACTTCCAATGAAATGGTGCTAAGTTTGCTTCATTTAATTAGCTATAGACTCAGAATTGTCTTTTCACCCAGGTATATCACGCTTAGCACCATTTCTTCCTTGGGTCACCAAACTAGTCTCTCTCTTCTGATTAACTTGCCACATCAACTTTATGCCTATGTGGCAAGCTTAAGCAATCAGAGGAGCAAGTAAAAAGTACAATAGTGCGCTTTACATGGCATTTTGCATATGTGGAGGAAAGAGAGGCAAGGAAAAGTGGAGAAGGGCTCTCATGCAAGAGCCAAATTTACTACATGGTGGAGCATTGGAGAGGCACCGTATGGAGGTGGTCGAACTGAGACTCTACCCGGTCGAGCGCCACAGCTTAAAATGATAATGGCAGGTCAAATCACGGGCCCCACCTATCCAAAGAAAGAATTCGATGTCAAATCACATCCTCACGCTGGTAGAGCTCACTCCTCGCTCTTCCCGCTCACGAACCGACTAGGCGGATCGCTTCGCCTACCGCCAAGAGAAAAGCCCTCCCGACTTTTGAATACAACTACATCCTCTTAAGAATCCATGATATACTTTTTGTGACATAGTAACTCATATTTAGTTAGTCAAATGGATGACCTAGAACTACGCAGGCCCTATAAACCGACGCCTAAAAACCGAGACGAGAGGGTAGTTCAGCACGATCTTTTTAGATCAATATAGTCGATTCACCATGAGCAAACTATGGTAGGCTGCTCCTGTGTTGGCGTGAGCAACTCAAGCAGGGTCACCAAGACACGAAATGGCTTACACACTTATCAGAACCCATTACCGGTTATGTGGCTCATCCACCGTTTTGTTCCACGTATGGCGTACCAAATTACAGTTCCAAAATTGCCTGTGGACTACACTTTATGCACGATCCGCAAACGATGCTCATCAAACAGCACTAGCATCACTTAAAATAAAGGAAACAAATAACCACCCCAGGCACGCCACCGCCGGGCCTCCACGTGATCATGCAGCCGCTTCTACCGTAATCTTGTCGTGGTGTATAGCAACGCTATAAAGTTCCCGTGAGCAGCGTTGAATTGGAGGCACCCCGGTCGTAGCGCTACCGCAAAGAGTAGAAACAGCCATGAGGGGTCAAATCATTAAAGCCCCACCTTCCTGTAGCGCACTGCATCTTAATGATCCAAATTGCGTTTCGCGGTCATCCCTGATCAGAAGTCTAACACACAAAGATTCAAGGATTTATTGCAGAGTAGCAATCACACACTTATTACATCGTTGTCACAAGGAACTTATTACAATAATATGGCTTAAGGCCATCTAATAATAACAGCGAAGGCTTGGAAGATAAGCGAGTCCATCAACTCCAACGGCATCGAGTATAGAACCACGACCTCAACACTTATTTTGCCGTCAAAAGTCTGCAACGTGAAAAGTTGCAGTCCAAAACGGTCAAGACATGGAATATGCCGCAATGTAACACATAAGAGCAATGAATGAATAAGCCTATACTACATGCATATATGGCTGGTGGTAAGGCTCTACGTTACATTTGCATAAAGCTGATTTTCCTACATCAAAGGAATAGTTTATTTAACTATCATGGTGGTTGTTAAACATTGAAATGGTTGAGATCCTCAATCCCAATTAAAATACTCATCAAAACCCAATAACTTTTATTTAGAAGTAACATGTTGAGATTCACATGATATTCAATTACAGGATACTCAAATTGTCCATAACCGGGACACGGCTAATCATGATTAGTTTATACACTCCAGAGGTTTATGACTTTTCCCACAAGACTCGACGCTCCGCTTGATTCTCGCATACATGGTGTTTGAGAAACGATGACCGAGACATAGTTCGTAGCGCTTAGCACCTTACATGTGGGTAGACCGCACAACCTACATCCCCTACATCAGCTAGCCTACCCGTAAGAGTTCAGACGACTTAGTCAACACGCCAGAGCCCATAATTGGCTTGTGGCTGCACACGGAAGTTTCCAGCTTGAATAATCTTATGATCCCTTAGAGCCCGGTGGCGGTCCAAGAAATACAGTAAGTCCGATGGAAACCAGGTGCCTCAATCCACCCAGATGTGTGTTTAGGTTGCCACCTTAGATAAACCATTAATTAACAATCTCACATCTCACATGGATATTCACTCACCCAATCCACGCCTACTAGCATAGCATAGCATGAACAAGCAAACGAGAAGTAACTCCCAAGGTTTCATAAGTAAAATGTAATAGGTACTACTCAATCTACTTCCCATCCCACAATTTAATTAGATCCTAACATGCAAGTGTTTGAGGAATAGATCTAATGCATAAAAACTGGTATGAGAAGGGTATGATCAAAGTGTTACTTGCCTTGCCGATGATCCATGAGTCCTAGAGATTCAAGTAACAAGCGGCGACTGGGTGATCTAACGCACAAACAACAAGCATACAATAAGTACTCATCTAATGCACAGGAAATCTCGAATAAAAGATCTAACCGAAAGTTCAACTTAAGAACCCTGTTGCAAAAAGAAATCAAAATAAAACTCAAAGTCGAAACTCGAGAGAGAACGACTCGTTTTGCAAATCTGAAACTAGGTCAAAATTTTATAGTAGCAAAACTCGTGAAAGTAGGTTAGTTGAACGGCGGTTTCATATTTAAACTCCAGCGCTTGAATCACCTGATTCCGATAAACAAGCGAGAAATAAAACAGTTTTGAAAATCGGATCCAAATCGAATCGAAAAATAACGGATTAAATCCAAAAAGAAAACTAACGTTTAAATAACGGACGCTCGTCAATGTAATCTAATCCAACGAACGTAATTATTAAAACGAACGTTCGTGAACGTCATAAATAAGAAAACCAAAAAATAAACCAATCTAGGTTTTTTAAAAACCAACATCTTTTTTAAATAAAACCGGATCGGTTTATTAGGGAAACCGGATCGGGCGGGCACTGTGATCACGCGAAGCCTCTGGGCTCGGGAGGGTAAGTGGGTCGGAGGGCGCGGGGTTTCAAGGCGCGAAACGGCGGCGGCGGAGTTCGGGCGCGATGGCTCCTGGCAAGGCGCGGTGGCGTGGGGTGAGGAGAGAGGGTGGGGGGGCGGCATGGTATTTATGGGGGGCCAAGGTGGCTGGGAGGCAGGAGGCGAGGGGGAGACGACTGCCATGGGTGGCGATGCATGGGCGGTGGGATTCTGCCGGGCGGCCGAGCTGGCGAGGAGGAGAGGAGGGCTGGGGGAGGGCCGGGCCTGGGCACTGCTGGCTGGCCGGGCCTGCCCAGAAGGCGAATTTTTTATAAATAAAATTTAAACCAAATGAATTAAAAAAATACCAAATGAACTCCAAATTAAATAAAACAATTTTCCCCACTCCTAAAATGAGTCGAACAAAATGAACTTTAAAACGCAAACATGCATAATTTTTTAAATGCTCATTTTTGCCTAAGCAAAATAAATCTTCCAAAACCAAATTTGATTTATTTATAATATTCATTTTTCCTAAATGTTGGGAAAGTCATATTATTCTCTCAAAATATTTTATAGGAAAACTTTATGAAGATAATTTAAATAACTAATGATCCTATTTTCAAAATTTGAAAATCCCAAATATGAAAATAATGAAACTTCCAACTTCTCCGAGGGTCCTTGAGTTATGGAAATTTCTAGGATCGGAAAATGCAGAAAATATGATATGCATGATGACTCTAATGTATAACATTCCAAATTGAAAATTTGGGATGTTACAAACCTACCTTAAGATGAATCTCACCGAGATTCGGTTGGCTAGAAAATAGGTGAGGTGGTCCTTACAAAACTTCCTCTTTCCTGTGTGGCTTCATCCTCAGTGTGGTGGCTCCACCGAACTTTGCAAAACTTGATAACCTTGTCTGGGTAACTCACTGCATAATCGAGAATCTTAACCGTTTTTCCTCATATGTCAAGTCATCCTTCAATCTATTGCTTCCAAGTGGCACTCGGTTCTTAATGGTACCTCTGCTATCTCGGGTGACATTTCTTCAATCGAGAAACATGGAATACATCATGAACTCCCGATACCCTCCCGGCAATTCCAACTTATACGTTAACTTCTCCCATGCGCTGTAAAATCTTATATGGTCCAACTAAACGGGTGCTAACTTTCCTTTCACTCCAAAACGCTTAACTCCTCAAGCGGGATACTCGAGATATACTGCTCCAACTTCATACTCAATCGCTGGCGCTTTGAATCGCATAGCTTTCCGTTCGACTGGGCTACCTTGAGCCTGTCTCAATCAACTTAACTTCTCGTTCGCATCTTAATCAAATCTGGTCCAAACAACTCGATTTATCTCCGGGCCGTCCCATGACAACGGTGTCCGCACCTTCTTCCATACAGAGCCTCGAAGGTGCCATCTTTAAGCTGGTTTGGTAATCGTTGTTGTAGGAAAATTTCTGTGACGGCAAATTATCATCCCAACTAGATCCATAATCGCACAAGCTCAAAGATGTCCTCCAAAATCTGATTGACTCTCTTCTCGGCCCTGTCCATCGGTTCGGGTGAAAGTGTATCAATTCCGCCTAGTTCCCAATGTTTCATGCAACCGTTCCAAAATTTCAAGTAAACCGGGTTCTCTATCCGATACGATGCTCCTCGAACTCCGTAACACACTCTGGTCATGTATATCTTTGCCAACTTAGCACTGCTATAGGTAGTCTTGACCGAATGAAATGAGCTACCTTGTCAAACGATCGACTATGACCCAAATCAGTCATATCCCGAACGGTCTTTGGCAAACCTATGATGAAATCCATGCCTAGTTTATCCCACTTCCATTCGGTATCGGCAATGGTTGTAATAATCCCGCCGGCTTCGATGTTCGTTCTTTACTTTCTCGACATACGCCAAAATCTGCACATATCCGCAATATCCTTCTTCATTCCGTCCACCGTAAAATATTCTTCAAATCCAAATACATCTGGTATTTCGGTGAATCGAATAAGGTGAATCATGGGCTTTTGTAAAATCAACTTCCGATCTCGGGTCATTGGGCACATAAACACGGTCTTCAAACCATAGGGTATCGTGCTCATCCTCACGAAATCCTTTAGCTTTTCCTTTGCTCATTTTCTCCTTTATAGAGGCAACTTCCATCCGCCTTTTGGCTTCTCTGATTTTGTCCATTAATGTCGATCGAATCTCCAATGCTACATAGCCTCTGAACTATTTCCAAACATAGCTCTCAAGGTCTCTCGCTAACTCATTGGGTATCCTCCCATCATTAGGGTATTGACGTGTTTCTTACGGCTCAAATGCTCGCTACGACATTAGCCTTTCCGGTGATAATGCAATCTCATATCATAATCCTTGATTAGCTCTAACCATCTCCTCCGTCTCGAGATTCAATTCTTCCGTGTGAAGATGTACTTCAAACTCTTGTGATCCAGATATACTTCACAATGATTTCCAATGAGAAAATGTTCTCCACGCCTTCAAGGCATGCACAACGGCCTAACTCCAAATCATGAGTGGTATAATTCAACTCATGGGCTTAAGTTTTCGTGGAAGCACAAACAACTCTTCCTTCCGCATAAGCACGCCCAAGTCCTCGACGAAGCCGCACACCTCATAATCCTAAGTTTGATCCGCAATATCAAACCGTGAGGTAACCAATCTTTTCTTCAACTCCTGAAAACTTGCCTCGCAGTCCTCACCCATATGAATTTGTTTTCCTCTTCAACAATTCAGTCATAGGCTTTGCAATCCTTGAGAAATTTCAATGAATCTTCGGTAGTATCCGAGTCCAAGGAAACTCGAATCTCCAACCGCCGTTGGTGCTTCCCATTTGGTTACGGTCTCAACTTTGTGGGTCAATCGCTATTCCTTCTCCTGATATAACATGTCCGAGAATCCAACTTCCTTTAGCCAAAACTCACATTTGCTGAACTTCATACAACTGTGCCTCGCCTCCAAAACCAATCTCAAATGTTCCTTATGTTCCTCTTCATCCTTCGAGAAAATCAAATGTCATCAATGAACACCACGATTTAACTTGTCCAAAAATTCCATAAACACTTTGTTCATCGTGTTCATGAAATAGGTGCTGTTAGTCAGTCCAAATGACATAACGGATACCATACAGTCCATATCTCGGTAAACGCTGTCTTGGGTATGTCTTGCTCCCTAATCTTCAACGATGGTACCTGATCGCAAGTCGATCTTAGAAAACACTTTGCTCCTTGCAAGTATCAAACAGATCATTTATCATCGGTAGTGGGTACTTGTTCTTGATTGTTACTTCATTCAATCCACGGTAATCAACAACCATTCTCAACGATCCATCCTTCTCTTCACTAACAAACGGGTGATCCCCAAGGTGAAGAACTTGGGTTAATAAAACCTTTATCCAATAGTTCCTTAATCTGCTTCTTGATTTCGCCAAACTTTGCGGGCATCCCAGACGGTCGCTTGATATCGGGCCTGCCCTCGCAAATACCGACTAAAAACTCAATGTCTCTATCCGCGCATTCCCGCAACTCTTCCGAAATACATCAGATAATCCTTACCCGTACTTCTTCCTCACTCACTCCCGATAGCAATTAATTGTGCTCTCCTGCCATGCCGTGATACATACTTAATCCTCCTTCCTTCTCGTGTGGTGAGCAAAATTGACCTTGTGGTACAATCTATGTTTCCTCCATACTTTGATAACCAATCCATTCCTAATATCACATCCAATCCTTGGGATTCCGAACTATTAGGTCCGAGGGGAAAACATAGGGTCCAACTTAGTGGCTCGATCACACCATTTACTAGCCATGTACTCGCCTCCGGTGAGGTTACTAGCATGGGTGACCTAAGGGCTTGGGTTGGTAACTTGTACTTATCCACAAATCCCTTGATATGTGTATGAATGCGATGCACCAAGATTTAAAAGAACAAGTGCAGTAAATGACTTAACCAAAAACTTACCGACATCGTGATCGGCTGATCTTCAACCTCTCCACATCAATGTGGTTCACCCGCCCTCGCTGAAAGGGTTGGGCTTCTTTCCAGCTTCCATTGCCATTTCCGCTCGCCTTCGATAGTCATTTGCATAGTGCCCACCTTGGCACTTAAAGCAAGTAATGTGACTCAGTTCTACCTTGGATAGTGTTGACGGGTTGGTGCGATCGTCTGCTTGCTTCCTCCATTCTGCTCCCATTCTTGGTGCCATTATGGTTATGCTAATTACCTCCTCCATGGGTATGCTGAAACTGAATTTGATTTAGGGTATAACGAGGTCATTGATCCAGATACTTCCCTTGTCCATACTTCCGCTATGTTCTCAATTTGCTGCTGCTTTCCTTCAATCATGAGAGCTCGGTCTACTAACCTCGGTAGTTGTTGAAACTTGCTACCATCAATGGCATGTCAACTCATCATTCAGTCCTTCTAGAAACTTCTCCTGCTTAGTCAGATCAGAGCAACGCTATCCGGGGCATAACGCTAATTTTCTAAAGTCATCCACGATCGCCAACAGCCTTCCTCCTTGAAGTTGCTAAACTCACGCTTCTTCATGGCCATGGCTCCGCCAAACATGGGCAGCAAAGCTTGTCAAACCGGTCCCATGTGATGTTGTCACGGGTAAGTGGCTGTGAAATTCTCCCACCGCCGGGGTCCTTCGTTGATGTGCTGCAAACTTCACTCTTTCACCATCCGTGCATCCCAGGGTCAGCCTTCCTATTTGCGAGCCACCATCTCTACAATTGGCCTTTGTTATCGAATACACCGCGGTTCAGTCTAAGGAAACGAGTCGATGATCCAAGGTGGTGGTGGTGTGGGTTGTTGTTGTTGTTGTTGTTCTCGCACCAATGTTTGAATCAGGTATTCTCGCCGCTGGATCAATTGGGTGATCTTCGCGGGAAACGAATCCGGGTCGCGCCCTCTGAGGCATCTCGATGGGTTAGAAGAGAAGAGAAATGTAGAATAGAATGAGGTCTAAGGAATCACTACCCAAATGCACATGAGCAAAAACACACAAAATCACTTCATTCAATCAAACAAGGGATTACAATGATCTAACTATCGAAAAGTGCGGTACTATAATGTTTACATGGAGGGAATACTACTAATATGTGGGGACTTCTACTAATTTGAACCGTGGAAGACTCCATGATGTCCGCTTCCAGCTTCGCCTTCAAAGTCGGGTTCACTTGGATCCGAATCGAGTCGCCGATGTTAATGTAGTCGCCAGTATTCGACTATATCGTCTTCATTCTCGAGCGCCAACTTCTTCTTGAGTTCTTCGATCTCGCACTTAAGATCGTTATTGTGTCTTGCCGAGCTACGATCTCGCCCATGTAGTCTCTTGTAGTCTTTAGTTCTTCTTCCATTCGATGATCCTTCCTTTGTCTTCGCAACTCCAACATGTCGCGCACATTTGGTTCTCCGCGCCGAATGTGCTGATTTAACTCCTCGGATGAAAGCTGCAATGGATCTATCCTTCTTGGTGTTGACGTCCCGGTTGTCATCTCGGCCGCAAATCTGGTAGATGGTATCCTTGAGGTCTTCTTGATAAACTTCTCCAAGCGCCCCATGGTAATGTGAGCTGCCATGCTTTTCCTGCACTCCAAGTTGGTAATCAAAACACTATCTATAGGTGGTGATTGGGGCTAATGTCCTTCCCCGAACGTGAGCATGAATCTTCCAGCCCTCTTCAAAGAGAGGGCGCTGAAAGTCCCGTGAAGCTTGGTAATCCAATGTTCAGTACTTAGTGACTTCCTTCAAGTGAACCAAAAGGTGTGCCTTCATCCGTTGGGTGTACTTGATCTTCAAGGTCTCATCATCCTAAAGAGAGTAGAAAAGATGAGGAGTTAGAAATGGGAAGAGAGTAGTGATCTATGGTTTTATCTTAGTGGTCGTGGTCTCTACATTGCGGTGTTTCGATACCATTCTCTCAGAGCGACTCAGACCGAATGGATCAGTCTCGTGCTCGTTGTCATCCTGATCGCAATGCCGACACCACACAAGATTAAGGATTTATTGCGAGTAGCAATCACACACTTATTACATCGTTGTCCACAAGGAACTTATTACAATAATATGGCTTAAGGCCATCTAATAATAACAGCGAAGGCTTGGAAGATAAGCGAGTCCATCAACTCCAACGGCATCACCGAGTATAGAACCACGCACCAACACCTTACTCGTCGTTCAAAAGTCTCGCAACGTGAAAGTTGCAGCTCAAAACGGTCAGCACATGGAATATGCTGCAATGTAATACATAGAGCAATGAATGAATAAGCCTACACTACATGCATATATGGCTGGTGGTAAGGCTCTACGTTACATTTGCATAAAGCTGATTTTTCTACATCAAAGGAATAGTTTTATTTAACTATCATGGTGGTTGTTAAACATTGAAAATGGTTGACAGATCCTCAATCCCAATTAAAAAGTACTCATCAAACCCAATAACTTTTATTTAGAAGTAACATGTTGAGATTCACATGATATTCAATTACAGGATACTCAAATTGTCCATAACCGGGGACACGGCTAATCATGATTAGTTTATACACTCGCAGAGGTTTATGACTTTTCCCATTAAGACTCGATCTTCCGCTTGATTCTCGACTACATGGTGTTTGAGAAACGGATGACCGAGACATAGTTCGGCTTAGCACCTTACATGTGGGTAGACCGTACCAACCTACATCCCCTACATCAGCTAGCCTACCCGTAAGAGTTCGCACGACTTAGTCAACTACGCCAGCCCATAATTGGCTTGTGGCTGCACACGGAAGTTTCCAGCTTGAATAATCTTATGATCCCTTAGAGCCTGTGGCGGTCCAAGAAATACAGGTAAGTCCTGATGGAAACCAGGTGCCTCAATCCACCCAGATGTGTGTTTAGGTTGCCACCTTAGATAAACCATTAATTAACAATCTCACATCTCATGGATATTCACTCACCCAATCCACGCCTACTAGCATAGCATAGCATGAACAAGCAAACGAGAAGTAACTCCCAAGGTTTCATAAGTAAAACAGTAATAGGTACTACTCAATCTACTTCCCATCCCACAATTTAATTAGATCCTAACCATGCAAGTGTTTGAGGAATAGATCTAATGCATAAAACTGGGTATGAGAAGGTATGATCAGTACTTTTACTTGCTGATGATCCATGAGTCCTAGAGATTCAAGTAACAAGCGGCGACCGGTGATCTAACGCAGACAAACAACAAGCATACAATAAGTACTCATCTAATGCAGGGAAATCTCGAATAAAAGATCTAACCAGAAAGTTCAACTTAAGAACCCTGTTGCAAAAGAATCGAATCAAAATAAACTCCAAAGTCGGAACTCGAGAGAGAACGACTCGTTTTGCAAATCTGAAACTAGGTCAAAATTTTATAGTAGCAAAACTCGTGAAAGTAGGTTAGTCGAACGGCGTTATTTAAACTCAGGCGCTTGAATCACCTGATTCGATAAACGAGCGAGAAATAAAACAGTTTTGAAAATCGGATCTCAAATCGAATCAAAAATAACGGATTAAACGATTAAAAGAAAACGATTTAATGGTTTAAACGGACGCTCATAACAGAATGAATCCAACGAACGTTTATTAAAACGAACGGTTCGGTGAACGCTCATAAATAAGAAAACCAAAAAATAAAACCAATCTAGGTTTTTTTTTAAAACCGAACATCTTTTTTAAATAAAACCGATCGGTTTATTAGGGAAACCGGATTTGGGCGGGCTACTCGGGATTGCAAGTCTGGGCGCCCGGGGCGTGAGGCGGGGCCGGAGGGGCGGGCGAGGCGGGTTCCCAAGGCCGGGCGTAAACGCATGGGCAAGGTGGAGTTCAAGGCAAGGGTTCGGCCGGGCGGGCGCGGTATGGGTGAGGAGAAGGGGCGGCGGGTATTTATGGGAGGGGGCAAGGGTGGCTTGGGAGGGGCAAGGAGGCGAGACGGACTCAAGCAAGCGGGTGGCGATGCAGGCGGCGGGATCTGGCTGGGCAAGCCGAGCGCGAGGGAGGAGAGGGAGGGCCGGGGGCTGGTCTGGGCCCTGGCTGAGCCGGGCTGCTGGCCTCGCCTGTGGGCGGCGAATTAAATAAAATTTAAACCAAATGAATTAAAAAATACCAAATGAACTCCAAATTAAATAAACAATTTTCCCGACTCCAAAAATGAGTCTAACAAAATGAACTTTAAAAACGCAAACATGCATTTTTTTTTTTAAATGCTCATTTTTGGCCTAAGCAAAACAAATCTTCCAAAGCCAAATTTGGTTTATTTATAATATCTTCATTTTCCAAAATGTTGGGAAAGTCATATTATTCTCTCAATATTTTTATAGGAAAACTTTATGAAGATAATTTAAATAAACTAAATGATCCTATTTTCAAAATTTGGAAAATCCCAAATATGAAAATAATGAAACTTCCAACTCCTCCGAGGGTCCTTGAGTTGCGTGAAATTTCTAGGATCGAAAATGCGAGAAAATATGATATGCATGATGACTTAATGTATAACATTCCAAATTGAAAATTTGGGATGTTACATTTCCCGCATTAAGTCGACTCGGATTAAGCAACCATCATTTCACTCTAGGCAAGAGCATAAAGAAAAGAGAAACAATGATGCGGCGGGGCAGCTACCTAGGGCACCCTAGGTAGGGGTCTCCACTACAGATTTTAAAGTGCCTCCACTACAGATCGGCCTCTCCTCGTCCTCTTGAAGAAACCGCGATGAGGCGGGCTAGGGTTTGTAGGAGTACTACGGGCAAGGGCCACGTCGCGTAAACGGGTTCAGGCCGACACCTTAAATATGTGTGGGCCGCTGGTTTTACAGAACGAGGCAGCATTGTTCGGGGACCAAGTGGAGATATAGTACGACAAAAAATTATGGACGAGGTTCGATCAAAAGGCAATGATGCATGGGCCCTGCATTTGATATACCGGGGCAGCGTGAAATTTGCTACTCTACTTTGGTACTTAGCATGAAGATTTTTAATGTCTTCAACTAAGGACCGTGAACGGTCATTTCCGCTGGCCCAATGTGTCATCGCTTTTGTCTAACAGTTTTGAGTATGTTCCATAGCTTTGTTGTTCGTTGCAATTTTAGCAAGTGTTTTGTAGCTGGGTTTGATTCACAATCGAGTCATCTTCACTTGATGTTTGAAAGTAAGCATCACGTGATTTTACCTTGGCACCACGTGCCATGAAGCAGAGGGGAGCAGGGTCGCCCTTGTCATCGCCTTCAGCTTGGTGTGGAAGTCATTGTCTTCAAGTGTTGAAGATGGACTTGGCAACATAGGCTGTGGCTAAAGCCGACTTGCAACGCCAGTGGTCGGACTCCTCTTCGACTCCACCTCCACCTCCTCGTAATGCACTCTCCTCCTAATCCATTTCCTTGCCAACAAAAGCACGAGCCTTGCAGATGAGCTCTTCTTATGAGATGAAGACTTAGATGAGGACTTGAAGAAGACTTTGAAGATTTCTTCTTCTTCTTGTCATCGTAATCATATTCCTTGCTCTTCTTCTTCTTCTTCTCATTGTCCCACCGTGGACACTCGTAGATATAGTGTCCAGTTTTCTTGCACTTGTGACATGTCTCTTCTTGTAGTCATGAGTGGAAGCTTCATCATTTCTTGAGCTGGATCGTGAAGACTTTCAAGCCTTTCTTCCTAGTGAACTTCGAACTTCTTCACAAGCATAGCAAGTTCCTTTCCAATGTCTTCGTGATCATCGTAACCGCAATGATTCTTCTTCGATGAGGAAACAACTTTTGCCTTCAAAGCGAAGTTCGCCATAGTTGGGACCATAGATATCTCTTTTCTCGTAAAGTTGGAACTCATGTGTGTTGAGCCTCAAGTATATCGACGGATCGAGTGTCTTGAAGTCGTGGCATTCTTGTATCATGAGGGCAAGGGTGTCAAAAGAGCTGTCAAGTGATCTCAGAGTGTCTTGACGATTTCATGCTTGGTGATCTCTGGCGCCGAGAGCATGAAGCTCATTTGTGATGTCGCGAGGCGATCAAACGTGAGTGGACATTTTCATTGTCGCTTCTCTTGAAGCGTTGAAGAGGTTGCAAGAACACCGATCCTTTGATCTCTCCGTTGAGACGCTTGCTGACCTTGGATAGCCAGTCCCCGCACTAGCTTCGACGCTTCCAGCACTCACACGCCATACCGTTCTTTGGTTAGATGACCACAGATGATGTTCTTTGCAAGAGAGTCCAGCTTGAATGAACTTTGACATCAGCAGGGTGACACCTTCACCAGCTTTTGGGAACGCCTTTCTGACGACATACCGTAGGTCGACATCATGGCTTCAAGATGCATGGCATCTTATTCTTCCAAGAGGGATAGTCGCCCATCGAACACGGGCAAGCAAGCGGAGACTTTGATTATCCCTGCAATGTACATAGCTAAAACTCCGTGGTTAAACTGAATCACACGTAACAAGGAGTACCTTGCTCGATACCAATTGAAAGTGCTAGTTATCGACTAGAGGGGGGTGAATAGGAGATTTTAGGAAAGTCTTCAAAACATGGATGTTTCAAGACAAACAATAGAAATGACCTAATTGATATGCAGCGAAGATAAACTACAACAAGCAAACCATAGTCAAGTATGCAATAACGTGAAAGTACAAGACTAATAGCAGCTTGGTAGTAGGATCAAGATGGAAGATAGTGAGAAGCCAATCAACAAAAGTAGTCAAGCAATGAAGTCAAACAGTATGACAAGTAGGCAATGACTTCACGAAGACAAACTCTAAGTAAGGAGAGGGAGAAGATAGAACCACCACTTGTTGAAGACACATGATTTGTTGACTAGTTCCAGCTTGTTGTGACAACTGCACATCCGTTAGGGAGGCTGAGATTCAACTCGTAAGACCGCTGCCTTCACCTTATTCCCTTGAGCTAAGGACACACAGCCTCGCCTAATCACTGGTAAGTCTTCAAGGTAGACTTCAACCACTTCACAGATCGCTGCTCACCGCAATCCACAATGACTCTGGATGCTCAGAACGCGACGCCTAACCGGCCGGAGGATTCACAGCCTCAAGTGTAATAAGTCTTCAGGTCACATGACAGTAAAGACTTCAAGTGATGCCTAACACTCTTTGCTCTCGTGTTTGGGCTTTGTCTCGCAAGGATTTCTCTCTCAAAGGCTTCGAGGTGGGTTGCTCTCAAACGACAAAGCCGTGCACTAACTCTCGAAAGCAGCCACCAATTTATGGTGTAGGGTGGGGCTATTTATAGCCACTAGGCAACCCGACCTGATATGTCCGAAATGACCTCGGTCACTAAGGAACCGACACGTGTTCCAACGGTCGATTTCAAACACACACGGCAACTTTACTTGGCTATAAGCAAAGCTGACTCATCCAGCCTCGATAAGTTTTGTTCTCATTGTCTTCGCCAAGACATAGGATTTGGGTTGAGCATCACTTCACCATTCGACTTTGATCACTTGGACCCCACTTAACAAAGACGGTGGTTCCTATGACTCAACAAAGAAGAAAAGGAAACAACTAAACGCATACAGCCTTCGGCCCATAGTCTTCACTCAATGTCTTCTCATGTCATAGTCTTCAATGTGAATATCTTCACATACCACCATTGTCGCCAATGTCTTCATACATTTTAGGGTCATCTCCGTAGGTAAACCGAATCAATGGGGACACTACCTGCGTATCCTCGCAATTCTCACAAACGCATTAGTCCTCAACCACATTTGTCGCCAATACTCCAAAACCAACTAGGGGTGGCACTAGATGCACTTACACGATCGCCGGTAAAATCACCTCATTTTTACTAAGCTTCCTCCTCAGATTGGTTTACTACACTGCATGCACGCCATTCTAGGTTGAGAATTTAACCGGCTATATATGTGATGAATAAAGACTTCAGCCTTTTTAAAATGTATACTTTGTACAAAGAGTACTATCGATGGATTGCGCCATGGAGCAAAAATTGAAATTAAAAAGGTGGTAATATAGAGAGCGCCTGCCACCAAATTATGCATATAGTACTATTAAAAAAAGCTAGTACGCGTTAATTGGGCGCTTAAATTTATTAAAGAAATACTAGTAGTATGTACATACCAAGAGTTAAAGTAACTAGAAGAAACATAACATAGTTCTCATGGGCTCAAAAGACAACACACCCTCAAATTAAACTAAGCACACCTGAAATTAAACTAACTAATCCGTAGACACCGCATTAGAAGTTTAGAACCACCATGAGCAACGACACCGCCACCTTACTCGAGTCCTTGTCCACGCCCCCCACTTCGCCCTTGTCCTCTTCCTCTTGGCCGATACTTCTTTCTTGAACCGCACACTTGGTTGTTGCTTCATCCAACCCTTGTAGATATTGAAAAAGTTAGCCATCCATTGCAGCGTAGTGGATGTGATCTATATCTAGTACATTCCGCTGCCATGCATGACGATGAAACGGTATGGAGGTTTCTCCGCCACCGTATGAAGGTTGAACCATGGCTCTCGCCAGGTCAGCGATTGAAGGTCGACGAGGGCACCACCGATTCTTCCGAGGTCAAGGGTTGCCACAACGAGGCCGATCCGACCTGTGACTTCTTCGCCGTTTTAAAGTCTACAAAGAACGAATTAAACTGTTTTTCCTTGAGGAAGTTCTTAAAATCCTAGCACTCAACGCCGGCATGGCATATGTGGTAGACCAAGAAAACGTTATGTACGCAAACCTCGATCATGGAGGGCTTCTTCCTCTTCGCCCTTAGATCCTTCTCTCGCCCCGTGGACTGTGGTGTACTCAACATCTAGCCCAGCCGACCCACTCATCGTCTGAGTTTTTGAACATGCTTCGAGCGAGAAAGGCATCCTTTCACCGTCATGAAGAACGGGTGTAGATGACGCCGAACTCATCGCCAAAGTGATGGTTCTAACCCTGTACTCACCGCCGATCGTGGATATTTGGGACGCCATGGATTTGGGAGGAGGGTTAGATTAGTGGAACTGCCAGAATGTGAATGGACGGACGACTAGGAGCGAATCGCCGAGAGTATTGAAGGTCGTGGCGGGACGAGTAGAGCGAATGCTAGCGCGAACGGCAGGGTAGTGGCTTTCATTCTCCCATGATACGGACTTCCGAGAGCCCTTGGATCTGAGATCGAACGTTGCATGGCGTGATTCTAGACCTATGGGTGAATATCCTATCCTCGGAGGGTTATTCTGCAAATTTTCAAGAACTTAGCATGTGACCGCTTGATTCAGATCCAAGGCTGCTAGCAGTAGCCAGATCATGGTCGCCTTACCACGCCGTCATGGCTACGTCAGGTGGTCGCGCCTTTGGAGATTTAACATGGTGCATTAGGCTATCCTGATGTTGGCATGTCATATAGTCATCACTTAGTCACCATACTACAACAAGGTTTTGGCTATAAGGTTGGCTATAAGTGTATTTTTTACTTCTCTATCTTCTTTTTCGCATCTCTCCGTCTCAGAATAAGAACGCTTTTTGACACTAGTGTAGTGCCAAAACGTTTTATATTATGGGGCACAGTGGAGTACTAGTATTTATTGCATTTGCCAAGGAGTGACCACTTCCAATGAAATGTGTTGCTAAGTTTGTTTCATTTAATTAGCTATAGACTCGTAATTGTCTTTTCACCTAGGTACACGCTGCTTAGCACCATTTCTTCCTTGGGTCACCAAACTAGTCTCTCTTCTTGATTAACTTGTACACATCAAACTTTATGCCTATGTGGAAGCTTAAGCAACTGTAGGAGCAAGTAAAAGTAAGTACAATAGTGCGCTTTACATGGCATTTTTGCATATGTGGAGGAAAGAGAGGCAAGGAAAGTGGAGAAGTGGCTCTCATGCAAGAGCCAGCCTCTACTACATGGTGGAGCATTGGGAGAGGCACCAGATGGAGGTGGTCAGAACTGGGAGACTCACGCCGGTCGAGCGCCACAGCTTAAAATGATAATGGCAGGTCAAATCACGGGCCCCACCTATCCAAAGAAAGAATCGATGTCAAATCACACATCCCTCACGCTTGTGAGCCTACTCCCTCGCTCTCTCCCTGCCTCTGCCGAACCGACTAGGCGGAACTGCCTCGCCATCAAGCAGGAAAAGCCCCGCCTCGACTTTTTGAATACAACTACATCCTCTTAAGAATCCAATGATATACTTTTTGTGACATAGTAACTCATATTTAGTTAGTCAAATGGATGACCTAGAACCACGTGGCAAGGCCCTATAAACCGAGACGCCTAAAAACCGAGACGGAGAGGGTAGTTCAGACGTATCTTTTAGATCAATATAGTCGGGATCACCAAGGAGCAAAACCATGGTAGGCTGCTCCTGTTGTGTTGGCGTAGAAGCAACTCGCTGTGGTCAACAAGACACCTAAATGGCTTGTACACACTTAACAGAACCCATTGGCCGACATGTGGCTCATCCACCGTTTTGTTCCATGCGGCGATGCACCAAATTACAGTTCCAAAATTGCTTCAGGGACTACACTTTATGCACGATCTGCAAACGATGCTCATCTAAAAAGCACTAGCATCAGCTAAAATAAAGGAAAACAAACAACCACCCATGCACGCCATCGCTGGGCCTCCACGAGGATCATGCAGCCGCCAGTCGTAATCTTTGTCGCGGTGTATAGCAACGCCTGCTAAGCAGTTCGGAGCAGCGGTTGGAATTGAGGCACCCCGTCGTAGCGCAAGCAGTAGTAGAAAATGAGCGATGAGGGTCAAATCACAAAGCTCCCACCTTCCCGTAGCTTACCAGACATCGAATGGATCCAGCCTTCTGGCTCGGTCAGGTCATCCCTCGGATCGCAAGTCTAACACCACACAAGATTTCAAGGATTTATTGCAGAGTAGCAATCACACACTTATTACATCGTTGTCCACAAGGGAACTTATTACAATAATATGGCTTAAGGCCATCTAATAATAACAGCGAAGGCTTGGAAGATAAGCGAGTCCATCAACTCCAACGGCATCATCGAGTATAGAACCACGACCTAACACCTTACTGTCGTTCCTAAAAGTCTCGCAACGTGAAAAGTTGCAGCCCGAAAACGGGTGGAATATGCTGGCAATGTAACACATAAGAGCAATGAATGAATAAGCCTACACTACATGCATATATGGCTGGTGGTAAGGCTCTACGGTTACATTTGCATAAAGCTGATTTTTCCCTACATCAAAGGAATAATTTTATTTAACTATCATGGTGGTTGTTAAACATTGAGAATGGTTGACAACATCCTCAATCCCAATTAAAAAGTACTCATCAAAACCCAATAACTTTTATTTAGAAGTAACATGTTGAGATTCACATGATATTCAATTACAGGATACTCAAATTGTCCATAACCGGGACACGGCTAATCATGATTAGTTTATACACTCGCAGAGGTTTATGACTTTTCCCATTAAGACTCGATCGCCTCCGCTTGATTCTCGTGACTACATGGTGTTTGAGAAACGGATGACCGAGACATAGTCTTTCGAAGCGCTTAGCACCTTACATGTGGGTAGACCGTACCAACCTACATCCCTACATCAGCTAGCCTACCCGTAAGAGTTCGCACGACTTAGTCAACTACGCCAGAGCCCATAATTGGCTTGTGGCTGCACACGGAAGTTTCCAGCTTGAATAATCTTATGATCCCTTAGAGCCCGGTGGCGGTCCAAGAAATACAGTAAGTCCTGATGGAAACCAGTGCCTCAATCCACCCAGATGTGTGTTTAGGTTGCCACCTTAGATAAACCATTAATTAACAATCTCACATCTGTCATGGATATTCACTCACCCAATCCACGCCTACTAGCATAGCATGGCATGAACAAGCAAACGAGAAGTAACTCCCAAGGTTTCATAAGTAAAACAGTAATAGGTACTACTCAATCTACTTCCCATCCCACAATTTAATTAGATCCTAACCATGCAAGTGTTTGAGGAATAGATCTAATGCATAAAACTGGTATGAGAAGGGTATGATCAGTGTTACTTGCCTTGTCGATGATCCGCGAGTCCTAGAGATTCAAGTAACAAGCGCGACCGGGTGATCTAACGCAGACAAACAACAAGCATACAATAAGTACTCATCTAATGCACAGGAAATCTCGAATAAAAGATCTAACCAGAAAGTTCAACTTAAGAACCCTGGTTGCAAAAGAATCAATCAAAATAAACTCCAAAGTCGAAACTCGAGAGAGAACGACTCGGTTTAGCAATCTGAAACTAGGTCAAATTTTACAGTAGCAAAACTCTGTGAAAGTAGGTTAGTCGAACGGCGGTTTCATATTTAAACCTCCAGCGCTTGAATCACCCGATTCCGATAAACGAGCGAGAAATAAAACAGTTTTGAAAATCGGATCTCAAATCGAATCAGAAAAATAACGGATTAAATCCGATTAAAAGAAAACGATTAACGAATAAATAACGGACGCTCGTCACAGTAATCTAATCCAACGAACGCGTTATTAAAACGAACGGTTCGTGAACGTCATAAATAAGAAAACCGAAAAAAATAAAACCAATCTAGGTTTTTTAAAAACCAACATTTTTTTTAAATAAAACCGGATCGGTTTATTAGGGAAAACCGATCGGGCGGGCTACCGGTGATCGCCGCAGCTCTCGGGCGGCTCCGGGGCGAGGGGCGGCGGGGTCGGGAGGGCGGTGGGGCCTCGGGCCGCCGCGCAAAGGCGCGAGGGCGGAGTTCGCGCGCAAGGCTCACGTCGGGCGGCGCTGGTGGCGGCGGGTGAGGAGAGAGGGGGGGGCGGGTATTTATGGGAGGGGGGGGGCGGGTGGCTGGGGAGGGGGCAAGGAGGCGAGGGGGAGACTGACTCGCGGCGTGGTGGCGACGGCGGCGAGGGATTTCACGGGCGAAGGCGAGGGCGAGGAGGAGGGGAGGGGGCTGGGGCGCTGGGCCTGGGCCTGGTCGGCCTGGGCCTCGCCCAGTGGGGGGCGTAATTTTTTTTAAATAAAATTTAAACCAAATGAATTAAAAAAATACCAAATGAACTCCAAATTAAATAAAACAATTTTCCCCACTCCTAAAATGAGTCAACAAAATGAACTTTAAAACGGCAAACATGCATAATTTTTTTTAAATGCTCATTTTGGCCTAAGCAAAATAAATCTTCCAAAACCAAATTTGGTTTATTTATAATATCTTCATTTTTCCTAAATGTTGGGAAAGTCATATTATTCCCTCTCAAAATATTTTATAGGAAAACTTTATGAAGATAATTTAAATAACCAATGATCCTATTTTCAAAATTTGAAAATCCCAAATATGAAAATAATGAAACTTCCAACTTCTCCGAGGGTCCTTGAGTTGCGTGAAATTTCTAGGATCGGAAAAATGCGAGAAAATATGATATGCATGATGACTCCAATGTATAACATTCCAAATTGAAAATTTGGGATGTTACAAACCTACCTCTTAAGATGAATCTCACCGAGATTCGGGTTGGCTAGAAAATAGGTGAGGGTGGTCCTTTACAAAACTTCCTCTTTCCTGTGTGGCTTCATCCTCAGTGTGGTGGCTCCACCGAACTTTGCAAAACTTGATAACCTTGCTAGGGTAACTCGCTGCATAATCGAGAATCTTAACCGGTTTTTCCTCATATGTCAAGTCATCCTTCAATCAATTGCTTCCAAGGGCACTCGTGGTCTCTTAATGGTACCTCCGCTATCTCGGGTGACATTTCTTCAATCGAGAAACATGGAATACATCATGAACTCCTGACAGTCCTCCCGCAATTCCAATTTATACGCAACTTCTCCCATGCTGCAAAATCTTATATGGTCCAACTAAACGGGTGCTAACTTTCCTTTCACTCCAAAACGCTTAACTCCTCAAGCGGGATACTCGAGATATACTGCTCCAACTTCATACTCAATCGCTGGCGCTTTGAATCGGCATAGCTCTTCCGTTCGACCGGGCTACCTTGAGCCTGTCTCAATCAACTTAACTTTCGCGTTCGCATTCTTAATCAAATCTGGTCCAAACAACCGACGATCTCCGCCATTCCCATGACAACGGTGTCCTGCACCTTCTTCCATACAGAGCCTCGAAGGTGCCATCTTTAAGCTGGTTTGGTAACGTTGTTGTAGGAAAATTCTGCATACGGCAAATTATCATCCCAACTAGATCCATAATCTAGTGCACAAGCTCTCAAAGATGTCCTCCAAAATCTGATTGACTCTCTCGGTCCTGTCCATCGGTCTGTGGGTGGAAAGTCAGATCAATTCCAATCGGTTCCCAATGTTTCATGCAACCGGTTCCAAAATTTCAAGTAAACTGGGTTCCTCTATCCGATACGATGCTCCTCGAACTCCGTAAGCACACAATTCTGGTCATGTATATCTTTGCCAACTTAGCACTCGCTATAGGTAGTCTTGACCGAATGAAATGAGCTACCTTTGTCAAACGATCGACTATGACCCAAATCGAGTCATATCCCGAACGGGTCTTTGGCAAACCTGTGATGAAATCCATGCCTAGTTTATCCCACTTCCATTCGGTATCGGCAATGGTTGTAATAATCCTGCCGCTTCGATGTTCAGCTTTTACTTTCGACATACGCCGCAAACTGCTACATACTCCGCAATATCCTTCTTCATTCCGTCCACCGTAAAATATTCTTCAAATCCAAATACATCTTGGTATTTCCGGTGAATCGAATAAGGTGAATCATGGGCTTTTGTAAAATCAACTTCCCGATCTCTCGGGTCATTGGGCACATAAACACGGTCTTCAAACCATAGGGTATCGTGCTCATCCTCACGAAACTTTAGCTTTTCCTTTGCTCATTTTCTCCTTTATAGAGGCAACTTCCTTATCCGCTTTTGGGCTTCTCCGATTTTGTCCATTAATGTCGATCAATCTCCAATGTCTGCTACATAGCCTCTCGAACTATTTCCAAACATAGCTCTCAAGGTCCTCGCTAACTCATTGGGTATCCTCCCATCATTAGGGTATTGACGGGTTCTTACGGCTCAATGCGCCTCCACGACATTAGCCTTTCCGGGTGATAATGCAATCTCATATCATAATCCTTGATTAGCTCTAACCATCTCCTCTGTCGAGATTCAATTCTTCGTGTGAAGATGTACTTCAAACTCTTGTGATCCGTGATATACTTCACAATGATTTCCAATGAGAAAATGTCTCCACGCCTTCAAGGCATGCACAACGGTTGCTAACTCCAAATCATGAGTGGCATAATTCAACTCATGCGGCTTAAGTTGTCGGAAGCATAAACAACTCTTCCTTCCCGCATAAGCACGGCTCCAAGTCCTCGACGTGAAGCGCCGAATACACCTCATAATCCTTAGTTTGATCCGCAATATCAAACCGGTGAGGTAACCAATCTTTTCTTCAACTCCTGAAAACTTGCCTCACAGTCCTCATCCATATGAATTTGTTTTCCTTCTTCAACAATTCAGTCATAGGCTTTGCAATCCTTGAGAAATTTCAATGAATCTTCGGTAGTATCCCGCGAGTCCAAGGAAACTCAATCTCTCCAACTGTCGCTGGTGCTTCCCATTTGGTTACGGTCTCAACTTTGTGGGGTCAATCGCTATTCCTTCTCCGGATACAACATGTCCGAGAAATCCAACTTCCTTTAGCCAAAACTCACATTTGCTGAACTTGGCATACAACTCGGTGTTCCCTCGCCCAAAACCAATCTCAAATGTTCCTTGTGTTCTCTTCATTCTTCGAGAAAATCAAAATGTCATCAATGAACACCACGATTTAACTTGTCCAAAACTCCATAAACACTTTGTTCATCGTTTCATGAAATAGGTCATGCGTTAGTCACCCAAATGACATAACGGTATACTCATACAGTCCATATCTCGTGGTAAACGCTGTCTTGGGTATGTCTTGCTCCCTAATCTTCAATCGATGGTACCCCGATCGCAAGTCGATCTTAGAAAACACTTTGCTCCTTGCAAGCCATCAAACAGATCATTTATCATCGGTAGTGGGTACTTGTTCTTGATTGTTACTTCATTCAATCCACGGTAATCAACAACCATTCTCAACGATCCATCCTTCTTCTACTAACAAACGGGTGATCCCTAAGGTGAAGAACTTGGGCTAATAAAACCTTTATCCAATAGTTCCTTAATCTGCTTCTTGATTTCCGCCAAATCCTTTATGGGCATCCCCAGACGGTCGCTTCGATATCGGGCCTGCTCGCAACAGCTCGATCAAAACTCAATGTCTCTATCCGCGGCATTCCCGCAACTCTTCCGAAATACATCAGATAATCCTTTACCATCGTACTTCTTCCTGCACCACTCCCGATAAGCAATTAACTTGTGCTCTCCTCGCTCATGCCGATATGCACTTAATCCTCCTTCCTTCGTGTGGTGAGCAAATTGACCTTGTGGTACAATCTATGTTTCCTCCATACTTTGATAACCAATCCATTCCTAATATCACATCCAATCCTTGGGATTCCGTAACTATTAGGTCCGAGGGGAAAACATAGTGTCCAATCCTTAGTGGCAATCGATCACACCATTTACTAGCCATGTACTCGCCCCGGTGAGGTTACTAGCATGGGTGACCTAAGGGCTTGGGTTGGTAACTTGTACTTATCCACAAATCCCTTGATATGTATGAATGCGATGCACCAAGATTTAAAAGAACAAGTGCAGTAAATGACTTAACCAAAACTTACCGACATCGTGATCGGGCTGATCTTCAACCTCCACATCAATGTGGTTCACCCGTCCCCGTTGAAAGGGTTGGGCTTCTTTCCGAGCTTCCATTGCCATTTCCATTCGCCTTCTCGACAGTCATTTGCATAGTGCCCACCTTGCGGCACTTAAAGCAAGTAATGTGACTCAGTCTACCTTGGATAGTGTTGACGGGTTGGTGCGATTCTGTCCGCTGCTTCCTCCATTCCTGCTCCCATTCTTGGTGCCATTATGGTTATGCGAATTACCTCCTCCATGGGTATGCTGAAACTGAATTCCTGATTTAGGGTATAACGAGGCTTCGCTGGGATCCAGAGTTATACTTCCTTGTCCATACTTCCGCTATGGGTTCTCAATTTGTCGCTGCTTCCTTCAATCATGAGAGCTCGGTCTACTAACTCCGGTAGTTGTTGAAACTTGCTACCATCAATGGCATGTGAACTCATCATTCAGTCCTTCTAGAAACTTCTCCGCTTAGTCTGATCCGTAGCAACGCTATCCGGGGCATAACGTATAATTTTCTAAAGTCATCCACGACCGCCAACAGCCCTTCCTCCTTGGCGAAGTTGCGAAACTCACGCTTCTTCATGGCCATGGCTCCTGCTGAAACATGGGCAAGCGGAAGCTTGCTCAAACTGGTCCCATGTGATGTTTCACGGGTAAGTGGCTGTGAAATTCTCCCACCATGCCGCCAAGGGTCCTTCTGCTGATGTGCTGCAAACTTCACTCTTTCACCATCCGTGCATCCCGCAGCGGTCAGCCCCTTCCTATCTTGCGGAGCCAATCATCTCGCACAATTGGCTCGGTGTTACCGAATACACCGCGGTTCAAATTTAAGGAAACGAGTCGATGATCCAGTGGTGGTGGTGGTGGTGGGTTGTTGTTGTTGTTGTTGTTCTGCACCAATGTTTGAATCAGGTATTCTCGCTGCTGGATCAATTGGGTGATCTTCATGGAAAACGAATCCGGGTCGCCTCCTGAGGCATCTGATGGGTTTAGAAGAGAAGAGAAATGTAGAATAGAATGAGGTCTAAGGGAATCACTACCCAAATGCACATGAGCAAAAACACACAAAATCACTCCATTCAATCAAACAAGGGATTACAACGATCTAACTATCGCAAAAGTGCGGTACTATAATGTTTACATGGAGGGAATACTACTAATATGTGGGGACTTCTACTAATTTGAACCGTGGAAGACTCCATGATGTCCGCTCCAGCTTCGCCTTCAAAGTCGGGTTCACTTGGATCCGAATCGGAGTCGCCGATGTTGATGTAGTCGCCAGGTATTCGATATATCGTCTTCATTCCTGAGCGCCAACTTCTTCTTGAGTTCTTCGATCTCGCACTTAAGATCGTTATTGTGTCTTGCCGAGCTACGATCTCGCCCATGTAGTCCTTGCGCGCGTAGTCTTTAGTTCTTCTTCCATTCGATGATCCTTCCTTTGTCTTCGCAACTCCAACATGTCATTGTGACATTTGGTTCTCCCGGCGCCGAATGTGCTGATTTAACTCCTGGATGAAAGCTGCAATGGATCTATCCTTCTTGGTGTTGACGACGTCCCGCTTGTCATCTCGGCGTCCGCAAATCTGGTAGATGGTGTCCTTGAGGTCTTCTTGATAAACTTCTCCAATGCGCCCCATGGTGATGTGAGCTGCCATGCTCTATCCTGCACTCCAAGTTGGTGCAATCGAAAACACTATCTATAGGCTTGGTGATTGGGGCTAATGTCCTTCCCGAACGTGAGCATGAATCTTCCAGCCCTCTTCAGCAGAGTGGCGCTGAAAGTCCCGTGAAGCTTGGTAATCCAATGTTCGTGTACTTAGTGACTTCCTTCAAGTGAAATCCAAAAGGTGTGCCTTCATCCGTTGGGTGTACTTGATCTTCGGGTCCGCCATCCTAAAGAGAGTAGAAAAGATGAGGAGTTAGAAATGGGAAGAGAGTAGTGATCTATGGCTTTATCTTAGTGGTCGTGGTCCACACCATTGCAGGTGCTCGATACCATTCTCTCAGAAGCGACTGCACCCAAATGGATCAAGTCTCTGCTCAAGGTCATCCCCGGATCAAGAATGCCGACACCACACAAGATTCAAGGATTTATAGCAGAGTAGCAATCACACACTTATTACATCGTTGTCCACAAGGGAACTTATTATAATAATATGGCTTAAGGCCATCTAATAATAACAGCGAAGGCTTGGAAGATAAGCGAGTCCATCAACTCCAACGGCATCATCGAGTATAGAACCACGCACCTAACACCTTACTCGTCGTTCAAAAGTCTGCAACGTGAAAAGTTGCAGCCCAAAACGGGTCAAGACATGGAATATGCCGCAATGTAACACATAAGAGCAATGAATGAATAAGCCTATACTACATGCATATATGGCTGGTGGTAAGGCTCACGTTACATTTGCATAAAGCTGATTTTTTCCTACATCAAAGGAATAATTTTATTTAACTATCATGGTGGTTGTTAAACATTGAGAATGGTTGACAGATCCTCAATCCCAATTAAAAAGTACTCATCAAAACCCAATAACTTTTATTTAGAAGTAACATGTTGAGATTCACATGATATTCAATTACAGGATACTCAAATTGTCCATAACCGGGACACGGCTAATCATGATTAGTTTATACACTCGCAGAGGTTTGCGACTTTTCCCCACAAGACTCGATCGCCCGCTTGGTTCTCGTGACTACATGGTGTTTGAGAAACGGATGACCGAGACATAGTCTTCGTAAGCGCTTAGCACCTTACATGGGTAGACCGTATCAACCTACATCCCCTACATCAGCTAGCCTACCCGTAAGAGTTCAGACGACTTAGTCAACTACGCCAGAGCCCATAATTGGCTTGTGGCTGCACACGGAAGTTTCAGCTTGAATAATCTTATGATCCCTTAGAGCCTCGGTGGCGGTCCAAGAAATACAGCAAGTCCTGATGGAAACCAGTGCCTCAATCCACCCAGATGTGTGTTTAGGTTGCCACCTTAGATAAACCATTAATTAACAATCTCACATCTGTCATGGATATTCACTCACCCAATCCACGCCTACTAGCATAGCATGGCATGAACAAGCAAACGAGAAGTAACTCCCAAGGTTTCATAAGTAAAAAGGTAATAGGTACTACTCAATCTACTTCCCATCCCACAATTTAATTAGATCCTAACCATGCAAGTGTTTGAGGAATAGATCTAATGCATAAAAACTGGGTATGAGAAGGTATGATCAGTGTTACTTGCCTTGTCGATGATCCGCGAGTCCTAGAGATTCAAGTAACAAGCGCGACCGGTGATCTAACGCAGCACAAACAACAAGCATACAATAAGTACTCATCTAATGCACAGGAAATCTCGAATAAAAGATCTAACCAGAAAGTTCAACTTAAGAACCCTGGTTGCAAAAGAATCGAATCAAAATAAACTCCGAAAGTCGAACTCGAGAGAGAACGACTCGTTTAGCAAATCTGAAATTAGGTCAAAATTTTACAGTAGCAAAACTCGTGAAAGTAGGTTATTCGGAACGGCGTTTCACATTTAAACTCCGTGCGCTTGAATCACCTGATTCCGATAAACGAGCGAGAAATAAAACAGTTTTGAAAATCGGATCCAAATCAAATCGAAAAATAACGGATTAAATCCGATTAAAAGAAAACGATTTAACGGTTTAAATAACGGACGCTCGTTAACAGAATGAATCCAACGAACGTGTTATTAAAACGAACGGTTCGTGAACGCTCATAAATAAGAAAACCAAAAAATAAAACCAATCTAGGTTTTTTTTAAAAACCGAACATCTTTTTTTAAATAAAACCGATCGGTTTATTAGGGAAAACCGATCGGGGCGGGCTACTACTCCGTGATCGCTGCAAGCTCCGCGGGCCCGGGGCGGCGAGGGGCGCGGGCTCGGAGGGGCGGCGAGGGCGGCGGGGCTCAGCGCGGGCGGAACGGGCGGCAAGCGGAGTTCGGGGCGGGCGGCGTCCCGGCCGGGCGCGGCGGTGGCGGCGGGTGAGGAGAGAAGGGGCGGGCGGCGGTTATGGGAGGGGGGGCGGGTGGCTTGGGAGAGGGCAAGGAGGCGAGGGGGACGGACTCAAGGGCGGGTGGCGATGCAGGCGGCGGGACTCCTGCCATGCCGAGCGCGAGGAGAGGAGAGGAGGAGGGCCGGGGCCTGGGTCTGCCTGGCCCGCTGGCCGGGCCTCGGCCTGTGGGGGCGGCGCTTTTTTTTTAAATAAAATTTAAACCAAATGAATTAAAAAATACCAAATGAACTCCAAATTAAATAAAACAAATTTTCCCCGACTCCTAAAATGAGTCGAACAAAATGAACTTTAAAAACGGCAAACATGCATAATTTTTTTAAAATGCTCATTTTGCCTAAGCAAAATAAATCTTCCAAAGCCAAATTTGGTTTATTTATAATATCTTCATTTTTTCCTAAATGTTGGGAAAGTCATATTATTCCCTCTCAAAATATTTTTATAGGAAAACTTTATGAAGATAATTTAAATAAATCCAAATGATCCTATTTTCAAAATTTGAAAATCCCAAATATGAAAATAATGAAACTTCCAACTTCTCTCCGAGGGTCCTTGAGTTGCGGAAATTTCTAGGATCGGAAAATGCGAGAAAATATGATATGCATGATGACTCTAATGTATAACATTCCAAATTGAAAATTTGGGATGTTACATTTCCCCGCCTACGCATTAAGTCGACTGGACTAAGCAACCATCATTTCACTCTAGGGCGCAAGAGAGCATAAAGAAAAGAGAAAACAATGATGCGGCGTATGCAGCTACCTAGGGCACCCTAGGTAGGGTTCTCCACTACATCCTTTTTTAAAGTGCCTCCACTACAGATCGCCTCTCCCTCGCCCCCTCTTGAAGAAACCGAGATGATGAGTGCGGCGGTAGGGTTTGTAGGAGTACTACGGGCCAAGGGGCCACGTCATAAAGAACGGGTTCGAGCCTATTACACCTTAAATATGTGTGTCGCTTGGTTTTACAGAACGAGGCAGCATTTGGGTTCGGGGACCAAGTGGAGATATAGTACGCATAAAAATTATGGACGAGGTTCGACCGAAGGCAATGATGCATGGGCCCTGCATTTTGATATACCCGGGCATGCGTGGAAATTTGCTACTCTAACCATCTCCTCTGCTCCGAGATTCAATTCCTTCCGTGTGAAGATGTACTTCAAACTCTTGTGATCCGATATACTTCACAATGATTTCCAATGAGAAAATGTCTCCACGCCTTCAAGGCATGCACAACGGCTGTTAACTCCAAATCATGAGTGGTATAATTCAACTCATGCGGCTTAAGTTTTCGGGAAGCATAACAAACAACTCTTCCTTCCTCGCATAAGCACGGCTCCAAGTCCTCGACGTGAAGGCCGAATACACCTCATAATCCTAAGTTTGATCCGCAATATCAAACCGTGAGGTAACCAATCTTTTCTTCAACTCCTGAAAACTTGCCTCGCGCTCCTCACCCATATGAATTTGTTTTCTTCTTCAACAATTCAGTCATAGGCTTTGCAATCCTTGAGAAATTTCAATGAATCTTCGGTAGTATCCCGCGAGTCCAAGGAAACTCCGAATCTCCAACTGCCGTTGGTGCTTCCCATTTGGTTACGGTCTCAACTTTGTGGGGTCAACTGCTATTCCTTCTCCTGATACAACATGTCCGGAATCCAACTTCTTTAGCCAAAACTCACATTTGCTGAACTTGGCATACAACTCGGTGTTCCTCGCCCAAACCAATCTCAAATGTTCCTTATGTTCCTCTTCATCCTTCGAGAAAATCAAAATGTCATCAATGAACACCACGAAACTTGTCCAAAAATTCCATAAACACTTTGTTCATCGTGTTCATGAAATAGGTCAAGGCGTTAGTCACCCAAATGACATAACGGTATACTGCATACAGTCCATATCTCGTGGTAAACGCTGTCTTGGGTATGTCTTGCTCCCGAATCTTCAACGATGGTACCCCGATCGCAAGTCGATCTTAGAAAACACTTTGGCTCCTTGCAAGCTTTATCAAACAGATCATTTATCATCTAGTGGGTACTTGTTCTTGATTGTTACTTCATTCAATCCACGGTAATCAACAACCATTCTCAACGATCCATCCTTCTTCTCTACTAACAAAACGGGTGATCCCTAAGGTGAAGAACTTGGGCTTAATAAAACCTTTATCCAATAGTTCCTTAATCTGCTTCTTGATTTCCGCCAAATCCTTTGCGGCATCCTCTGACGGTCGCTTCGATATCGGGCCTGCTCGGCAACAGCTCGATCAAAACTCAATGTCTCTATCCGCACGGCATTCCCGCAACTCTTCCGAAATACATCAGATAATCCTTACCATCGGTACTTCTTCCCGTATCAATTCTCGATAAGCAATTAACTTGTGCTCTCCTCGCCATGCCGTGATACATACTTAATCCTCCTTCCTTCCGTGTGGTGAGCAAAATTGACCTTGTGGTACAATCTATGTTTCCTCCATACTTTGATAACCAATCCATTCCTAATATCACATCCAATCCTTGGGATTCCAGAACTATTAGGTCTGAGGGGAAAACATAGTGTCCAATCCTTAGTGGCAGTCGATCACACCATTTACTAGCCATGTACTGCCTCCGGTGAGGTTACTAGCATGGGTGACCTAAGGGCTTGGGTTGGTAACTTGTACTTATCCACAAATCCCCTTGATATGTATGAATGCGATGCACCAAGATCGTAAAAGAACAAGTGCAGTAAATGACTTAACCAAAACTTACCGACATCGTGATCGGGCTGATCTTCAACCTCCACATCAATGTGGTTCACCCGTCCCCGCTGAAAGGGTTACTTCTTTTTCCGTAGCTTCCATTGCCATTTCCGCTCGCCTTCGACAGCCATTTGCATAGTGCCCAGTCTTGCGGCACTTAAAGCAAGTAATGTGACTCAGTCTACCTTGGATAGTGTTGACGGGTTGGTGCGATTCTGTCTGCTGCTTCCTCCATTCTCGCTCCCATTCTTGGTGCCATTATGGTTATGCGAATTACCTCCTCCATGGGTATGCTGAAACTGAATTCCTGATTTAGGGTATAACGAGGCTTCGCCGATCCAGAGTTATACTTCCCTTGTCCATACTTCCGCTTTGGTTCTCAATTTGTCAGCCGCTTCCTTCAATCATGAGAGCTCGGTCTACTAACTCCTCGGTAGTTGTTGAAACTTGCTACCATCAATGGCATGTCAACTCATCATTCAGTCCTTCTAGAAACTTCTCCTGCTTAGTCAGATCCGTAGCAACGCTATCCGGGGCATAACGTGCTAATTTTCTAAAGTCATCCACGATCGCCAACAGTCCTTCCTCCTGGCGAAGTTGCAAACTCACGCTTCTTCATGGCCATGGCTCCCGCCAAACATGGGCAAGCGAAGTTTGCTCAAACCGGTCCCATGTGATGTTGTTCACGGGTAAGTGGTGCGGAAATTCTCCCACCATGTCAGCCGGTCCTTCAAGCCGATGTGCAGCAAACTTCACTCTTTCACCATCTCTGTGCATCCCGCAGTGGTCAGCCCCTTCCTATCTTGCGAGCCACCATCTGCCACAATTGGCTCTCGTGTTACCGAATACACCGCGGTTCAGTTTAAGGAAACGAGTCGATGATCCACAGTGGTGGTGGTGGCGGGTTGTTGTTGTTGTTGTTGTTCGCACCAATGTTTGAATCAGGTATTCTCGCTGCCGGATCAATTGGGTGATCTCCGCGGAAAACGAATCCGGGTCGGCCTCGAGGCATCTCGATGGGTTTAGAAGAGAAGAGAAATGTAGAATAGAATAAGGTCTAAGGGGAATCACTACCCAAATGCACATGAGCAAAACACACAAAATCACTCCATTCAATCAAACAAGGGATTACAATGATCTAACTATCGCAGTGCGCGGTACTATAATGTTTACATGGAGGGAATACTACTAATATGTGGGGACTTCTACTAATTTGAACCGTGGAAGACTCCATGATGTCCGCTTTCGCCCTTCAAAGTCGGGTTCACTTGGATCCGAATCGAGTCGTCGATGTTAATGTAGTCGCCAGTATTCGGCACATAATCGTCTTCATTCCCGAGCGCCAACTTCTTCTTGAGTTCTTCGATCTCAACACTTAAGATCGTTATTGTGTCTTGCCGTAGCTACGATCTCGCCCATGTAGTCCTTGCGTAGTCTTTAGTTCTTCTTCCAGTTCGATGATCCTTCCTTTGTCTTCGAACTCCAACATGTCGCAGACATTTGGTTCTCCTGCGCCGAATGTGCTGATTTAACTCCTCGGATGAAAGCTGCAATGGATCTATCCTTCTTGGTGTTGACGACGCCCCGTTGTCATCTCAAGGCCCGCAAATCTGGTAGATGGTATCCTTGAGGTCTTCTTGATAAACTTCTCCAATGCGCCCCATGGTAATGTGAGCTGCCATGCTCTATCCTGCACTCCAAGTTGGTGCAATCGAAAACACTATCTATAGGTCTTGGTGATTGGGGCGAATGTCCTTCCCGAACGTGAGCATGAATCTTCCAGCATTCCTCTTCGTGCAAGAGTGGCTGAAAGTCCCGTGAAGCTTGGTAATCCAATGTTCAGTACTTAGTGACTTCCTTCAAGTGAAATCCAAAAGGTGTGCCTTCATCCGGTTGGGTGTACTTGATCTTCGCCGTCCGTCCATCCTAAAGAGAGTAGAAAAGATGAGGAGTTAGAAATGGGAAGAGAGTAGTGATCTATGGCTTTATCTTAGTGGTCGTGGTCCTACAACAAGGCGGTGTTCGATACCATTCTCTCAGAGCGACTGGATTCAATGGATCCAGCCTTCAGCTCGTTGTCATCCCCGGATCAAGAATGCCGACACCACACAAGATTTCAAGGATTTATTGCAGAGTAGCAATCACACACTTATTACATCGTTGTCCACAAGGGAACTTATTACAATAATATGGCTTAAGGCCATCTAATAATAACAGCGAAGGCTTGGAAGATAAGCGAGTCCATCAACTCCAACGGCATCACCGAGTATAGAACCACGACCTAACACCTTACTCAGTCGTTCAAAAGTCTCGCAACGTGAAAAGTTGCAGCCCAAAACGGGTCAAGACATGGAATATGCCGCAATGTAACACATAAGAGCAATGAATGAATAAGCCTACACTACATGCATATATGGCTGGTGGTAAGGCTCTACGGTTACATTTGCATAAAGCTGATTTTTCCCTACATCAAAGGAATAGTTTTATTTAACTATCATGGTGGTTGTTAAACATTGAAAATGGTTGACAGCATCCTCAATCCCAATTAAAAAATACTCATCAAAACCCAATAACTTTTATTTAGAAGTAACATGTTGAGATTCACATGATATTCAATTACAGGATACTCAAATTGTCCATAACCGGGACACGGCTAATCATGATTAGTTTATACACTCGCAGAGGTTTGCATGACTTTTCCCCATTAAGACTCGACGCCCGCTTGATTCTCGTGACTACATGGTGTTTGAGAAACGGATGACCGAGACATAGTCTTCGTAAGCGCTTAGCACCTTACATGTGGTAGACCGCACTCAACCTACATCCCCTACATCAGCTAGCCTACCAGAAGAGTTCGCATTTAGACTTAGTCAACTACGCCAGAGCCCATAATTGGCTTGTGGCTGCACACGGAAGTTTCCAGCTTGAATAATCTTATGATCCCTTAGAGCCCGGGTGGCGGTCCAAGAAATACAGCAAGTCCTCGATGGAAACCAGTGCCTCAATCCACCCAGATGTGTGTTTAGGTTGCCACCTTAGATAAACCATTAATTAACAATCTCACATCTGTCATGGATATTCACTCACCCAATCCACGCCTACTAGCATAGCATAGCATGAACAAGCAAACGAGAAGTAACTCCCAAGGTTTCATAAGTAAAACAGTAATAGGTACTACTCAATCTACTTCCCATCCCACAATTTAATTAGATCCTAACCATGCAAGTGTTCGAGGAATAGATCTAATGCATAAAACTGGGTATGAGAAGGGTATGATCAAAGTGTTACTTGCCTTGTCGATGATCCGCGAGTCCTAGAGATTCAAGTAACAAGCGGATGCACCGGTGATCTAACGCATAAACAACAAGCATACAATAAGTACTCATCTAATGCACAGGGAAATCTCGAATAAAAGATCTAACCAGAAAGTTCAACTTAAGAACCCCGGTTGCAAAAGAATCGAATCAAAATAAACTCCAAAGTCAACTCGAGAGAGAACGACTCGTTTTGCAAATCTGAAACTAGGTCAAAATTTTATAGTAGCAAAACTCTGAAAGTAGGTTAGTCGGAACGGCGGTTTCACATTTAAACTCCAGCGCTTGAATCACCTGATTCGATAAACGAGCGAGAAATAAAAACAGCTTTTGAAAATCGGATCTGAAATCGAATCGTAAAAATAACGGATTAAATCCGATTAAAAGAAAACGACGAATGGTTTAATAACGGACGCTCATAACAGTAATGAATCCAACGAACGTAATTATTAAAACGAACGGTTCGTGAACGCTCATAAATAAGAAAACCGAAAAATAAAACCAATCTAGGTTTTTTTTTTTAAAACCGAACATCTTTTTTTTTAAATAAAACCGATCGGTTTATTAGGGAAACCGATCGGGCGGGCTTACCTCCGTGATCGCTGCAAGCCTGCTGGGCCCGGGGCGGCGGGGCGCGGGTCGGGAGGGCGGCGAGGGCGGCGGGTTCTTGGCCGGGCTGGAACGGCACATGGGCGGAGTTCAAGCACAAGGGCTCCTGCCGGGGCGGGCGCGGCGCGTGGGTGAGGAGAGAAGGGGGCGCATATTTATGGGAGGGGGAGGCGGGTGGCTTGGGAGGGGCAAGGGAGGCGAGGGGAGACGGACTCAAGCGGGCGGTGGCGACGCAGCGGTTGGGATCACCCCGGCCGTGGCCGAGCGAGGGAGAGGAGGAGGGTGGGCTGCCAGTCTGGGCCTCGGCCGAGCCGGCTCCGGCTGGCCTCGGCCTGTGGGGGCGCTAATTTTTTTAAATAAAATTTAAACCAAATGAATTAAAAAATACCAAATGAACTCCAAATTAAATAAAACAAATTTTCCCTACTCCTAAAAAATGAGTCAACAAAATGAACTTTAAAACGGCAAACATGCATAATTTTTTTTTAAATGCTCATTTTTGGCCTAAGCAAAACAAATCTTCCAAAGCCAAATTTGGTTTATTTATAATATCTTCATTTTTCCAAAATGTTGGGAAAGTCATATTATTCTCTCTCAAAATATTTTTATAGGAAAACTTTATGAAGATAATTTAAATAAACTAAATGATCCTATTTTCAAAATTTGGAAAATCCCAAATATGAAAATAATGAAACTTCCAACTTCCTCCGAGGGTCCTTGAGTTGCGGAAATTTCTAGGATCGGAAAATGCGAGAAAAATATGATATGCATGATGACTTAATGTATAACATTCCAAATTGAAAATTTGGGATGTTACATTTCCGACAGCCGACGACGGACGAAGCAACCATCATTTCACTCTAGGGCGCAGAGCATAAAGAAAAGAGAAAACAATGATGCGTAAGCAGAAGCTACCTAGGGCACCCTAGGTAGGGGTCTCCACTACAGCATCCTTTTTTAAAGTGCCTCCACTACGATCGCCTCTCCTCGCCCCTCTTGAAGAAACCGGCGATGAGTGCGGCGGTAGGGTTTAGAGTACCACGGCGTATGGGCCACGCTACAGAACGGGTTCGAGTCGACACCTTAAATATGTGTGGGCCGCTGGTTTTACAGAACGAGGCAGATTTTGGGTTCGGGGACCAAGGAGATATAGTACGCATAAAAATTATGGACGAGGTTCAATTTAAAGGCAATGATGCATGGGCCCAAGATTTTGATATACCCGGGTCATGGAAATTTGCTACTTCTACTCAAAACTAGTAAGGTACATATGTATTGAACGATGAGATTTTAAACCAAATTATGAATAAATACACACTATAGCATGTAAAGCTTTGAGTCATATATGCATGATGTAGATGTTCGCTTAGTTCTTATAGTTCATCTCATTCAAAATCAATTAGTTTAATAAAATGTTAAGATTCATGGGGTTGTGCATTGTAAATCATAAAGTAAAAAAAATAATGGCAATTCATTTAGAAAAACAATCGATTATGATATAGAAGATTCTAGAACAAAGGAGAAGTGCTTGTGTTTTGAGGTTTGTGCATTATGCTTAAGTTCAACCATGGAGTCTTCTAAATTGTACATGTGGTGATCTGGTGGAATGTTGATGATATCCAACGGCCAAGAGTGCTCTGATTTGCTCATCTCAGACTGTCGTGTTAGCTTCATCTAGCCACCATCTTTCAAAGTTATTGGCACACTATATAGTTCTTGTGCCATAGTTGCATGTTTTGGAAAAAGCTACTAGTGGGTTGTACTATCTATTTAGGTATAGAAGATGTATACATGGAAGTTGTAGGGAAAGAGATGACATGGAGCATCTCAATTCCTATGAGTAGGGATTGGAAAAGAGATGTCATTTGGTTCACATCATAGGAACTTTTCTATTGAATCTAGAGATGACATGTATCTCAATTCCTATGAGGACGGATTAGAAAAGAGATGTAATTTGGTTCATATCATAGGAACTTTTCTATTGAATATACGCTAATGTTTATTTTCCTTGAAATTAAGGAGTATAGAAATCCATTCATATGAACCAAGTGGCTCTAAAGCTATAGAAATGATATCATGTTTATTTCCTTCGAAATGTGGAGTATATGAATCTATTCCTATGAACCAAATGGCTCTAAAGGAAAAATCCTATAAAATCATATCATATAGAGTTCCTATGATATTCTCACACTAAAGGATGCTTGAAATTGTTATGGTGATACGATGGTCTTCCTTTGTAGACTCCTCACCCATATTTATAGTTACCTCAAGGTGAATGAAATTATATATACATGGTATTCTACATGTGCAATTTGGCACACTAAAACTCGTAAAAGTTTATAGGTTCAATTTTCAATAAAGCTATATGCACCTGCATTTCGAACGGAGGGAGCATACTGGAAGTTGCTAACACTCACGCGGAAGATTTGTGTGTAGGAGGAGTGGCTGTTCTGCTCAATGACATGGCAAAACCGACATCGCCGGATGCCGATCTAACGGTTCTTACGGCGCTCGTCAGAAAAGGCTTGTGGCTAATGTTTGTTTGATAATGATTTACTGACACACGCATTGCATTGATACGCGCTCTCTCTCTCATGCACACGCACCTCATGAGTCACGACTCCCGAAGTCCTCTCGCAGACTCAAGACGTTGCACTCCACCGCCTATCTCAGTAGACGCCACGCACATATGTGCTCTTCACACCCTACCTCGTAACTTAAAAACAAAAGACGGCCGCCACATTTTATTTTAGCTCACACGCCACACACTTATACTATTACTCTTGCGGTAACGCCTTGGGCATAGTATATTGTACTCTCATCGAAGAGAAGCGTGCACGCACACATCTAGTTCTCTCACACCCACTCACTTGGTACACGAGGAGAGCCATTTTTTGAAGCTGGTACAACAAAATCACTCCCTATATAAAAAGCAGCCTTAGCGCTTGCTTTACTAGGGTTCCTCTCGCTCACTCTCTCTCATGCTCTCCAGATCTAAGCAACACATAAGTGGCTACACTCTCTCACCACGGTTGGTCACAAATCGGCCGGACAACCTCGACCGGGCAGGGTGTAGGTGCATCGCTCACGCTGTCGGGCACGTAGGGAGGAGACCAACGCCTGCTCACAAGGCCCCAATCGCCGGCCTCTGACGCTCTTTCTCCGAGAGGGCACTGGCTTGAGGGCCTCCGCCCTTCTTCCTCCCCTCAGGTATTGTGGCCAAGATGCGCCTCCGACGCACTGCCTTTTTCCACATGCCGACGACCTCGTGTATATATTCCTTCAAACCTGCCTTGTTTCATCGCCTAGCTCCCTTCGTGGATCCTTTTCTACTCCGTCCATTGTTCCAAAGCCACCTAGACTTATACTATTATTAGAAGTAAAGCTAGTTCATACAATCGACTCAAAGCGTTGGTTCAAACAGGAAGAAAGTGGAAAGCAGTATGAACCTAGGACTTGGTCTCTAAGAGGAAACGGGGAAAGTAGTAATATCTGCCACTGCTTAAATAATCAGATTTCAGATTTGCAAAAAACAGTATGTATGTCTCCATATCTTTCGGGATGTCTCGTCTCCGCATCGCTTCTATCCGCAGCAATCAAAAGCACACACCCCGTTTTAGTACAACCGCGCAAAATGAGATGGCTATCCTCGCTGCGCTGCCTAACCTCCCGCCTTCAAGGTATCCTTACATTGGTAGTAATCTAAGGTAGAATGACCAACGAATCTAAAAGAAGCTGATTCAGACGCTTTACTTCCCCGATTGCAGTGCAGGGACGAAATTTAAACAACCTCAATCCTAGTCCTAAATGCACCTTCTTCCAGCTCATCCATGGACCAAGGACTATCTGGCACGGCTGCACAAGAAGTTTTTTGACAGGTACGCGGACAAGAGGCATTGTGGTCTGCTTATTCTGCAAATAGCGGTGCTTAAATTTAGGGAATGCACAAGACTTTCAGCTGGTCAAGATAATCGCATGGTTTAGGTCAAGATTCCACCGAGACCACAATTATAATTGGTTATTCTGAATGAGAGAACCTAACCCTCGAATGGTGGCAATAAGAAAAGACCAGAGGAACTCTAGGAAATTTAAGCTCGCCGGGAGGCCCTTTGCTCGTAGAGAAGCCTTGCTTGTTTTTTCCTCGATTTGTAAACCTTCTCACAACTTTGTCTTTTGCTGTGAACTAGTATATGTTTTTTATGTTCTATGAATCATTTTTTTCGCTGAATGCAAAGCTTATGTGATCATTCCATTGATAGAAGAAGAGAGAATACAAGATATGGGACAACACACGACTAACGCAAGATTTGCATGACATGGTGCCCGAGTAGAGGGACATGGGTGCTCGCCCAAACAAAGAAAAAACACCACGGCATAACTCTCCCATCCCTAAGAAGCAACTCGAACCTAATGAAGACAACCATCAAATCCTACTCCACCATCGGGACGCCACGAGTGATCAAGACAACGCCTTCATGAAGGGAACGACGTTAAGGACGCCACATCGTCCGTCCAAGAGGTCGGACCTAGGTTTCGATGCTCAAGAGGGGCAAAGATGTGGACCATGGCAACGCCCAAGAAGGGAACGCCACCATGGTGTCGCCGCCAAAGACCGCAAGCCGAGCAAGGATTTCGCTTTTTGCCATAATCTGAGCAATCCCATGCCCCGGGCAGATTTCGAGAGGAGGAAGTCGAGACACAGTGTCGAGGCCGCCAAACACGGGGAGGGGAGCAACGCCCGCCGCCGAAGCCAACACCGGACGCCACCGGAGAGCAAGCCATAGATCCGGCAGAGAGGGAGCAAGGCGCAGAGGTGAACGGGTTGGGCGGCGGGCTGGAGGGGAATGCGACGGCGAGGCAAGGTGGTCGACAACGCGGATGGGCCAAGATCTCGAGAGAAGCGCAGATCCTGACTGCCGAGCCAAGCCCGCAGGGACGCCGCTCAAGCCGAAGAAGCTTGAATAGGGACGCAGCTCCCGGAGCATGTCGGGTCCAGAGTCACACCAAAGATGGAATCCGTCCACCATGAACACAGAGGGGGACGCAGTCCATGGCCAGCAGGCCGAGCCGGAGCAGCACTCACGGGGAAAGGCCGCCATGGAAAACTAGCTTGCCCACGCCATAGGGGTACCACCGAGAACCTCTCCACGGATGCCACGCCACCGCCATCACTACATCTTGGCGCGGGGTGGGGTAGGGCGGAGGTGGAGGGCAACGCGCCCGAGGGCAGCCGGGAAGCCGGCAGGAGCAACCAACGCAGTAGCCGCCGCCGCGCTCACTGTAGAGGGGCGACGAGGAGTCACCGAGTCACGCTGTGGTGTCCCGGAGCGGGCGGGCGAAGGTCGAGGCAACACCGCCGATGACAACCGGCAGTGAGCAGGCACCATGCTAGCATCGGCCAAGTGCGCCAAGAGGAGAAGCGACGAGAGGAGGGGGCCGAGTCGCGCAGCTGGGAGCTCAGAGCGCCGCCAGCTGTGCCGTATACGCAGCGCACTCCGAACTAAAATCGGTCAAATTCGGTTCCTGTATTCATCCCAAGATCATGCCGGTACTCACAAGACATCGATAAAATAATCAAAGTTCAATCACACCTGAATTTATTACACGATTCTCATATAGAGTCTTTATTACAATAGAATAAATTCTGGCAAGGCCAACTCATGAGAAATAAACTAATAACATCAAGGAAGCGAGATTTAAAAAGTGAGTCCATCCGACTCCAAAGGGCAATCGCTAAGCGCTGAGCGAGCCTCACTCCCGATCGAATAAATCTTCGCAACATAAGACGCTAGCCGCAGTAGGTCAGCTTTTTGAATAAGCCGGCAAGTCATGAAGAGAATAACAATAATAAAATTACTAACACTATATGCATTTTTGGCTGCGGGCTCTAAGTTTCATCATTTTGCGAAAAGCAAATTTTTCCCTACTACAAAGGACTTGCTTGCAAATTTCTACAAATTGTTGGTAGTTATTGAGATGGTTCCGCCAACCAATATCTCATTCCCAAATTATTAAGTCATAAACCCTCAAATTAATTCATTAGTTTTAGTGTTGAGATTCAATACTTCCAAGATTCCAGAGGCTCAAATTGTCCGCAGAATCGGGACACGGCTAATCGATTAGATCTTTAACTCGCAGAGGTTTATGACTTTTCCAAGCAAGAATCATTCCTCCTTTTAAGTCTTCGTGACTTCATGGTGTTTGAAGACGGATTAATGAAACAGGTCTTCCAAAGAGTTCTTCCGCTAACGCCGTACCCATCCAATCCTACCGTTTCTACATCTCGAGTACCGGCCCAGCCGGCCATTACTACTAGGGTTGACCCAGCCGAGCCCATAATGGCTTGCGGCTGCACGTTGTAAGCTTTCCCATATGGGCATCCATCCGCCTCTTCGTGGCTGGGTGAAGCTCCGCAAGATGTCATGGCACTTCTCCATGCATCCCGCCAACCACTGGTTCTCAGGTGCCCGCCAACCGCTCCTCCACTCCAAGAGTGAATTCAAGTCCATCTTGATTCTTGTAGTTCATGGGGTTGTCATCATCATTGACTCTCGATCTTTCTTATGAATTTCACTCAACCAAAACCCGCTTTCACGAAAGCATAGCAAAGTAAACTACATTCCCGGGTCATGGTAACAAGGGGGAATTGGTTCATCCTACCACATGATACTACTCAAGATTAATAACTTCAAAATTTCAACTATCGCATGCATGGTGGGTGGTGATAATTTCTAATGCACAAAAAACATAGGTATAGAAAATAACATGATCAAAACTTGCCTTGCTCGATGATCCTCGAAGCTAAAGATTCAGAGTAGCAAGTCAAGACCGGAAACTCTATCGAGACAAACAATGATCACAATAAGCATATAGCATAGGATCACAATACAATAGCATAACAATAGCAACATAACACACCAAAACAACAAAGCAAAAACCCAAAGGGAAAACTCAAAGAAAACCAACTCAAGTTTTTCCTACTTCAAACAACAACTAAAAGTAGTTTTATATAACAAATTTTTCTAACATAACCTAATCATGGATTTATGTTAACTTAATGTAAAATATTTCATTACAACTAGGAGCAAAAAGAATTAATTTAAAATCTATTATGAAACTCCTATTAGGCCTAATTCAATTTCTATTAAGAAAATAAAATAAAACTTTTATTTATTATAAATAAAAGTTCATCCCTTAAAGTGATGTAAACTATCCTAGAATAATCAATCACATGTTAAAAATAAATTTATTTACTAATTAAAATAATAGGAAAACAAGAGCTAGTTAATTAATTAGGATTAACAAGATTCTGCTTAAAACTAATTTTTTATTAATCCTAAAATACCCAAATTAATTCCTATGGTTTGGCAATGTCAAAATAAAGTTAGCAAAAAGAATCATCCAAAATAATTTTTCTAACTCATGTTATAACAGATTTACTATTCTGGCTAAAACTAAAATAAAGCAATTTTAATTAATTTTAACATAGCTAAATATATTTTCTACAGAAACTATAGAAAATTTCCAAACCAACAAAAAGAATCACCTAAAATATTAAACAGAATAAAAGATATGAATTTTTCAATTTAACTATTCTGTTAAAAACAAAACGAAAATAAATGAAAATGGCCTAATGGGCCTAAACTACGACCGAAAGCGAATATAAACTAAACGGGCCTAGGGTTAAACTGAATCGGGCCGGCTAAATAAAAAAACCTAACTAAAACTAAACCGTAAACGAACCGGCCGGGTTTTATTTAAAGACATACTCTTCGTTTTCTAATCTACACCAGAGATTATGAATCTGACGGCTGGGTGGGGATTCCGTGGCTTACTGAGCTCGACGGGCGGCGGGCGGCGCGGCGGTGAAAAGGCTATCCTCCTCCTACGCTTGGGAGGTCGGTGGAGTGACCAAGGGCAAGTGACGAGCCTGGGGGTTCTGGTGGAGCTCGGTGGAGGTCGGAGGGTCTAGGGCGGCGACGGCGGCGAAATGGCGCGGCGGTGAGCTCTGGCCCGGCGACGGGCGCAGAGAGAGGAGGAGGGTTTCCGCCGAGGGGCGAGGGGGGAATGGGGGTGGGCCTGTGATAAATAGAGGGGGCCTCAGGCGTGGTGAGGCGATCGAGGGGGATCGATCCCGGATCTCACGGATCCCGGCGACTGGCGGCGGCGGGCGCTATGGGTGGGGTTGAAGACGGGTGGTGGCCCACCCGCCAGAGAGAGAGAGAGGGTGCGGGCGGGCAGTCGGGCCGAGCCAAGGTGTTCTCGGCTGAGGGGTTGGCCGCTGCTCATTGCTGGGCTGGTCAGGGCGATCATACCGCGGGCCGGTGTGGCGCCGGTCAGTTAGGGTTCTGGTCAAAGGGGTGGGTTTTTTTGAATTTATTTTAAAATAAAACAAAAACAGAGATAACTTAATAAATATAAATATTTTATATAGGACATATATATACCAAAATGATCAGGGGAATATTCCCTATCATTTGAACATTTTTCCAAAGGCAAAATCCAAACTTTATAAAATTCATTTTTTTCAAATTCAAATAAATCTCAAGTTTGAATTCAAAACTTTTGGCAAGGTTTTCTCTCTGATATTTTTGAGTGTCATGTTTACTCCTCTCATACTTTTGCTCAAGTATTTATCGTATAGTTTTTTTTGAAATGATTCCCACTTGCCATAGTTTGAATTCAAATTCAAAACTCAAATCTCTTCCAAACTCCAAATGGCATTCAAATTCAAACAGATGCACGATGCTTAGCTATAATTGTAAAGCATTCCAAATAGGAAATTTGGGATGTTACAAGACGCCGCAGCCCCTCGCCGCCTGGGGCTAAGAGGCAAGGCGCCATTGGGTGGAAGGTGGCCCAAGTCATGATCGGGGGTAGGGGTGGTGGTGGCGGAGCGCGAGGTGGGGGTCGATCCGCCACGCCACGCTTATCCTGGTCCGCGCCAGCCTCCGGGCCAAGGCGGCGCGGAGAGCTCGGCGCTGGGAAGCCAGGGCGGCGGGCGTGTTAGGGTTCCCTGGTCGCCAGAAAGTGCGACGCTGGGGGCGCCATTTGACTTTGATACTCAATTACCTTGAAAAATGTATAAAATTGCTTAACTTATGCTTTTCAAGTTTTTTATGAAGACGAAGTTTAATGTGAGTGTTCCACATGAGCTTGGACTAGCGTGGTGAACGCTGGAATTTATTACATTGTGGCCTCAACTAATCGCATGAACCATCAGTAATAAGATACATAGTTGCTTATATGTCACACATGCAGATTGTTGATTGTTAGCTGGTCGATAGCCTAGTGTTGAAGCTTTAGCTGAGCTAATGTGCCGCGGTTTTGCAATCAATCGTTATAAGTGGGGTAGTACCAACAAAGGTTTACAAGTACTTATGTATATCGCTGTGCACGGTTCTCGAATCTAGTGCTCTATTTCATCAAAACACAGTATCGCCAGATGATAAACCGTGATAACTTATATCTTACTATGCCATATTCATGAAAAAACTAGTGAGGACGATCTGTTTCAAGAATAATTACGATGGTTCTCACATGATTCACGGCACAAAAAAGTAGCAAGAAATCCCACAGACGTATTCAAACAGTAGTACTAGCCTGAGGGGTCGACAATGTGCAAGGTTCTGATAATTAGACACAATCCAAACTACTATTAAACACTAGCTTGGGCAACTATTTCATGCCTCTAATCTAATTTAGGCTCGACACAAGATCGACCTTGCCATGAACATCATCGAGGACGCCCCGCAAGCATCTCAATCATGTGAACCTTCATGAAGACAACCTTGTGGCCTTAAGCATCGATAAACTTGTTTTGG